>MU226831.1:2266113-2326388 GCA_018584345.1 Thuja plicata | reverse complement strand
TTTGGGTTACCAATCTTTGTGTTATGTGTTATGAATGATTACATTTTCATGCTTGCAGTAGATTAGATGAATGAATGGCTAAAGAATATAAAAGTGCAGAAATGTTTTAAAGTTTTAAGTGTTACTGGTTCACCCCTCCCCTCTCAGTAACTCTGTTAGTCCTGAATATTTCCAACAATCATGGATGTATTTGTTTTACAATGTGATTGTTGACATATTATTCTATGATTTCATCAAATCCTAAGGATGAATATTTTCAAGTGGATCCTTCCCAAGCCAAAGAAGTTTAAATAAGAATTACTCATCCTTTGGTTTGTTTTTATCCATGGAAGTGGAATATCATGATTTACAGATAATGATTTCATGAGAGATAAGTGTTAAGAATCCAAAGTATTATGTCTGATGTTAAAGGAAATAGAATAAGAGCATACCATAGGGCTCATGAGGTTTCCTCCCTCCATATATATTGCAGTTGCAAATCAACTCACTCAAAGAGGTCTTTTCAAAGAGGCATATATCCCACATTGCCTGTGCATGGTCATTTTTTTTGTATTTATATACGAAAAGGCATAGTATATGAAATAAGTAAAGATCTCAGAGGATTTCGGTGGGCCCCTTGGTGCTGGAGGGTATAATGCATGGTGGGCCCCTTAATTTTGGACTAAAATGCATAAAAAGTAATCTTCAAATCTCCAAGTCTCTAGATAAATCATGAGTTAAGTGCAGAGAGACTTAGAGACTAGTGTAGTCTCCAAATCTCCAAACAAACTAAGGGTTAAGAAAATTCATTAGAGACTTAGAGACTAGTGAAGTCTCCAGAATGTTGAAGAAATTATTGAGAGACTCAAAGACATTGAGGCAATGATGACTTGAGTTAAGGTGTGGTTAGAAGCATGGTTGAGTCAAGTCTTATAGATACTTAGAGACTGAAGGCTAGTCTCCAAGTCTCACAATAAAATCAAGGTTAAGTAAAAGTCTCAGAGACTTAGAGACTAAAGCCTAGTCTCCATGTCTCCAAATAAAACTGTAGTCAAGAAAAAGTTTCTAAGATCTAGAGACTGCTTGGTCGCCAAGTCTCCAGATGAGTAGGGGTTAAAAGTGAGTTAAAAGGCCAAGTTTAAAGCAGAAAATTAGCATATAAAAAGTGTAAAAATTTGGTGTAATCTGGGTATAATATGCAGAAAATTGAGGAAAATGAGAAACTTTAATACACAGAGTTAAAGTGCACAGAATTAAAAGAATTTGCTATAGTTTAAAGTGAAAATCAAAGAAGAATATTAAAGGCAAATTGAAGGCTAAAGTGCATAGAAACTATATATAATTTTGCAAAGATCAGATTTACATATGCTTTCCTGAAGGTTTTTTCAAGAAGAATGAAATCAGATTTCAAGAATATTTTATCAGAATAATATCAGATTTGGAGTGCTTCTCAGTGGCAGATTGAAAGATTTATAAAGAGGATAAAAATCAGATTTTGAAAAGATATATGGAGGTAGACATTAATGAACATATCAGATATTTTGAAGACTTGGAAAGCAAGTAAAATCAGATTTTTAGATCACCAACAGAGCAAAGGTAGATTTTGAAAAGATAAAAGAAGTTCAGATTTTATGGAGAAAAGAAGGATGATGAGTGTAGATCATATTTGAGAAGGATAGATTTTGATCAAACAATTTTTTTAGGGTTTCTTCTCTCTTCTATTTATTCTTTTCTTTTCTTAGTTTCTAGGTGTTCATGTCCCTATCTTCTGCTCTGGTTTGGGAGTTTCAGACTGTGTTCTGTCTCGCTTTGCCAGAAGTTTCAAAGAAAGTTCCATATTGTATATTTTGTAATATTTCTCTTTTCTATGCATACAAGGTTGTTCTATTATCCTTTTGTCTCAGAGAAATTTTTTTTTGTAATAGTTATCTATGAATGAATTTCAGCACTATTATTATATCATCAAGTTGTCTCCATTTTTCTGAAATCATATAAACTAGGGCATCAAGGGTGTTTTAGTTTTATCTATTTATTGATCAGAAATAGAGTTATTCAAAGGATAACTATGATTTAGGAGTTGTTTTCAAATTTGTATGAGTTGGGATATTAAGGGTATTGCCAATCTTGTCTTTCCAGTGGATGTTGGTTATGTACTCTCTATTTCCAAGGTCTCTTTCAAGGAGAGGGTTAAATTATTTGAGTAGGAATTTGCATATCTAAAAACACAGGTGGATCAATAATTAGAACTTGATTGATACAGTTTGTTTTTATGTAAGGCATATAGACAAATCAGACAGAGTAGTTTTCCCTTCATTCATAATCTTTGTGCAAGTGTATGTTTGACTCCATTGCCCAAAGGATAAGGCACTGGTCTATGCAAGATTTAAGATGTTTTAGAAATCCATACATAAAGAACATAATTGAAAAACCATTTCCATTTCATGTTACTAGGAGTTAATTTTCCTCCGATTTTCAGACTTACTTTATGAAAGTTGAATATTGAATAAGAGTTTATGAAATATCAAGGTATTAGTTACCTAAGAGTCTGAAAAACCATTCCATAGTTATATATCTGTAAGCTTGTAGTTGTGATAAAGGAGTCATATATGTGTTGATAAGGCAATACCTGCCTGAGTGATGTGGAGCTTGAAGAAGGAGGATATTATCCAATCCTCATCAATTAGCCTTTCTCTTGCATAGAATGGATTTTGCATTCACGTATACAACTATACTGTCATTTTAGAGTTGTGGTGCAAGAAAAAGAGCTAAAAAATTGGCGAATCTATTGGGGAAGTAAAAAATTTTATTTCCTAGATTCTCTGGTGCAATATTTTTTAAATCTCTCAAACCAGTTGTAGTTGAGTCTGGTTATAGAGTCTGGATTTCAAGAGAAAAGATATATTCTTTATGATTTATAAGAAGAGTCAAGTCTATCTATTGTTTGTTGCAAAGTGTCTAAAAGTTTTTTAGTTTCTCCTAGATAGTATCAAAAGGATCTCACTACTGGTGAGTGGTGACTCTAAGTTCTCTGATTTGCACCAGTGTACATGTTAAAGAAAGACTACAAAAGAAGGTGGAATTGTAGCAACAGTGACAACAGATTTTTGGGCTCCTGTGGTTATGGACATAGCCAAGTGAGGAATCATTAAAAGAATTTGTATGTGGTATGTATGAGTGAGCTTATTTGAAGAAGCTAGAGCTAAAAAAGGTTCTCAGGAAGTTGTAAATATTTCTCTTCAACAAGGTGGCAGCTCTACAAGTTGGAAGGCTGATTTGGAGGTATTTTCAAATCAAAAATTCTTGCAGCAACTCATATACATCCAGGTATTTCACAAAGTTTTGATAGTTTTCCTTATCTAGTGATTCTAGCACTATAGAAAAAAGGATAAAGGTGTAAAAGAGGTTTACATATTTCAAGTTTTTACTTGTTTTTCTGCAAAAATATGAATGAGATATGTACTAGATAAGAGTGGCAGTTTGTAATCTTTTTGACTGCTAAGATGTCACAATCTAGTGATTGGAGGGGTAGTAATTTGTATGGGGAAATTAGTTTTGAGGGTATGCATGGATATCCAAATCATATTCCATCAAAGGTTAGGGAGTGTTTGCCAAAATTTACTAGTTTAGGTGAACAATCATCTAAAGACCATTTTGAAAAATTTGCTGACCTGATAGATAGTCATAACATTTAACATGAGAATATATTGATGAAACTTTTTGTAATGTCCTTAGTTGATATTGCAAGAGAATGGTTTAGAGACCTACCTCATGGCTCAATAGAATCCATGGAAGCATTGGAGGTTTGTTTTATTAATAGATTTAGTGATTTTGAGCAGCTTAGTTATGTAGAGCAATATAATGAAGTAGTGTACAGTGAAGAACATGACATATCTGAATTAAATGATCCTATATCAGAGTATGATCTTGTCAAATTAAAGATAGATATGTTGAGGCGAAGGCTTCAAGAAAAGGTGGTGCTACTTTTACAAGGACACATGAATAGAGAAGAAAGTGAATCACCAAATGATTTCTACATAAGATTTACTGATAAGCTAAAAGGCTATGGTATCATTTTTTGTCCTCGAGAGTTTGTATGGGTTGAGTTATTTGTCCAAATTTGTTTCCCTCATAGACTTAAGTTATCAATTACTTAGAGGGTAGAATATTTTCAGCAAGTTATAGACTGGATAAAGTTTTTAGAAGATGCTTCTTCTAAAGGCATATCAAATGTTGAGAATAATGATATTAAATCTAAAAATTCTGAGATTATTGAAGATGTTGATGATAAATCTGATTGTGAAGAATATAATGAATATGATTTTAAAGATGAATATATGATTAGTAATGATGAGGAGTTTACTGCTGGAGAAGATATTGCTGACATTAATATTGATAATAAGTTATATGAGCAACAAGAAAATGAAGAAGATATATGCAGCTAGCAAGAAGACATCTATGATGAAGATATGAGTGTTTATAGTGAGGACCTTACACAAGATGATATGGGTTTAGTGGTTTCACTACACGACTCCAATAAAGAATAAAATTGCAGCATCATGCAAGAAGACAGTAAGGAGATAAATGACAAGGATGAGTGTTTTTCCCTTCACAGTGAAAAAATTATAGAGATTTTGTCTCATGAGTATCTTAGATATTCACGAAATGGAATCTTTGAGCTTACATGCCCAACACATATTGATTTTGACAAGGAAAATGAATCACTACATTCTGATTTTGACATATGTGATGTTGTTCCTCTTCGCACTCCTTTTTCATTAGGCTAAAATAGATGTCAGTTTGATTTATCAAATGATGAGGTTTTCAGTATGGTTTCAGATTTAGCACATGTGGAAATTCCAAGTATTGAGTTGAGTACTGATTTAGAGAATACTGTGGATTTTGAATCTTGTATTGATTCTAAGTCTACCTTTGAACCATTAAAAAGTGGTCAATCAGTGGCTCAAGTTTCATTGGCCAATATTCAATGTAGTGGTATTTTACCTCCCACCCACCACTTTTCTTTGAGTTTGTTTGATGATGATAAACTACAGGGTCCTCCTATTTTTGATGAAGAGGTTATTGCTTCATGTCCTAAGTTTGATCATATCCAAGGTGATAAGTCTTCTTTGATTTTGCATGATATGCAAGTGATGGATGTGAATGAACTTAATGATGCTTGCCCAATCCATATGATAGAGGTTGAGTATCCCTCTTTTCAGTTGGATGGTGAGTTTTTAAGTTGTGGTTTACAGATGAAAGATGATAAATGTTACAAATATCAAAGTATGTTCTTATCTAATGAATGTGACATGTATATGCCACAAATGTTTTATGATGAAAATATGCCTAATGTTTATGGAAGCTCATATGAAGAATTTGCAGATTTTTTTTCATATGATGAATTGATACATGATGACAGTGGATTGGATCAGAGAGACAAGAGTGGCACTGTTATCATATTTTTGAATCCTGGGGCAGAGAGCTTTGTGTTTGACAGAGGTAAGAGTTGATTTCAGTTGTGGGGATTTGGACCTCTTGTAGATAATGAACATATTGTATAGTTTCTTTCCCTTTCAGTTGTGTGTTTTCTTTCAGTAAGAAGTTTCCCCATTTTTTGAGAAGTCAAAATTTTTGAGAGGTGAAAGTGAAAAGAGGAAAGTGAAAATAGATAAAATCTGACTTGAAGTTTTAGGGTGGTCTACTACTCCAGCAATTTGTGGTTCTAGATATAAACTTGCATTTAACCATCCATATTCAGAGCCACTGTTGGTACTCTCAAATTTTGCAAAAAATTGGAGTGACCATTTTGAAATTTTCTACAAGGCAAAATGAGTACCCTGAAAAACTTTTGTGAGAAGGCTTAGTTGGAGTGCTTGTAAAAGATACCCTGATGATTTTCATAATATACCACTTGGGAAGAGGGTTTAGTACCTTTCATTTGACATATGCAGTGGGTTCCAACTCCTAAATTTCAATTTTGGTATGTTTAGGGAGTAGTCATTTGGAGGTGGTTACATAAATCTTCATTTTTGCTAAGTGTCATTTTGCTATCCCAGGCCTACTTTGTTTATGAATATCTTGCACCCTATTAGGATTCACAAGTCATTTCTTTGGGAATTTTTTAAATGTATAATAGAGAGCTTATGTTTTAAATCCTAAGTCATTTTGAATCCATTTGGAAGGTTTCCAGTTTCCCCAAAGTTGGTCCTACAAAATTGTCAGGTTTCTTTGTTATGCCCAGATTTCCAAATAACCAACTTTGAGGTCTTCCAAAATGTATCCAGTTGAATGCATTGCATAATTGAATGTTCTCCCATATTGAAAAAATGATGGAGTACTTACCCAAAGATTTTTAGATTCATGCCATTCCTGTTATCCACTTTGCTAGGGCTTTTACATTTCCAATTTATTAAACTTTTACTGAATGTGCAAAATTCAGAATTAAGTGACCTAGTTTGTGATTTCCCTATTTGCAAACGTGTCAAGGTCAGACATAATTGAAATTTGTTCTGCATTGTAGACCTAGAAGTGAACTTCTTTGAATATTTTCAGACTTTGGTCAATCTAGATGATCACTTTTCTATGCTAATTCCAACTCCAGTTTCTCCATTTTCACTATGTTAAAGTTCAAAAAAGTCTTTTAAGTGCGGACATTTTAGATTAATGCCCATTAATGAGTTGATCATCATAGAAAGTAAATTAAATATTTATGTTCCATGTATAAGATTGAATCCATGTTTAGAGATTCACATTCTGAAGGTTATTCTTGATGAGTTTATAAAATCAAAATCAAAGGTGTTTTGTGCAGATTGACAGTACATAATAGAATCAAATTTACAGAATGGTCATTTTGCAAGAG
Organism: Thuja plicata; assembly: GCA_018584345.1. Taxonomy (NCBI): domain Eukaryota; kingdom Viridiplantae; phylum Streptophyta; class Pinopsida; order Cupressales; family Cupressaceae; genus Thuja; species Thuja plicata. The sequence goes on along the minus strand of MU226831.1, from coordinate 2,319,550 downwards.
TGATAACATTTGGTCTGAATTTTGTTTTAAAGAAATGATTATGGGACTATTCTCTTTATATGTGAGTTTACTACCTGGATCGGTAGTTGAGTCTCACGATGTGTTATGATAACTTTGTAGAAGTGATTCTAAGGGTGGTTTTCATACATTTCTACAAATGCATTTGCAGCTTTATGAAAAGATCAACTGGGGAATTTAAAATACTTTGTTTTTTGAGGGCATCATGAATGTATTTGTTTTGCAAGGTGATTGTTGACATATTAGTCTATGATTTCATCAAATCCTAAGGATGAAGGTTTTCAAATGGATCCTTCCCAAGCCAAAGAAGTTTAAATCAGAATCACTCATCCTTCATTTTGTTTTTATCCATGGAAGTGGAATATCAGGATTTACAGATAATGATTTCATGAGAGCTAAGTGTTAAGAATCCAAAGTATTATGTCTGATGTTAAGGGAAATAGAATAAGAGCACACCATAGGGCTTGTGAGGTTTTGTCCCTCCATATACATTGTAGTTGCAAATCTACTCACTCGAAGAGGTCTTTTCAAAGAGGCATATATCCCACGTTGCCTGTGCATGGTTGTTTTTTAGTATTTATATACTAAAAGGCATAATATATTAAATAAGTAAAGAGCCCAGAGGCTCTCAATGGGCCCCTTGGTGCTGGAGGGTATAATGTGAGGTGGGCCCCTTAGTTTTGGACTAAAATGCATAAAAAGTAATCTTCAAATCTCCAAGTCTCTACGTAAATCATGAGTTAAGTCGAGAATCAAAAAGACTTAGAGACTAGTGTAGTCTCCAAGTCTCCAAACAAACTAAGGGTTAAGAAAATTCATTAGAGACTTAGATACTAGTGAAGTCTCTAGAACTAACCCTGGTTGAAGAAATTATTCAGAGACTCAGAGACATTGAGGCAACGATGACTAGAGTTAAGGTGTGGTTAGAAGCATGGTTGAGTCAAGTCTTATAGAGACTTAGAGACAAAAGGATAGTCTCCAAGTCTCCCAATAAACTAAAGGTTACGTAAAAGTCTCAGAGACTTAGAGACTAAAGGCTACTCTCCAAGTCTCCAAATAAAACTTTAGTTAAGGAAAAGTTTCAGAGATCTAGAGACTACTTGGTCGCCAAGTCTCCATATGAGTAGGGGTTAGAAGTGAGTTAAAAGGCCAAGTTTAAAGCAGTGAATCAGCATATGACAAGCATCAAAATCTGGTGGAATCTGGGCATAATATGTAGAAAATTGAGGAAAATGAGAAATTTCAATACACAGAGTTAAAGTGCACTAAATTAAAAGAATTTTCTATAGTTTAAAGTGAAAATAAAAGAAGAATGTTAAAGGAAAATTGAAGGGTAAAGTGCATAGAAACTATATTAAATGGAAAAATTAAAGTTATATGCATAGTTAAACATAGGAAAAGGTATAGTTTCTGGCAAATGTATTTTATTTCAGATTTGAAAAGGACCATTCTAGGAAGAATTTTACAACACAGATAGACTCAATTTTTGCAAAATAATGACAGATTTGGACAGAATGAAGATCAGATTTACATAGAAGAAAGATACAAATATATATTTTTTATTTTGCAAAGATCATATTTACATATGCTTTCCTGGAGGTTTTTTGAAGAAGAATGAAATCCGATTTCAAGGATCTTTTATCAGAATAATATTAGATTTGGAATGCTTCTCAGTGGCAGATTGAAAGAGTTATAAAGAGGATAAAAATTAGATTTTGAAAAGATAGATGGAGTCAGACATTAATGAATATATCAGATATTGTGAAGACTTGGAAAGCAAGTAAAATAAGATTTTTAGATCACCAACAGAGCAAAGGTAGATTTTGAAAAGATAAAACAAGTTCAGATTTTTTGGAGAAAAGAAGGATGATGAGTGCAGATTGGATTTGAGAAGGATAGATGTTGATCAAACATAGTTTTTAGGGTTTCTTCTCTCTTCTATTTTTTCTTTTCTTTTCTCAGTTTCTAGGTGTTCCTGTCCCTGTCTTCTGCTTTGCTTTGGGAGTTTCAGACTGTGTTCTATCTCTCTTTGCCAAAAGTTTCAAAGAAAGTTCCATATTGTATCTTTTGTAATATTTCTCTTTTCTATGCATACATGGTTGTTTTGTTATCCTTTTGTCTCAGAGAAAAACATTTTTGTAATAGTTATCTATGAATGAATTTCAACACTGTTATTATATCATCAAGTTGTCTCCATTTTTTTGAAATAATATAAACTAGGGCATCGAGGGTGTTTTAGTTTTATCTATTAATTGATCAGAAATAGAGTTATTCAAAGGATAACTGTGATTTAGGGGTTGTTTTCATATTTTTATGAGTTGGGATATCAAGGGTATTACCAATCTTGTCTTTCCAGTGAATGATGGTTATGTGCTCTCTATTTCCAAGGTCTCTTTCAAGGAGAGAGTTAAATTCTTTGAGTAGGAAGTTACATATCTGAAAACACAGGTGGATCAATAAGTAGAACTTGATTGATACAGTTTGTTTTTATTTAAGGCATATAGACAAATCAGACAGAGTTATTTTCTCTTCATTCATAATCTCTATGCAAGTGTATGTCTGACTCCATTGCCCAAAGGATAAGGAACTGGTGTATGCACCCTAAAATGGTCACCTAGACTTTGGGCCCCATTTTATCATTTTATCAATTTATCAAATTTCTGAATCAATGCTTTGGAACATTTTCAATTCAAATCAATTTCCTTGATCAAATTGTAATTTATTCAATTATTCAATTATTTCAATATTTCCTAAGGTTTGATCATTTTTATTTAATTAAAAGATTTAATCTTCATTTTAATTAAATAAAATTTATCTTATTTAATTAAAAGATTTAATCTCCCTTTTAATTGATTAAAATTTATCTTATTTAATTAAAGTAAATTTCTCCCTTTTAATCAAATAAAATTCCTCTCATTTAAGTAAAATATTTAATCTCCCTTTTAATTAAATAAAATTCCTCTTGTTTAATTAAAAGATTTAATCTCCCTTTTAATTAAATTCCTCTTATTTAATTAAATTCAATTCCTCCCATTTTATTAAATAAAATTCTTCTAATTTATTTAATTGAAAGAAAACCCCTCTTTTAATTAAATAAATAAAAATCCCCACTTAAAGCACTTTAATCGATGAAAAAGGAAATAAATTAAATTAAATTAAATAAAAATCCCTTTTTCTTCACAGCTTCCTAAGTGTTGGGTTTCTGCCTCTTAATCTCAACCTTTGATCAATTATTTTTGCCTCTTAATCTCAAACGTTCACTTTCCTATAGAAGGAAACCTCTCCTTCTCATTTGATAATCATCAATCATCAATCATATTAGGTTTTTCATAGTATTGTTATGTTGCAGGTTTGGAGAGAAATTTTGGAGGAGGATTTGAGCACTTGAGCTTGGATAATGCAACTTCTCTCTTCTTGTTTACTTCTTCTTGCATCCATGGCTACTCAGGTAGATTAGATTCATGTTTATTTTCATAGATTAATCTTGCATTTGCATTTCGTTTCATAGATTAATTATGCATTGTTATCAGTTATATTAATTTCTTTTCATGCATGCCAATCATATAGAATAGATTTCATTTTCATGCATTGAATCTCTCATTTCATGGTGTACTTGCATAGGTACTAACTAGGTCAATCTGAGGGTCTCCATTTCAAACCTTTGCACTCCATGACTAGAGAGCTATGGATCGATATTTGAGGCCTCATTCTTGAGCAACCTTGGATGGAATGACTCATAGAAGTGTGTCAACATTTTAGCACACATTTTTGGCGCCCACCGTGGGGCATGATGCTCCTTATTTTCCTCTATTTTATTTAGATCTCAAATTTGCTAATCTTTACATGGTTATTTTATTGAATTTTTTTCAAGCCTAACCCTTGTGCAGATTTGCTTGGAGATGAAAACCTTTGATTTTAAAAGATTTTATCATATCTCCCAAACGGCTTGGATTTTTGGTCTAAAATTGTTTTTTATAGGTTGGTGACATATCAGAGAAGCTCCAGTAAAAATTTCAGAATTTTTTGAGGTATTTTGAATTTTTTATAATTTTCTCTTTATTTTACATAAAACCTTAATGTTCGGCGCAAATCAGTGAATTTGTCAGAAATTTTTACATTTTCAAAAAGGTCCTTCAATTCTACAAGGGGTCCATTCTTTGATTTTTAAATTTGGATGCAATATTATAGCTCATTTGGTCAATTTATGAAAACTAGTCTATTTTGGGAAAATGGCTCCCTAGGGCACAAATGAAAAGATATTTTTAAAATTCTAACATTTTTGGAAAGCTCCCTATTTTTTAATAGAGGTCTCTTTTTTGTATTTAGGGTTTGGGATCCAAACTCATAGCAAATAAATCAGATCTTGTTGACTAGGTCAATAATCAAAATTAAAAAAAGGGTATTTAATGATTAGCTTGCACTTATTTTTCACATGGTTCAATGCATGATGTGAGTTGTCATTTGGATTATTTGTTGGTTATTATTTCTCTTAAAAATTGATTTTCAGATCTAACCCTAGGGTTTGCATAAGTTGAATATACATTGCATATCTTGTTTTCTTGTTTGCTTGTCTTGTTTGTTGGAGAGTTCATGAGGATTGCTTGGACTTGCTTGGATAAACAACAAAACTATTCATGTTGCATTGGATTTGAGGTATTTTTTTTATCTCTATAACATTTGGATTTTGGGAATTAAAATGAACATCTCATGTGTTTACCTTGAGTGTTTCTTTCTTTCATAGATCACATTTCCAATTGGTGCTCTAAAAATGGACCTAGATTTGCTTTCTTGCATAAATATTTCACATAGTAATTAGGCCCTATGAACACTATTTGTGGTGATCTTGAGAGAGTGGGCTTAATTTTCTTGTTTTACATGTGAAGCTCTTCTTGATGATAGATCCCCTTGTAGGTAGGGAAGGATTTTTTTTTCATCTCATTGGTCAACTTGGTTTGGACTTCAACTTTTGGAAATAGTTTCTCTCTTTGGGAGATTGATGTCATTTATTTTTGTGTGAGCCTTGAATGAGGTGATTTCAAATTATTGGGTCAATGAATCATGATTGCTATGTTTTGGTGAGGTGAAGAGGCTAGAGGATTATGCTTTTTTCCCTTTTGGGAGAATCAGAAACTTGGAACCCTTGAATCTAAACTAAGTCCCCATGTGGTCCATATTGTGAGTCTTCTTTGTTAGAGAGGGTTAACCATAGTGGACATTCCCTTTATTGGATCAACCACATGGATGGAACCTCAAGTGATAATATCCATTTTCACCATGGTAGTAACAACTGCTATATAAATGTCCTTGTGGAAGAGATCTCCATAGGTGTAGTTTCTTGTGGGTTGTCAAATCTCCTTAGTAGCTCTTGATTGATTAAATTATTAGACTATGTCAAAAGCTCGGTGCGGCAGGACTGGATTTCACCCACTTGAAATTGAAAAAGTTACAGAGTCAAGCCATTAGTAAGAACCATAGTGCAACCAAATTTTTCTTTTCTAGGACTATGTGCATGATTGTAAAACATTTGAGAACATACACAAGTAGCATTCTTATAGAGTAGAATTACTATGTCACTATCCATGTTCATATGCAAAGTTTCTTTGTCCCTTTCTCATTGTTTTAAGACATTGATTGCTTGAACTCCCTGATTGTTGTCTTATGTGATTGATTCATGATAAAATCTGTTAATGCATCTAGTTGGTCAATTAAAACAAATAAATCTGAGTTCCTGAGTGATAAAAACTTCAATGTATCTCCCCAAAGAGTGTTATGACATGTTTCTCAACTTCCAAATGAACTTAAATGGTATCAATTTACACAAAATGACTCTTGGTATTCTTTCTTCCACATCTCCCATGTCTTCTTAGTCTCCCATTTCCATCTTTTCTCTTCTTCTTTCATGCTTCTTCCTCTTCTTCTTAAGATCTTCACATCTTCTTGATTATTTTCCTCTTATTATCTAGTCTATTGTCTTATATTTTCATCTCTTTTATCACTTCCATTCTTGATTCCTCTTCTTCTAGAACCATGAATTTCAAATATCTTGTTATGGAACCTCTCTTGAGAATAGATGATCTTGAACTTATTGCTCAATTTGAAGAGTGTTGTTTTTCCAAAAAGTTCATGGATGATAAATTGGAAAAAATGATATATAAACAAGCAAGTGAATTAGACGCATTTTCTAGAATCATAACCATGATCTTGTCACAATGATCTTCTTCTTCTAAACATATTTCATCTTCTAAATCTTCTCATCAATCCTGATCATCTAAACATTATTCTTCTTCTAAATCTTCTCATCATTCCTCATCATCTAAACATTATTCTTCTTCTAAGTCGTTGCATCATTCTTCATCATCCAAACATTCTTCTTTCACTAAGTCTTCACATTCTTCTTCTTCACGATCTTGTTATTCTTCTACTTCTCCCAGGAGTCATGATTATCTTCAAAATGCATACCATAATGAGAAGCGTGATAATCCTTGTGATACCTCTTCCATGAAGAATGACATGCCTATTTATGATGACTATGACTTTGATGATCCTGCCTATTATGATTTTGATGACTTTGAGGCCTATACTGATGATGGATATTATGATGAAATACATAGAAATGATTATGATACTTATATTCCTAAGAGTCCTCGTCGTGTGCTTGTTCTTACTAAAGGGCCATCCTATTAGATAGATCATGACGGTGATCCATATGATTCTGATTTTGAAAGAGACTTTGATGTGTTTTATGAACAATACTTCAATGATAGATTTGAGGAAGAGAAAGCTTTCAGCGCTAATTACAAACGTCAATTCTATCCCTCCTCTAAGTATTCTCATACTAAAAATAAAGATTGCACTCTCAAGAAAGATCATGTTAATGATGAACCATCATTTTGTGATGATTCCCTTCCATCCTCTACTTCCTTCAATACACATACATCTCCTAAATTTTCCAAGCCTTTCGAATCTTCCACAAATTCTTCATCTGACAAAAGCCCTAATGCTTTTCATGTAGTTCCCTATAGTTATCCTCAAGGGCTACCTCTTAAACAAACTCAAGTTAACCTTCACTTGGCTGCAAATATTTTCAATCATGCTAAACCTAAAGATCCTAAGCCTTTATATGCTATAATGCCTACTTTAGCTAATCCTTCCCCATCTCCTCCCAAGTCTCCCATACAATTCCAACATGCTTCCTTGTCCTTAGAAGTGGCTCCATGTCAAGAGGACTCTAAAAATGATAAAGAAAAGAACATAAAGAAAGATTAAGCTCAAGAAATCTCCATGTATTCCAATCCTCTTTATGATGTCTCTTATCAGCGTCATGGTTCTTTTGATCCCTTACACCCTTTCTCATTCATTCCACCTTGTCTTAAAACTTCTCCTAAGAAAGATCAAGTTACTACTTACACCGTTGAGCTTATTGACAATCAAAATAACCTTACTACACTTGTGCTTTCCAAAGATGACACTTCCATTAAGGTTATTAAAAATTGTGTTGTTACTTCCAATGTTGAGCCTATTGAAAATCAAGAGAAAAATTATGTGCTTATGCTATCAAAAGATCCTTTTCAAGATCAAAGTCTTCCATCTTCTTGTTCTTCCACTCTATGTTTGCTTCCACTTTCTACTCTTCCTAAGTCTTTCCAAGCTTCAAATAATCCTATCAAAGAAGGTGCTCCTATTCAATATGTTCACGATCCTATTGAAAATCCTAATGCCCACTCTAAAGATTCTTATATCCTTGGTTGTCATATACACACTGATGAACATATTGATTATCCTTTTACATCTTCCACGTCCATCCTTGGACCTCCTCCACCAATACTAAGGGATTCACATTTTCCTTCCATCTTGGGTCCTTATGTCCCTTCACTTTCCCCTCCTAACTCTCATAATTTGTCATCCATCTTGGGTCCTTATGTCCCTCCATCTCTTATCTTTCCTCAAGATCAACATAGATGCATACCCTTGAATCCTTTTCATCCATCCACCTATCTAAACTAGTCATATTCTTCTTCTTCCTCCACAAGTCTCAAGTCTTTTGGAAGAAACTTGAATTTTCAATACAAGAAAAAGAAGCAATACAAGAATCCATCTAAAAAAGATCACCATGTCTCCTCTAATCAACATGGGGGCATAAAGTCAAAAGAGATATCTAAGAAGAGAACTACAAGATAAGTATGGGTTCCAAAATTCATCATTGAAGATATTCTCTCTAAATCATCAAAAATAAATAAAAAGCCTACGACTATATCGATTCCAAAGTCTCTCTTGAAAGAGTCTCATGTTAAGAAACAAGTGAAGTTGACATTCAAGCTTCCAAAGGCTTCCACTTCATTTTCTTCCAAAAACATTCTTTCATTCCATGCGCCTAAACCACAACCTTTGTTATCCATTCACCATATTCCTTCACGTATTCCTTCATTCACATTTCCTCCATCCTCTCGCCACCCTTCAAGGTGTGTATCAATGTTGATCTTTCCTTCCTTTCCATCTACCCTTCCACAATCCTTCCATTCACTATCCTTCTACCTTCTATAATTTTTCCTCATTTGTCTATTCCTCCTATCTTCCAACCTCACTCGCTTTGCATAAAACCTTATCCTCCATTTTTCTCTTTCATCTTCCTTTCCCTATCAACATCTTTGAGCATATCATTTTGAATCCTTTGCATATCATGGTTTATCCTTTCAATGAGAATTATCTAAAAATCTTGCCTTCTTCCAAAAAAATTATTAAAAAAAAAAAATTAAAATAAAAAGAAAAATTAAAATTAAAAAATTAAAAAAAATTAAAGAGAAATAATTCATCCTATGGTGAAAACCACTCCCTTGTGGCACCTTGGATAGGTACCATGATGAAAACCTGGCAATCAGGCGTCATGTGTAGTTCTTCTACATCTTTCATCCATTTTGTATTCTCTTTTTGATCTTGACAATGTTGATCTATACACGAATATTTGGGCTATCTTGTGAGCTATCTTACGATGATCTTTCTTTCATTCCTTTCATGTTTAGCCTTCATATCTATATTCCTCCATTCATTTTCTCCTATCGCTATCCTTTTCCCCTTTGGTCTTGATCTAATAAAAAAAAATGAAAAAAGAGTAAAACACGGTGCTATGAAGCCTCGACATGTCTACTCCTTTGGACTGCATCATTTCCTACTCTTGCATTACACTTTTGTGACTTATCCTATGTTGGCCTTTCACTATTGTCCAAATGTGTTTTTCATGATGTTTCTTTTTCCCTAGCTTGGGTACTCTTGAGGAGTTTTCTTTTGAGGATTTCTTCTCTTCATTCTCCTTCATTCTCTTGTCTTCCATCTCTTCCACCAACTTACTAATTCCTCCCGTCCTCCACCTTTCTAAAACACTGGGACTGTGAGATGTGATCTTGCTTGGGATTTTGATGCCCATTCTGTCTGGAGGCATCCTTTTGTACATATTTATTGATCCTAAAAAAATCTAAAAAAAGGATATATTGTCAAAAATGCTAAAAATCAGAAAATATCCTAAAAAAATATCATCTTAGTGAAAACCTAGCAATAGACGCTTTGATGTATCTCAGAAAAATTTTATATTCTAAACATTCAAAAAATTCAAAAAAATAGAAAAAGTGCCTTGGTGAAAACCTGAAACAGGCACTTTGGTAGCAAAAATTCAAAAAAATTATAAAAAGTCCTGAAAAAAAAGAAAAGAAAAAATGAAAAAAATGAAAGAGAAAAAATTGTAATAAAATCCAAGTGGTGAAAACTTGGAAACGGGCGCTACTTGAGGCCTTTGCACTGCTGTTTCTTAGTGCGTGTCCTCGACACTTAGCCTTTCTCTATCATGCCTTGTCCTTGTTGCCTTGGTCTGCAATTGGTCTTTTTCTTTTTCTAGGGGTCATAACTATGTTAGTTTTGGTCTCTTGGATGTGTTAGTCTTTAGGACACCTCACAAATGGTGTTTTTCAATACCACCCCAACTGTATTTTTCAACGCCTGACATCGAGTGTTTTTCAACACTTACCTGTTTGCAAGCATTTGATCCTTATCCTCAAAACTCAGTATCAGTTAACACACTTAAATTTTTAAACACAACAGTTAATGCTTGAGCTATGTCATGATCTTTTCCTTGTGTGCTGACTATTATTGATTTTTGTTGAGTGTCCTTGTCTAATAAGTCTCTCCGTGATGCATAGCTAGAGGACTTGGGGCATGAGGCATGTTTTTATTTGCTTCCTTCTTTATGCTTAAGTGTTTTTGCACAATCGTTATGCTGGTCATCCTAGCCTCTATGCCTTGATGCGAGCATGGTTTTGTTGTATTAAATTGGGTAAGCTAACATCACAATCATCTTGACCTTTATGTCTTCGATGATTATGTTAGAATCTTTCCACATTTCAAATCCTATATACATCACATTCATATCTTCATAGTTGCACTCGTGACTAGTGATGGTTGTGTGATGTTTCCAATATAAATCGCATTCATATATTCATGGTTGCACTTGTGACTAGTGATGATTGTGTGATTTTTTGATGTCTGTTAATAATGGCCCAATGATGAAAATAAGTTCCTTAACATTATCTTATGAATGATGAACACAAAGTCCTATGTTACAGTTGCTCTATTGCAAGTAAACCTTTGCATTTTCATGTAGCTTGCATCGTTAGACCTCATGTTAGTTTGCATTTTAGGCTGCATTATGAGTTTGAGAGGGTTTCTTTCATCTTTCTTGTGGACTTTTAATCAACTGTGGTCACATTCTGATCTTCATTTCCTCATCTTCTTTCGTGATCTCAATCAAAATTTCTATCTTAAATAGTTGATTAATTTTGGGGCATTCTCTTTTTTTAAGGCAAATTCTCTTTCTTCTCTCCATTTATTTCCACCTCTTCCAAACTTCTATCTTCCATTCTACTACTACTACTACTACTACTACTACTACTACTACTACTACTTCTTCTTCTTCTTCTTCTTCTTCTTCTTCCCCCACTTCTTTTATTCTAATTCAATCTTGGGGCATAATTTTTTGTGCTTAATGATCTACTTTAGTTATGTGATCTTTATATCTTTCATCTTACATTAAGAATCTTATCTTTAGTTCAATTTGCTCAAAATTTATCAATTTGTTCTTTCTCCTCTATCTCATTTCAATTTCGATCACGAGGGGGCAGTACCTATCAAACTTTAATCTTTGATTCAGCTTTATCAATTATATCAACCTTGACATGTCAATTACTTATATACAACGGTGTTGACCTTGTCTTTTTCAATTTTCTTATCTTTGTTCTGATGTCAATTACTTATATACAATAGTGTTGATGTCTGTGTTGTTTTGTGATCCCAAATTGACCTCACACTTCAACTGCATTGTTTGACTACATGTGTTCCTGAATTGACCACACATTAGTCAAAGAGGGGCAAATGTATGCACCCTAAAATGGTCACCTAGACTTTGGGCCCCATTTTATAAATTTATCAAATTTTTGAATGAATGCTTTAGAACATTTTCAATTCAAATCAATTTCCTTGATCAAATTGTAATTAATTCAATTATTCAATTATTTCAATATTTACTAAGGTTTGATCATGTTTATTTAATTAAAATATTTTATCTCAATTTTAATTAAATAAAATTTATCTTATTTAATTAAAAGATTTTATCTCAATTTTAATTAAATAAAATTTATCTTATTTAATTAAAAGATTTAATCTCCCTTTTAATTGAATAAAATTTATCTTATTTAATTAAAGTAAATTTCTCCCTTTTAATTAAATAAAATTCCTCTCATTTAATTAAAAGATTTAATCTCCCTTTTAATTAAATGAAATTCCTCTTATTTAACTAAAAGATTTAATCTCCCTTTTAATTAAATTCCTCTTATTTAATTAAATTCATTTCCTCCCATTTAATTAAATAAAATTCTTGTAATTTATTTAATTGAAAGAAAACCCCTCATTTAATTAAATAAATAAAAATCCCCACTTAAAGCACTTTAATTGATGAAAAAGGAAATAAATAAAATTAAATTAAATAAAAATTCATTTTTCTTCACATCTTCCTAAGTGGTGGGTTTTTGCCTCTAAATCTCAACCATTGATCAATTCTTTTTGCCTCTTCATCTCAACCATTCACTTTCCTATATAAGGAAACCTCTCCTTCTCATTTGATAATCATCAATTATCAATCATCAATCATCAATCATCAATCATATTAGGTTTTTCATAGTATTGTTATGTTGCAGGTTTGGAGAGCAATTTTGGAGGAGCAGTTGAGCATTTTGAGCTTGGATATTGCAACTTCTCTCTTCTTGTCTCATTCTTCTTGCATTCATGACTATTCATGTAGATTATATTCATGTTTATTTTCATAGAATAATCTTGCATTTGTATTTCCTTTCATAGATTTTGCCATGCATTGTTATCATTTAGATTAATTTCCTTTTATGCATTGTTATCATATAGAGTAGATCTCATTTTCATGCATTTGAATCTCTCATTTCATGGTGTACTTGCATAGGCACTAACTAGGTCAATCTGAGGGCTTCCATTTCACTCCTTTGCACTCCATGACTAGAGAGCTATGGATCGATATTTGAGGCCTCATTCTTGAGCAACCTTGGATGGAATGATTCATAGAAGTGTGTCAACATTTTAGCACACATTTTTATAATCTCTGTGCAAGTGTATGTTTGACTCCATTTCCCAAAGGATAAGGCACTGGTCTATGCAAGATTTGAGATTTTTCAAAAATCCATACATCAAGCACATAATTGAAAAACTATTTCCATTTCATGTTACTAGGAGTTAAGTTTTCTCTGGTTTTCAAACTTACTTTATGAAAGCTGAATATTTGAAAAGAGTTTGTGAAATATCAAGGTATTAGTTACCTAAGAGTCTGAAAAACCATTCCACAGTTATATGTCAACAAGCTTGTAGTTGTCATAAAGGAGTCATATAGGTGCAGATAAGGCAATACCCGCCTGAGTGAGGTGGAGCTCAAAGAAGAAGCAGGATATTATCAAATCCTCATCAATTAGCCTTTCACTTGCATAAAAAAGAGTTTGCATTCAAGTATACAAGTATACTATCATTTTAGAGTTGTACTGCAACAAAAAGAGCTAACATAGGCTACAAAAATTCCTCCCAAACTTAATTAGTGAGGAGAAAACAGGTTTTGTCCAAGGCAGATCAATATATGATGGTGTTATCATAGAAAAAGAAGCTATACACTCTATCAAAAAAAATCATGACCCTAGTATATAAATAAAGTTAGATATTAAAAAATCATACAATAGAGTTGAGTAGAGTTTTCTAAAAAAGTGTCTGACTACCTTCGGGTTTGTGAAACAGTGGGTGAACATGATATATGAATGTGTCTATACCAAAAAAAATTCTATTATAGTTAATGGCTCTCCCAAAGGATATTTTGGGATTACTAGAGGACTGAGGCAAGGTGATTTGATTTCACCCTTTTTATTTATAATGATGGTAGAAGATTTGGGGCGATCCATCAATATGGCTAGGATAGAGGAAAAGGTTAAAGGAATAAAGATTACAAGTGGGATTGCACCAATTATGCATAAGCAATTTGTGGATGACACTATGCTTTACCACCATAGCTCTAAGGAGGAAGCAACAACATATAAAGAAATCCTTGGAATGTATGCTCTTGCTTCCAGGTAAGAAATCAATCCTGAGAAGAATGAATTTCTTTCCTTTAATACTCCTACAATTGAAATAGAGATCTGTAGAATCCTCAACTTCAAATCAAGGAATCTACACTACAAATATTTAGGAGTTCCCTTGGAAAAGGGCTTTAGAATGAAAAAATTATGGAATAATATCACGGATAAAATCAATCACTAGATGGTTGCATGGAATGGAAAGTGGCTTTCATTGGCAAGTAGTGCAACAAAGGTTTAGTCTATTTTCTTTGTTCAACCCATTTTTCAAATGGCCTGCATTGATCTACCAAGAAAAAATACGGAGTAAATTAAAAATAATTCTTAGGTCTTTCTTCTGGCAAGGAACAGGGGACAAAAAAAAGTTCTCACTTCTTCCCTCAGATAAGGTGTGTCACCCAAAAGAGGAAGGGGGTGTGGGAATAAAATATATTAAACTATAGAGTAAAGCCCTAGGTGCAAAACTTGTTTGGAGAATGTATAAAAAACCCACATCTAAAGTGGGTCAAGATAATTACAGTGAAGTATCTCACCAATGTGGATCCCATAAATATTTTTTAGGGAACTGTCACCCCTTAAAGGATCTGGGATATGTAATTTTATGTTGGACTACAGATACATAATCCAAGATAAACTCACATAGAATCTTGGGAAAGGGGAGGAGGCCCTTTTCTGGCAAGATTCTTTGGGTTTTTATAATGCCTTGGGATTGTATTTTAATATGAATCTTGTAAATTTTGGCAAGTTTCTGACACCTAAATAAGGTGAGAGAGTTATTGAATATGTTACCTTTGCACATGAGAGTATGGGATGGAAATGGAAGAACTAGAGAGATCTTGGTCTTCCCCCAACAGATGATGCAGCTTTGAATAGAAGTTTGGAAGACATGAAAACATATTTTACCCTTAAAAAAGATACGTTGGTTTGGGATGGTAGTAAAAGTGGAGATTATTAATTCAAGGAAGGTTATAAATTTTTGAGATCATGACTTACGAACAAATCTAACTTCCCCCCGACAACTTTATGTTGGCATAAAGATTTTCTTCCTAAGGCCGGTTTCTTCTCCCGGCTTTTATGGCAAAAGAATATTTTGACAGCTGACAAATTTTTGAAGATGGGCTATCATGGCCAAAGCATATGCTCTTTATGTGAGAAGGATGAGGAGACAATGGACCATCTACTCCTTTGATATCCATATTCTACTCGGTGCTAGACATGGATATGTTTAGAACTTGGGTGGAGATCTGCGCTTCCAAACAATATAACTGGTTACTAAACTCTTGGCGTTTCCTTAGATGAGGAAAAATTTATGGCTCACTATGTATTGTTTCCCCTTCAATAATTTAATGGGAAATATGGAAAGAATGAAATAGGATGATTTTTTAGGAAAATAAATTAGATGTGGGTCAACTTATTAATAAAATTGAAGCCTCTATTGTATAATGTACAAATAATCATAACATGAATAAGGTTAAAAGGAAATGACTCTATCAAACTGGGATGAGAAGATGAGAGGTAAGTGAAATGGTCTTTTTATCCCTCCTTTTATTGGAAATGGAGGTATATCATCAAAAAATAAGAGAGATGAAAGTAAATGGATACCACTAAAAGAGGGATGGATAAAATTAAACTTTCATGGTGCTTGTAGAGGTAAGCCAGGATTGGGTAGCATTGGTTGTACCATTCACAATACAGAAGGAAAGGTGGAGGCAAAATTAGCTAAATTCATTGGAAAGGAGACTAACAATGGGGTAGAACTATATGATCTAGTAGAAGGATTATTATTATGTATACATTTAGGATGTAAGAAATTAGAAATTAAAGGAGACTCAGCTATCAACATCAATGCCTTAAGAAAAGAGTCTCCTTAACTGGAGATTAGACGCTATGTTGGTCAGGGCTATTTCTCTTTTCTAGGATTTTGATAAATTAACAATTAACCACATTTATAAAGAAGGGAATAAAAGAGCAGATGAACTAGCTAATCAAGGAATCAAAGCTATTCTCACTATATAGTCATGTTCCATTAGAATTTACACTAAATCAATTTTAATCAAGCAATAGCATTTGTAAAAAAATTTAATTAAATTAATTTTCCTTCATTATGTATGTAGAGTAATCATTTCATATAAAAGAAAATAGAGTCTTAAAAAGAGGATAGTTTATCCCCTTATCTCCTTAAGAATTTTTGTTTTAAAAAAAACCATGTATAGCAGAGTTATGTGCTAAAGATTGTAAAAATAGTGTAAAACAAAGCTATTACTTATTTTGTTAAGCTCAGGCTATCTCTTTGCATTGCACCCTTTCTTCCCCAGTCCTTGGTGTTTTAAGATACTGGTCCATTTTAGAGAGCACTCGTGTCATGTTATCATCCTTGGGGATGGTAACTAGATCACTCCTCACTATCCATATGATATGGTCATCCTTTATTTTCTTGATTTTTTGGGAGATATCTTTGACATCCTGGTTGGCAGTAGAAAGATGTACATCAAGGGCCATTAGTTTAGCTATACTCCCACTCTAATAGATTATAGGATCAATAATGTTGTCTATACTCTACTGATACTTGTACTTCGTAACCTCAACATTGATATGCTCATCACCCGTTCCCTGATCATAACCACATACCAACTCGGTGAAGTATTTCTCCATATGTGTGATGCTTTATAGAAGGATTTCTAACATGAGCTCTACATGTTCATGGATTATGTTATTGTGTCCCTCTTGTATGTAAGTGAATATTTCCACCTCTGAAGAGGCACATTTGTTGTCTCAAATACCTTTATGGTGATTTCATCATCTACCTTTATTTTCATCGACTCTTCTAATGAAGTATAGAGACTCTCTATTATTCTCTTCTCTTCCCTAAGAAGCTGAATATCATTCTTCACAATATTCTTAAGATATATATAAAACTTATGATATGACCCAAGGAATTCAATAAGAGGGAGCCCTCTAAACTTAGATCTTGTATGAAATCCCTTCCTATTTGACCCATGTTTCTATCCTCATGCAATTGTGTGATTACCTCCTAACTTTTATATGATAAGGGATCAAACGTCTCACTAGATGGTTTTCTTGGGTGTGAGGAAAATGGGGTTAGGGATTTTTTGATATATTCTATTAGATGAGCTACAATATACTTTAGTTTAGCCTTGTCCCCCTTCATCCTGTCCAATATATCCCTTACCTCTTTATGGGTAAACTCCCACATATCTACATAACTATCATGCTGAGAAGGACCTATATCTATCTTTCTCACCTCATTATCTATGAGTTACAATGGAGAGGTTTCTTCCTGCATTTTTTCTTGGGAAATCTCCAAAAGGACATGCCCTATCTCTAGATGCTTCCCAAGTGTAGATAATATATAGGATTTATTATTTCCTTTTGTTACTTTAGGGCCTCTCATGATCTGAGTGATCAAGTTACTTGGAGGAACTATGTCCTCTTCTCTCTTCCTCTTTTTTTGATTGTCTGCTATATCCACAAAGGTGTGGATAAAATTCTTGAAGTGTTGTCGGGACTCTCTATATGAAAAAACCTCCCCACTATTGTAGGAGTATGCACTATTGTGGATGGGGAAGAGAAACAAGGTACCTTGTGGGGGTTGTGTCTTAGTTTCTCCTTCTTTGTATTTCCCTATGCCCTTTTAGACAATTCTTGTGAAGACTTCTCTTTTGATTTCTCATGTGTATCTCCATGAGGAACCATAACCAGTTCTCCTGCTTCTCCTGGTTGGGAGCCTTCTTGTGAGATGAGAATGATTACTATTAATGACCTTCTCCCACATGTCTGAGCCATGTTATGGACCTTCTTTGGTCGTTGATCATCCCCACTAGCTACTTGTTTCTCATTGGGATTTTGTGGTCCTTTTTTGGATGCTCTACCAGTTGATGCAGTTGGGATTTGAATTGGGGTGGGCAAGGGTTTTGTGGTGCTTTCTCCTCACCTTCCTGTCTATTTCCACTTCACCCACTATATTTTCTTCTTAAGGATGGGCGCCATCCTTTGGTCGAGATCATCCATCTCTAGCCCATCAAATGTGATGGGCTTCACAGGTGTCCCATTTATCCTTCCCACCTATTGTGGTGAAAGTATATCCTTCCTATCTTTTGTTACTCCCTCCACAAAAATATTTACTACATAGATTATTATCTTCTCTACTGTGAGCCAAGACTAGGATCACTCCCTCATGCCATAATAATCCATGCTAATTGCCCAATAGTCCTCTATGGTGGGGATATGGTGGAAGGATGATCCAAAATGAAAATTATCCTTGAAAAAATTTAAGGGGTCAAAGTGTGTTTATAGCACATTTTATTGTTCAAAAGAAAACTTGTCTTTGTCACACTTTACCAGGTTATGGGAATTGGGATTGTAGGAGCATGTATATGGACTATCTATTATGGGGAAATGTATCCCTAGTCTATGACACTCACCACACCTACTATTAACCTCTATGATCAGTCTACAAAGTTCTTCCAGGATAATTGGATATCTGGGTAACTTATACGGATAATTGTCAAATGCCCCAATCCTAAAATAAGTAAATGTCATAAATTGTGTAAACTAGCTACCATAGGTAGTTATCGTTGATGGTTCCTCTGAGGACATTGTCCACTCGGGGCATCCCTAAAGCTCCTTACATAATGTCATGGTGAATGCATAATTTACCCTTCAGAAACTCTCATAACTATTATGCATTTGTAGACGTACATAGTAATCATAAACATGTATATCCTCCTCTTATTCTTCTAAACTCGAGATGTCGGGCTAGCTACAAACACATGCTAAGGCATAAATGATATAGGAAGACATATGGAAGGAATATGTGTGTTTATATATAATGAGCATTTTGGTTAACATGTCACTCAATAGCTGAGCACAATCAATATAAATATTCTCGGTATTGATGGTTTGTACGATGTAATACCACCACTCCTTAAAATTTAGGGCGCTCACATTTCCTCGAAGGTGATGTAGAAGCACTAAGATATCCACGATCTCTCTTTTCAGATTGGTCCCATATAATGTATTCGGTAGTTTGGAGCTAGGGGCCCTCTTGTTTCAAAAGCAATCAACTGATATCTCGCCTCTCCATCGTGATTTCCTCTCATTGAAATATAAGGCTGACATTGTAAAATCCTAGTTAGTATATTCTGATTGGGTTGGAAGGCCAAAAACATTATGAATTTACTATCTATCTAAGGTTACTACAACCTCATTATTGGTATTACTTATCTGCCAACTAATAGGGTCAAATTGGGCTATGTAATCCATTATCAGTTTGAGGGCTTGGATGGCAATAGGAAACCCTATCACTTGGATTAACCCACCCTCAACCAAATTTTTCATTATGGTATGCAAGGGTGGGATATGCAACCTTCTATACAAATGTCCCAAGTCATAAAAATTCATCTTTTTATCACCAATATCATTCCAAACACTACTAGCACTTTTTAGATGACCGTAGCCGTAGTAGTTTAGGGACATTTTAAAATATTGATGCTTCACTATTTGAGCTAGTAATTATCTAATAAATTGCTTCACAGTTTCTTTCTATTTTTGAATAACTCTAAGATTTAGCTTTAGGCTTTTCTCCCACTTTTATCAGCTTTGACACTTTCCCCTATGCCTTTATTACTTGTACTCTATATTCTTTAACATTATTGAATATTTGAACTCTCTGTATGAGGAAGTGCTTTGATGAGTATAAAATCTACTCATGTCAAGGATTTGACATCTAGGTACTCCATCTTTTTATTTTTTTATTTTTTCCATATAGTTTTATCTCCATCCTTGATACCTTTAATGCCACTCGTTTCCACCCTGTGGATTCCCTTTTTGAGACCTCTCAACTACTCTCTGGAATGTCAGAAACTATTTGAATTAACTACTTGCATGATATTATATCTATATCTCTTTTCCTTTTGACATCTTTGAACCATCACCTTTTTGAAATTTTAGCCATGTATGTTCTTTTCCAAGTAGCGGGGTCATGTTACTTCCGCCTTCTTTCTTAAACTAGGCTTATTATTTTCCCAACTTTAAGCTCACATGGATGATGTCAAAATTTTGGAATACATCGACTACCCCTTCCTCCATCATAGTACTACAGATCCCCCATTATATACCAATCCAAAATACTTCCTTTTATTTGGTCTTTCATGGGCTTTTCAGATTTCTGGGAACTTTCTGACATATGTGCTCACCCGATATCCCCTTTTTGGGATAAGTATCTAGGTTGTTCCTTTCCCAATTTAGAGGACCACTTGCTTTAGATTTATCCTTTTCCTTTTAAAGCATTATTTCTTTATTTACACCCATCATGTCGATATCTTTCTTTCTCAGGAGAACTTTGGAATTGAGGAGATTGCTCACTTATTAATCTTACTCTATCCACTATCCTTTTCTTGTTACACTTCCCGTATATATATATATATATTTGTATATACACTTATTGGAAAAATAATATTAATTATCCTCTGCTCAAGAACATATTCACATATACGTCCTATACGATATTTCTGTATAGTCGGTATATTCTTGCTTTGGGGATTCAGCTTCTAGGATTGAGGGAAATAATATCCTCTTCTCTTTATTAGTAGTCTTTAATGAAGCTTTCTCTTATATTATATCTTTTCTCAGTTAAGCTTAAAGATGAACTCACCAAAATAAAATTAATAATAATAAATTAAGAATTTGATTTTACTACTTCTCATATAAAGATACATAGCAATGACTTTAGATTCATAGCAATCCCCATTAATTACTCTTTAAAGTCAAAATATAAGTAAGAATAACACTAAAAAGATCATGTTAGATTCGCTAATCTGACAAACCTCATAAAATCTTTTAATCTAATGGAAGATTGAATGTGCACCTCAAATGAAGTTAAGTAAAATTTGCCTTAATATAAGCAAATGAAAGATAATTATTAAAATCATTAATCGCGACCATGCCCCATCCTTAATCTATCAATATATAAGAATTACAATACTTAATGACATTTAATATGCATGCCTTACATCAATAATATTAAGCCCCAAAGTACAAATCTTACTTATGAAATAGAATTTTTAGCAGGGCCAAAATCTTGAAAGGACATCTCACTCGTATTACCTCAAGATAGGTAGGGATTTATATTTAATTAATAAATTATCACTCTACAACATATAAATTTGAGCCGAAGTTTAAAAATATCATAGACACCTAAATACCATCTTTAGCAAGTGTCAAATACCTGAAGGACTTTTGTCAGACATAGATCTGTATTTCTCTTCTACATTGGGGTACAAAGGAGAAAACAAATATGGATACCCTAATTAGACTCTGAGGTGAGAAGCGATAGAGTGAAGTAAAAAATGAGATAATAGAATAGAGGATTAGGGGCATTATAAAACACAATAACTTATTAATGGTGGAGGCTATAATTAGGATTTTAGGAAAAGACTAATTGAAAAATATTGATAGGACAAGAGTAAATTCAGACATTGCATCAATGTTCCTTGCCTTGGCAATGTTCATGGAAAGGGATAAAAAGATTGCAAAAGAGATTTGTGAAAAAATATTCAAAAAGGAAATTCTTGGAGGTGTCAACATAGTCCTTCACAAAGTTGATGAGGCCTTGATGATTCCCAAAGAAAGAAATTATGGGAAAGCCCTTAGAGGGGACAATTCAGCCCCTAGATACGCTATTTTATGGCATGAGTGTAGGGAGGCTTTCAACTCATCCCTAGTTAGTAGGGGTTGAAACCTGAATTTGTTGACAGACCTATTACATATTAAGCACCCAGATAACCCTGACTGGTTTACTACATACTTAAAAGAAGAAAACATTGAAGGTTTTGGAGATGCTCAGGATGGGACAAGTGTGGCTCAGGAAATAAATATCTCTGATGATGATAATGACAGAATTTTGGAGTGGCAGGATGGGATGCCTTCATGTGAGGTGGACCCTTCCACCTGGGGTGTCAATTTTTGGGGTAAAGACAGAGGATTTATGCCAGGCAAGGAAGGCCTTTTTACACTTTAAATTACATTAGATACTATATCATTAGACTTTAATTCATACGATTTAAGAAACTTATAACCCAAGAATTCCTTTTTTTAATTGTCGGAGTAACACCCAGAAACATAACTATAGTTGAATATTTTAACTATAATTTTGGTCTATTTTGAGAATTATAGTTTAATAGTATAGACATTATAGATACCTACAACATGAAAGAAATGTTAAAATTACCCTTAGCGGAAACATGTGGTATTAATTTAGACTGAGGCACTATATTATTTAATGAAAGAATTATATACCTTAATAGTTTACATTCCCTTTAATGTGTTATATTAGAATTTTGCAATCCTCTGCTTAGGAAAATTATTATAAATTTCTCCTTCAAGAAAATAGGAATCATACGAATTACATTACATTATGATCAAAATACATAAATCATCTAGAAAACACGTGTAACATCAATAACTTCCCTCAAACAAACTGTCGTTTGATGGAATATTTTGGAGTTTTATTTTATCTAAAATTCAAGATGTGGCAAATTACTAATTAACCATGAACTAATGAGTGATGTCTATGTAGGATCAGGATAAAGGTAATTTAGAAAGAAAATGAACAAGGAACAAGGAATGATATGAAAGACTTTCCAAACAGAAGCACCAGTGTGAAAGTGGTATCAAATATTTCCAGAGTACTTTATGTAATAGTTATGGTTAGAAGGGATGTGGATTTCGTCTAGTGAGGGATCAAATTGTAAAATGGAGGAATCCCTCCTTCTATTCTATTGTGTAACTTATACTATCTGACATATTTTGGACCTTGGTCCCAGGCCTGACTAGAGGTTTTCTTCTACGATCTTTCCTACCAGTGCCTGCAAGGAACAAAGATAATGTATCTTTACAACTTTTTAATATAATAAAAACCATGGCTTAGACATAATAATAATAATAATAATAATAATAATATTATTATTATTATTATTATTATTATTATTATTATTATTATTATTATTATTATTATTATTATTATTATTATTATTATTATTATCATACTAATATTAATATAATATAATACTACTAATATAAATTTTTATATAATATTAATATTTTATAAAATGAAATCTATAATATACAACCTAAAAAACAAAAAAAAAAAATTGAAAATAGCATTTAAATTTAAATGTTAAAATTGGGCGCAACATATAGCATATCCGATAATATTGGATATGCGGGATTATTGGATATCTTTTATAAATAATTAATTATGAATTTTATGCTACAACTTATTCAGAATAAACAAAACTCCTATGTCTGACCTCCTTAACTAATTATAAACTTTAAAAAATTGAAAACTTTTTTTTCTTATAGTAGGCGAAGCATAGAATGATACACATGTTTCAGATTTCAAAATGGACAAATCGTTTGAAAGTTATAGTTTTTTTCTTAATCAGTGTATCAATTAGGAATTTAGAGGTAACTCAATTAGAAAATAAGTAATAATTACTTACTGAACTCAAAATTTGTCAACAATTATATTGATGTAAATTTGATAATGTCTTTAAGAAACCCTTTTTATTTCATCAATTTCAGAAAAAAAAAGGTCGTCAGCTACATGATCGAAGTCTGAAGATCAGAGGAAATATGATGAACACGTCTTTTTGGTTGACCATACATGTTTGGCATTGCGAATCCAAAACCCAAGGCAAATAACAAGGCTGATCGGATATCCAAAATAATATCGTATATCAAATAATTTCACGTATCCGATATTATTGGATATGTGATACATCCCACCCAATTTCAACATTTCCATTTCAATGCTATTTTTAATTTTCATTTTAACTTTTTAGGTTGTATATTATAGATTTCATTTTACAAAAAAATTTATATTATATAAATATTTATATTAGTATTATATAATAGTAGTATTATATTATATTAATATTAGTATGATATTTAGTAATATTAGCATTAATATATTATTGTTATTATTTATATTAGTATTATATTTATATTATAAGAATAATACCTAGGAGAGAGAGAGAGAGAGAGAGAGAGAGAGAGAGAGAGAGAGAGAGAGAGAGAGAGAGAGAGAGAGAGAGAGAGAGAGAGAGAGAGAGAGAGAATAANGAGAGAGAGAGAGAGAGAGAGAGAGAGAGAGAGAGAGAGAGAGAGAGAGAGAGAGAGAGAGCGAGAGAGAGAGAGTATTAATACTATAAAAATGAAATTTATAATAGTAATTAAAAACTAGAATAAATATTCAAAATAACATGAAAATGAAAAAGTTCAAAATTACAAATGTTAAGAAAAGCAAAACTTGAGTGGGAAATTTTGTATATTCGATAATAATCGATATCTGATTTATTTTACTGGCATCCAAAAGAGAAAAAATGATTCTTTGGGTCCCTCAATAAAAGAACCTAATTTTTTTGTGGAAGACAAAAAAAAATTACTTTTTCCACCTTTATTGTTGGAATTTATCTATTATTAAAGGTTTTGCATCACCTTTTTGGTTTCACCATGGGGAGTAGTTGTCTTCAAAAGCATAAATGAAAGAGGAAGCTAAAAAATGAAGATATTGAGGTGTATAGAGAAATGGATAGGGTTTCCCATCAGAACAAGAGACAAGGTATGCTAAATATTAATGAAAATGAGGTCATAGGCTCACCCATAAATGCGGTTCCAAGTGAAGAACAAAATGAATTTGAAATGATTTATGGCAATAATATTGAAAATGAGAATGTATGGATTGAAGATGAAAATGTACAATTTGAAAATGAACATGTAGATGTGGACAATTGAAGTGTGGACATTGGAAATGACAATACACTGATTGAATATGAAGGAATTGACAATGATAATGGTGCACAAGAACCAAATCAATGTTACACATCTCCAAATTATATGAGAAAAAAGTCCCTAGGGAGGAAGAAAGACAAACTTCAAATTTGAGGCCTTGGAGACCAACAAAATGGTTACTTGAAATTGATGAAAATATAATGAGAAATTTTGATGACAAGAGATGAGAAAGAACTATTCAGTTGTGGGTTTCAAAAAAATTTGATCATTTTTTAGCCACAAGACATTGGTCAAGCAATGTCAATTTTTTTTGCAGTTTTTAAAGATGTAGAAGATGAGACATATACTAGTCAAATTGAAGATTATTATGAACCAGAAAAAGGAGAGGAATGCTATTATTGTGAGAAATATTTTTAGTGCTTGCAATTCCATTGGGAAGACTACCAAGGAAAAATACAAGAGAGTTGCTAGGAGCTGGTTATTACAACCTCCTTAGTAATTCATAATTTGAGAAAGGCTCGTTTGATGAGAGAAACGTGTGTTGACTCGAAGCTAAATCATAAAAATTTTGATAGAGAACTTGCAAGAAGATAAAGACTCGATGATCCTCTTCAAAATGATTCATGGACTTATGGTGGGCGACTTCAAAGTTATGACAAGAAGCTTAAAGATGGTGTGAAGGATAAAGTTAAACTATTTTGGCAATCTAACTCAAGAGTGGACCACCAAATGCGAAGGATGTCTTGAAGTTGAAAATTGGAATTCGAGACCACACCCCACATCCCATACATTATTTGGAGGTGAGTCAAACAATGTTGTTGAAAAAAATTTGTGAGACACATCCAACATTCAAAATATCATGACAAAGAGCTTTTGAAGCCTTCAAGCCTTTTTTGTGTACCTCTTAAGATTTGAAATAATTTTTTTAGAAAATATCATGTGTAGTTTTCAATGCACCATGAACTATTATGATCCCTTCATTCTACTTTGCATACTAGTGAAATTTTGGAGTGTGGTACAAGTGCTCTTCCACAATCATCAAGAGAATTGCTAGATTATTTTTTATGTCCTAGAGATGATGGATGTTTCTTTTATAGACAAGATTTCTTAAATGACAAGTGCTCAGAGTGTGGTGGGTTTTTGAATTTTTTTCATGTTTTCATGAGGGTTGCAAACATGATTTTGGAAAGACAACTGTCCAAAAAAGGTATATGAAACCGTGAAATATACATTGAAAAATGGAGGTGAAGGCCCTAGATGTGAGTTGGTTACAAAAGAATGCAACGTAGCTGATTTTATTTCAGATTTCAAGAATAATATTTTTTACAAGCATGCAAGGCAAAGTCACAAATCTTAGCAGTTGGATCAACAATTCAGGATGTGTAAGGACACTTTCCTGATTGGCACTATTGTATCGGTTGTTGAATTTGCAGAGAAATATACATTACAGCCCCAAAATTAGTTTCAATATCAATACTACAATTCTATTGAGGTTTTTATTATTATGCACCTAACATATAGACATTCCTCTAATAGTACAAAATATGACCAGAAGAAAATCAGAGAATACCATTTTTATTTGAGTGATGATAAATCTCACTCTCACAAGTATGTCCAACATTTCTTTGAGAATTATTTTGAGTGGGTACGGGAGAATGATATTGTTATGGATATACATTTCATTTGATCAGATAACTACATAGGTCAATTAAAAAATGCTCCTATATTTTATTGGTTGTGTAGAATGCATGTAGAGAGAGGTGTACCTCATATTTGGATTTTTTTTAGGCTGGACATAGAAAAGGGGAGCATGATGGAGTAGGTGAATGTGTAAAGAGAGCTCTAGTTAAGGAGAAATTAAGGATTTCAGGTGGAGAACCCCTCGATTCTCTTTCTATTATTGATTGATGTACTTCAGCATTGTCACATGGGGACTCTTGATTGAGTGGAGCGCAGATTATTATTTTTGGTTGAGTTGGACACAATATAAGATAGGTTGGATTGTCAAAAAGTGAAACATCCTTCAAAAATGCATTCATTTCAAAGCTCAGATGCTAGTACATGGACCATTTGGATACGAGTTGGCTTGTTTTTGTTCGAGGTGTCTTCAGTTTTATTGGGATCAGTGAGTCAAGTGAGAGGGTTGATACATGGGTTCCACATTATCTAACTCCTTTATCTATCACATTCTATGTAATAAATGATGACATGCATTATTCACTTGACTATGACTATCTTTCACATCTTGTACCGTGAGGACATGTTTTTGCGTTAGTTGCACCACAGGGGAGTGATGAGAGATTGGATTAATGGTTAGCACATTGTATATGAGGAAAGAAAAAACTTGCACAATTGAAAAAATATAATGATATGTTCACATATCCAGCAAGTTCACATGTTGTTGTGGGAACATGGTTGCACACATACATGATTAGAAACAATGGCATTCCCACATTTGAATACTACGAGAAGAACAAAACCATTCTCATGTATTCACACCTTGTTATAACAGCCAATGTTAAGTTGTTGAAACATCAAGGAAAACAAAATATAAATGAACTTTGGACTATTATTACTGTTGATCATCAAGAAATATTGAATACCCTCAAGAAGAGAGATGACCCTTCAGGAACACTTCTATAGTAAGTGCAACTCACTACAAGGTTTTCCATGTTCATTACGCTTACATTCAATGCATTAATTAAAGTTTTCTTCTTCATTTGTTTGAGCCAATAAACTTGGTTTTGTATGTGGATTATAAGTTCATTTGGCTACATATATGATAGATATAGAAAATTGAGGTTTTCATTTGATTACCCCATAAAAAAATAATGGTAAACTTCACTATGAATTGGCTACTCATGTTAATTGGTTCATTTAGTTACTTATGCATTCATAATCTTTTTGTCAACCTATAAACTTATTATTTTCTCTATTAAATTTTCTTGTGCATTATGAATGCAGGGAATGGAATGTAGATGTCATTGAGTATCATTTGTTAAACTTATACACTTTAGAAGCAGAAATGACACACTTATTTCTGATATATAGTTGTGTATCTAAGATTTTGAATAATTTTATATCTTGTACTTTTGATAAAATTGATATATATTGTCATAATATGGTTATATCAATGATATACAATGTGTTAGAATGATTTAGAATAACTAAGAGGGGGTTGAATATGTTATCCTCAAGTCTATATATACCAATTGAACTTTCAAACACTTTAACCAACTTAGGTCTACCCAACAATCCACCTTGTCTCTATAGCATATAATGAATGACATAAACTTGCATTTCACTATCCTAAAGTAATCAAATTGTAGAATATAAAAATCTTATTTGACTACAACACATAAAATAACATTCACACAAGTATGACACTAGGATTTAACATGGAAACCCAATATAGGAAAAACCACGAGTAACATGCTACCAAATTTTCACTCTTCTAAAGTGAGCTCTATGAGGAGCCAACCTTGTTAAAGGTTCCAATACACACTATTAAATGTGACCCTATTAGAGGATTTAATCACCCTATTAAAAGTAAGCCTTGTTAGAGGACTTAGGTCATTCCATTAGAATGTCACCTTGATTGAAGGATTTACAATATGACTGTTAGGTCAACCTTGTTTAAAAGGATTTTTACTGATACAATAGTTACAAAGTAACAGTAGATTTGATCTGAAACATACAACTCACTTTGAAAATACAAATCCATTTTCTCTCAAAAGCTAATTCACTAAGTCATCTCCATTGTCATCTCTTTCACTTAGATATTCTTTGAAATCTTTCAAGTAATCACCATTGTGCATTCCTATACTGATCTTCTCATCCTTCTCTGCCTTGTTCTTAGATTTTTCAATCAACTGAATCAACCTCTTCACACAAAAATTTCATTTAGGTTAATGTTATATGTCTCTGATCAGGTACCTAGATATTTTTCCACTTAATCATCACCATAGATCTTAGGGTCTGGTCAAATCCAATGAATCCTTCCAACATTTTTTTCTCCTTCTATCTTTTATAATACATTTCAAAACTCCTTCTTGAATCCATACATAAAAATGGTTAAACATATATTAAATGCTCATTTAATTCTCCACAACAATCATCCATATCTTTAATACACTTCAAATATCCTATGAAATCAACTATGTCAGCTGGGATCTCAAATCTTCCTCAAACTGTCAAAATATTGACACTCAGCTATCACTGATCTATTCCACTTGGTCATCACTAGATAAATCATTAATTACTAATGCTCGATAAATGTTTATGCTTGGTCGATACTATATTTTCTTGGCATGTACTTGTGCTTGGTACACACTCGCATAACTCAACACAAACTGCTTGAACTTATATTTCTTAATCTTGTGCTCTATTACTTGGTCAAGACTAAACTTTCATTCTTCCAAACTTCACTTGGTGTTAAAGATAAACAACATATTACCTTACCAGGGTGCAATCTCATCAAGTACCCATTGTATTTTCACATAACTCAACCATTTTACTAGGTCTTCTTGTTATCTCCTATTTTAAAATCTTCGTCATCAATAAATTGATCTGGCACTTTACAAGATAGCAACTATCTTACCAGTTAAGGTTTGAAATATATGGCAATATAAAAATTATTTCAATTTTAGCTTCCAACAATATCCCTCTTTGTAATTTATAGAAAACACATGCAAACAAAACATGCAAGGTTACCAAACAATCCAAAAAGTATGTTCTCTTAATAGATTTTCATTAATGTCCTTAGCTTGATTCTTATTCTCTCCAATATAATTTTTAGCTCCATCTTGGATGGATTTCTCTCTCTAACTTATCTCCTTTATATATTTCTCCCTCAAATAGTATATCTCCCTTATTGTCTTATCTCTCTCAATAGTATATTCTCCCTCTTTGACAATAATGCCAAAGACATACATCTTCACCATGTAGATATCTCTATGTAAACTTTATGAACTATATGCCCCCTCTATCATATTGCTTATGACTGATCAACATCTTGTGCATTACTCTTCACATATTTAGGCAACTCTAAAAGTGTGACCACCTTTGCATCAATTTGTTAGATATTATGTGTAATACATCTGATGAAATCACTCCATGTGGTCCTAGTTATCCTTTCGCTAGGGGAATAACCCCTAATTTACCTCTCAGATACTCATGAGCATCCTTAGGTAATGCCTTAGTAAATAAATCTACCAAATGTTCCTTTATAATCACATGTTCCAATCTTACTTCTTTATCTTGTAATAGCTCTCTCAAGTAATGATACTTGATAGAAATATGCTTGGTATTTTCATGAATCACAAGATTATTTGATATATTTATAACACTAACATTATTAAAAAAAATAATAATTGGTTCACTAATCTCTTCCTTCATTCCTTTCAACAATTGCTTCATCGAAACTATGTTTGAAAAATTAACTACTATTGCAACATATTCAGCCTTTGCTATAGATTGAGAAATACAGTTTTATTTCTTTCTTGTCCAAGATACTAATCTCTTTCCTAGAAATAATGTGCCACCTCTTGTACTCTTTCTGTCATCAATATTACCTAACTAATCTCCATCTGTATAAACTTTCAATTCAAAATTTTCATTCTTCTTATAATACAATCCATAGTCGTCTATTCCCTTCAAATATCTTAGAATCTTTTTCACTGTCATCAGATGACTATCCTTAGTATTTGCAAAAAATATTGCAAAAATCCCAACTGCTAATGAAATATCTGGTCTAGAGTGAAGAACATATTGTAGCTTTCCAATCATTGACCTGTACAAGGTTTGATTGACTTCAACTATCTCCTTAGTATTTGATAGTTTTCATACAATAGCCATAGGTTTAGTTACAGGTCTGGAGTCCTCCATGCCAAAGGTTTACAATATCTCCTTAATATATTTAGATTGATTAATGTATATATCCATCTTCATCTAATATACTTGCAAACCAAACAAGAATTTGATCTCTCCAAACATAGACATCTCAAATTCAATTTACATCTCATTTGCAAATATTTTTCATAAAGAATCTTGTCCTCCAAATATGATATCATGGAAAAATATTTCAGCTAACAATATCCCTTTACCTTTTTCATACTTTAAGTACATATTATTGTTGTCATTTGTCCTTGTAAAACCAATTTTGACTAATTAATTGTGTAATCTCTCATACCATGCTCTAAGGGATTTTTTCAGTCCATACAATGCTTTATGTAGCATCTAGACCATATTTCTCTTTCTTGAATCATAAAATCCTTCATATTTTTTAATGTATACCTTGTCTTCTAGTATTCCCTTCAGAAATGTTGATTTGGCATCCATATAATATAATTTGAATCCTTTGTAAGCTGC
Organism: Thuja plicata; assembly: GCA_018584345.1. NCBI lineage: Eukaryota > Viridiplantae > Streptophyta > Pinopsida > Cupressales > Cupressaceae > Thuja > Thuja plicata. The sequence goes on along the minus strand of MU226831.1, from coordinate 2,288,678 downwards.
ATAAGCTAGTAGAATTATAACTCCTTCCAATCTAGCAACTAGGGAAGATGTCACACCATATTCAATGCCTTCTTCTTGTGCATATGCTTTGCATATCAGTCTAGCCTTGTTTCTTATAACTTCTCCATGCTCATTCAAGTTATTTCTAAATACCTACTTGGTTCGAATAGAATTCTTGTCCTTTGGTCTAGGTACTAGTGTCGAGATTTTCTTCTTCTCTATTTGGTAAATTTATTCATCCATGGCCTATATTCAATCTTCATTATCCAAAGCATCTTTCACTGATTTAGTCTCAAATTTACATAATAAACATGTCTGATTTTTCAATTTGCTTCTAGTCATGACCTCAAAATCTTTTTCTCCAATGATTTGATCCAGTTTATGATGTCTTGACATATTGAGCTAGTGTAGGATTGGGTCTATTTTATTCTTGATGTTGGTCTTTAGATTCACCATGAAAATTCTCTTTAGGTTCATTTTGTGTCTCTATTTCCTCCTCTGATTTCTTGGCAGTTACCTCCAGATGCTTGGCAATATCTTTCTATGACTCAATAGTTTCTTGTTTTTTCTCAGCAACATCAGTCTATTTCTCGTTAGCTTCTTTCTCTAGTTCAGGTAAAATTTCACTTTCCACAAGCTTTTTAGTGTTAGAATTCAAATACTTATATGCTTTTCTCCAAGTAGAATAACCTAGGAATATTCCTTCATTACTTTTAGCATCAAGTTTTCCATTTCTATTATCCTTCAGTATATAACATTTTCTTCCAAAACCTTTAAATTATTTCACATTAGGTGCATAACCATACCATAACTCATAAGGTGTAACATCAATAACTTTCTTGACTTGTACGTGGTTCAAGGTATAGACTATTGTACTTACAAATTCTCTCTAGTACTTTTGTGTAACATTTTTCTCTATCATCAGTGTTCTAGCACAATCCATTATTGATATGTTCCTTCTCTCAGCTATGCTATTCTATGGGCAAGTCCTCGGAGAAGACATCTATATTTTTATTCTTTTATCATTAAACAATAAGTTGAACTAATTAGATATAAACTCTCCTCCTCTCTCAGATCTCAGACATCTCATGCTCTTACCTATCTCTTTTTCAAAATTTTCCAAATACCAGTTAAGCAACTGAAAGGCATCATGTTTTTCATTGAGAAAAATCACAGTCGTCATTCTAGAGTAATCATCAATAAATGATATGAAATATTTATCACCACGGTAGCTTTGCACACCAATAGGTCCACAAAGTTAAGTATGAACCAATTCCAAAACATCATCAGAAGTATAGACTTTTCTCTTGAAACTAGACTGTCAATTTTCCCAACTAACATTGCTTACACATAACATTATTAGATTTCTTCAATCTTGGTAACCCTCTTACTCTATTCATCTTACTAATGTTTACCAAATTTTCAAAGTTCACATGACACAACCTTTATGCCATAACCATACATCATCATATCGTGCAAACAAACATGTCTCATCAGATAGATCTAGATATAACAAGTTACCTCTTCTCTATTATCTACTTCCAATTAGTTCATCAGTAGCATCAAATATTTTAGCCTTTCTTTGATGGAATTCAACTCAATATCCAGAAGTATTCAAATGAGAAACACTCAACAAGTTAAAGTTAATTCCATCAACCCAATAAGCATTGTCACATGTGATCTTATCAATCAATCTTAACACTACCACCTTTGCAATAATTTAAGGTTTCAAACTTACTTTTATCACTAGTCATGTGATGTGAGCAACCACTATCAATTATCCAAATATCATATTTACTCATATATGAAATAAGTGCAATTTTCTTATCCTCAATGGAATCATCTTTCATAGAAACATAAACAACTTCTATATCATTGTCATCAGATTTATCAGATTCACTATCAGTTTCTTCTTCAACAATATAACATGATTTCTTACCATTATCCTTATAGTCCTTAACCCTTCTAGAATTTCTATCATCTGTTTTGTATTTGTACATGTATTCTCTCCTTTCATCCTTGTCATTTCTATCAGGACATCTTGCTGCAATATGTCCAACTTTTTTACATGACAAACATATTATAGGAAGTTTACCTTTGAATTTTACTTTTCCTCTCGGTAGTCTTCTAGCTATAAGTTCCTCAAGTGCATCATGATCATCATCAGAAGTGTCATTGTCACTGTTCACATGCATTTCTTTTCCTTTCTTAGATTTATGAAGAGACAATTGTGATTTGAATATAGAATCAACATTGTGAGGGGTGAAATTCTTGAAATTTGATAACTCAAAAGCAATAAGTCTACCAACCAAACCTTCTAGAATTAATTTGTTACCCGAAATACATCTCATTTCTTGTATAGAAGATATTCTAATAGAATAAATAGGAATTAGGGTTCTCAATACCTTGATAATAACTATATCATCAGCAATAGTTCCATTAGCTCCTCTAATAGCACTCACAACCTCCCTAACTCAGCTACAATATTGAACAACAGTATAACTATCTAACATTCTCATTTCATCAAACTTACCTCTCAAGATTTCAGATTTGGCTCTTAGTACATTTGTATCTCCTCCATAGATAGTTTCTAGTGTGTCCCACATTTCTTTTGCAGTTTTACAGTCTTTTATGTCTTTAAATTCATGATAACTTAGGACTGATGCAATCTCCAACATTGCTTGATTGTGTTCTTGTTTTTTCTTTCATCTGTTGAGTTGGAAATACTATCGGCACATTTATGTAATTATTTTACACATAGTATTTTGTTTCTTCTCCAGTTCTAGGCAGGTGTAGCTTCATTAAACTTTGCCATGCAGGGAAATTCTCCTTGTTCAGCCTTGGTACCTCCTTTTTATTCATCTTGATCTTTAGTACCAAGTACCTTAACTTTTCCTTACAAGAACCAACAATGCTTTGATACCAATTGTTAGAATAATTTAGAATAATGGAGAAGGGGGTGAATAAGTTTTCCTCATGTCCAGATGCACCAATTGAAATTTTAAACACTTTAACCAACTTAGATCTACTCAACAATCCACTTCATCTCTATAGCATATAATCAATAACATAAACTTGCAGTTCATTGTCCTAAAGTAATCAACTTTTAGAATATAAAACTCTTAACATTAAAACACATCAAATAAAATTCACACAAGTATGACACCAAGATTTAACATGGAAACCCAATATGGTAAAAACCACCAGTAACATGCTACCAAATTTTCACTCTTCTAAAGTGAGCTCTGTGAGAAGCTAACCCTGTTAAAGGTTACAATACACACTCTTAAATGTGACCTTGTTAAAGGATTTAATCACCCTGTTAAAAGTGAGCATTGTTAGAGGACTTAGATTATTCCATTAGAATGTCACCTTGATTAAAGGATATACAATATGACTATTAGGTCAACCTTGGTTAAAAGGATTTTGAATGATACAATGGTTACAAAATAACTATAGATTTGATCTGAAACATACAACTCACTTTGCAAATACAGATCTACTTTCACTCAAATCCTAATTCATAGAGGCCTCCATTTTCATCTCTTTCACTTATATATGCTTCAAAATCCATCAAGCAATCACCAGTGTGCAGTCCTATACTACTCTTCTCAACCTTCTCTTCCTTCTGCTTAGATTTGTCAATCAACTGAATCAACCTCTTCACGTATAACCTGCAATTTAGTTAATCCTACACCTCTCTGATTAGGTAGCTAGATCTTTTTTCACTTAATCATCACCGTAGATATTAGGGTTTTGTTAGATCTAATGAATCATTTTAACATTTCATTCTCCTTCCACCTTGTATAATACATCCCAAAACTCCTTCTTCAATCCATACATAAAAGTGGTTAAACATATATTAAATACTCATTTAATTCTCCACAATGATCATCCTTATCTTAAATACACTTCACATGTCCCAATAAATCAACTATATCAGCTCATATCTCAAATATTCCTTAAACTATAAAAATACTGACACTCGGTCATCATTGTTTTCTTCCCCTTAGTCATCACTAGGCAACTCGATAATTACTGATGCTTGGTAAATTTTGATGCTCGGTCGACACTATATTTTCTCAGCATGTACTGGTGCTCAGTCGACACTCACATCACTCAGCACAAACCTTTTGAACTTATGTTTCTTAATCTTTTTCTCTGTAACACGGTCAAGAATAAACTTTTAGTCTTCCAAACTTCACTTTGTGTTAAAGATAAACAACATATTACCTTTCCAAGGTGCAATCCCATCAAGTACCCATTGTAGTTTCACATGACTCAACCATTTCACCATCTCTTCTTGCTATCTCCTCTTTTCAAATCTTCCTCATCAATCAATTGATATGGACCTTTACAAGATAAAAAAAATTTTATCAGTTAAGTTTTGACATCAATGAAAATATAAAAAATATTTCAATTCTAGCTTCCAATACAATGTATTTATATGAAAATTGGTGTGTACAATCAAGCTTAAGTTATAATGATGAAATATGCATGCAAGAATGTAAATTATTGACTTGGTTAAGAAAATTATGGTATGAGATATAAAAGGTCATATGCGAAGATTCTAATAATTGAAGGTAAGTTTAGACATTATTAATTTTTTTAGATAAAATATTTGTGGCTCATAATAGAACAAAATTAAGTACATAAAACTGAAATAATAAATTATCTTATATATTTCTACTTCTAAACAATATAAGACGCCTTATAAATTCTTGTACAAAAAATTAAAAGGCTTTGTTGAATGTGTTCAAAGAAGTAAAGTATTTGATTTATATTATGGTTTGTTTGTGCAAATGTAGGATCAATCATCCACCTATGAATCCCACATAGTATCAAAATATTGTAGTACTAAGTGGCTCAAGTGGGACTACAAATTGGGTAAAGGGTTGTGGGATTTATGACACAGTAGAGTGGGTATATAGAGTATAATATTAGTTGTTTTATTGTAACTGAATAGATAGATATATAAAATATTATCTAAGGTAATTTTTAATGGTATCCAGGAAATGCGGTTCATGGTTTTTAATGTTGGATATTTTATGTATATGGAAAAGATATATAGTTGGTTGAGAATATTGGGATGTTATAAAATGTGCATGTGTGGTTTTGAGGGCACAAAACATGTGTTGTATATGGTATTGGAGTTGGGTTTTCAAAATACTTACAAAGTTTGATTTTCTAGGTTGTTGGGAGGGGTGGTTGAATAGTAAAAATAATCAAATTTTAGTAGAGTGTTGACTGGCTTAATCATGATTAGTTTCACAGTTCAAATTTCAAACATACCACTAAAAATCATTGCAATTGAATTGGTGGAGTACTTGGAGGGTATTACAGGTAAGAGAAACATTTTTTATAGTGAGATTAAGATGGAAAAACTGAGTAGGAGGTTAGGGAAACATCAATGACAACAAACTAAATGACTCCATATAACTACACCACAATATCCAACAATCGTTAAACACAATACCAATAATACACAATACCAACACTCTACTCACATATGTGTCATCTTAATTGAGCATATATCTTTCCTATGGTATGGTTCATTTGATATGTCAAGATAGGCTCGTGAACTTGAAATGGTTCTACACAATCTCCACACTAAGTTTCCATTGAGGCCATCTAACTACTATTGGAAAGAGACGTAATATTAAAAAATGGATGCTTGAAAGTAAACCTACTTGGTTACCAACTACTGAAACATGAACAATAGTGAAAGAAAATTCTAGAAACCAAGTTTAGGTCTATCAGGAAGGAGACTACTCTATCTTTTTTGGCTACCTAAACAGACATAGGAATTATTTCCTAGTGGTTGAAGGAGCATACAACTGATTAATTGTTTTTTATAATAAATGGAAATGAAATAGAAATATGAAAAGATTCAGTCGCCAAGTGGGCCCCATTGGGTGACTAGATTAAAGTTCTTCAACAAACTATAAACTCAAAATATCCATTTATTTTTGATATAACAAAAACTTATTATACATAGTACTATAAACTATGAAAAATATATTGTTGAAAATAGTTACATCACTATTAATGTATTGTTGTCTGATCTCTCTAGCTAACCTCTGAAGAGGCTTCAACTGCTTATTTAAACTAAAAATTCACAACTAACTGACCACCTCCAACCAAATAAATGGGTGCAATTATTAAATTATAAGCAGAAAGGAGAGATTATCTCAACAAAAAAAGACATTTTTTCCTTATCCACCATAGAGACAATATAGGACAATTACTCCCTAGATTTCCTCCTCATTAAAACATTACTAACTTCTCTATCCATAATGTGGGATAATTAGTTAAACCATTAATGATTCCTCACTTCTATCCTCTTTTCTTCTCTTGGCCACATGACTTGGTCAAAGAACTGGTGAAATAAATTAAGTGTTAGGTTGACCATTCTTCCATGTTCATCTATTCTTGCATCGAAAGGTTAGGAGTAAAAAAATATGGAGATACATCCATTCCAAATTACATACATTTATTAAAATTCAAATTTCATTAATATGGATATATCACGTCACTAGAAGAAAAACAAACTACATGGCTGCAAGAAACCCATTATGCTTCAATTATTCAAAAAGGAATAATATAAAGATAACCATGTTTTAAAACATCAAGTATTTGATCCCAAAAGTAATTAAGTCCACATGCCATATGTTCATGATATACTATTTTAAAATGCATAAAACTATTAAAATCAAAGTATTTAAACACACATAAACCATATAATACTTCCAAGAAAAATAAGAGAAACTAGGACAAAATAAGAGAAACTAGGAAAAATTAAGTGTTAGGTTGACCATTCTTCCATGTTTATCTATTCTTGCAGCAAAAGGTTAGGAGTAAAAAAATATGGAGATACATCCATTCCAAATTACATACATTTATTAAAATTCAAATTTCATTAATATGGATATATCACGTTGCTGGAAGAAAAACAAACTACTTGGCTAGAGGAAATCTATTATGCTTCAATTATTCAAAAAGGAATAAGCTAAACATAACCATATTTTAAAACATCAAGTATTTGATCCCAAAATTAATTAAGTCCACATGCCATATGTTCATGATATACTATTTTAAAAGACATAAAACTATTAAAATCAAAGTCTTTAAACACACATAAACCATATAATACTTCCAAGAAAAATAAGAGAAACTAGGACAAAATAGGATTTTATTTTAGTCCATCATAGATCTCCATCCAAATCCTTTTTGAATCCTTCATATGAGTGATTCAACCATTATAATATATTCACAATTTATTCTTCATGCAATCGTTGGCATCCATGATCAATCTGTCACATGCACAACTACACATTTGACCTAATTTATCAACTCTTATATCAAGAATATAAGTTCGCAAAAACTAACTTCAATCTTCATCATCCTACACTAAAATCAATGTTCATGATCAAATAAACTTTATCCAACCTTCTTTGATCCATCGTGCTCACCTCAAGATCATAAAAATTCCATAAAACATTTTACTGATTGCCCTAAAATGTTTTACTAATGAATTCGGCAAAGAACATGAGAAAAATTAAAAATAAATTGAAATTCCCTCAAAATTTCATCATCCTGATCAATGTATATTTCCAACTCATGAAAATAATAATCCAAGAACATTCACAGGCATCATGAATATCACTAAAACATCTAAACATGTCCTTACTTTTGGATTTACCAACATCTCTTATATCAGGCCTCAAGAACACTATCACCAACAACTATAACATCTAAAAAATTCCTTACGAACCTATGGATTACTAACCCTTTGAATTTAGAACACCTCTACATGTCTTCAACACACTCCTTGATACCCAACCAAAAATATGAACCTACACTTTCTCACCAAATCAGTCACTATGACTGTGTCACTTCACTTTATGCCACATCGTTTTCCAGTCACTATTTGTGAACTCATAACTCGTCTAAATATTTATCTCAGCCCTTGAAACTTACTATGGACCAATTAGAAAACATTAATATCATTCCATCAGGTGTGTGACTCCTCATAAGCTAATACCGATCCTCACCAGACCTATGAACATCATATACCACTAACAAAATAGACAAAATATATGTTTCTATTAGACATTTAAACCTTCTCAATAATCCTATTGATATCTTGAAAATAATGAAAACACATCAAATTTGTGAAAAATCTCCTCCTTTTTCATTAATGGACATATATGATGGGAAAAAAATAATTCAATCACAAACCAACATAATCTCTCATTGGGATCCAACATAAACAATACTACCAACAATATCCATAATTATCCTTTAGTGTCGCTCAAACACGACTTCCTTCAAGACCTTGTTGTCTCTACTCCTCCTAGGAATAGGATTCCTATGATCTAATAATTTACTATTCTCATAGTCTATAACACCCCTTATATATGAACTCTTCTTCTTAGCTGGAACTCTTTCTTATGTGTAAGTATATCTTGTTTTTTACATGCTTCTCTCCCATAAGTTCTTCTATTCACCACTTGAAGTTGTTTATCACATGATTCTCTTCCATTTTAACATCAATGAAAAAGGTAATCTTCTTAAAATTCTTACTACTACCCCTAATTAGTAGCCTTTAAAACACTAAGCCAACTTGATTAACATGTCCCTAAAATTCCTCTGGATCATCGCAACTCTCTGCACATTAGCTCTTATTAGGAGAGGTAATTACCCAAACTTGCCTCTAAGATACTCAAATATATCCTTGGGTAATGGTTTTGGGAAGTTATCAAAAATCTATTCCATTGTGGGTGTGTACTCTAATCGTACCTCCATCTCATTCACTTTCTCTCTTAGAAAATGAAACTTGACTAAGATGTGTTTTGTCTTCGACTATTGCACTGGATTCTTTGAAATATTTATCGAACTCAAATTATTACAATACATGATAACAGGATCATCATGAACAACACTAATATATGACAACATTTTGTTCATCCACAGTGCTTTAGTGTAATTAATAGCAACAAAAAATTATGCTGCCTCTGTTGTGGATTGTGAAGTACAACTTTGCATCTCACTTTTCCAAGGAATAAATCTTCTTCAAAATAATAATGCACCACCACTTGTGCACTTCCTATCATTAACATCTCTAGCTCAATCTGTGTCTGCATATGCTCTGAAAATAAATTCTTTTCCTTTAGGATACCATATTCCAAATTCCACTATCCCTTTTAAGTATCTGAATATCCTCTATGCTACAATATCATCAATCTTATTTGGTTCTTCTTGAAATATTTCTATAAGACACACTAGATTCATAATATCTAGTCTTGTGTGAGTTAAATATAATAAGCCACCAAACATAGACACATATCTAGACTAATTTTCCTTAAGAGACTCATCATTCTTTGTTATCTTACATCCAATCACCATAGGTGTACCAACTAGTTTTTAGTCATCTAAGCCAAATATTTTCAGCAATTCCTTTACATAATTGGCCTGAGATACAAATATCCCTTCTTCAGACTAAATAATTTTCAACCCCAAAAGAATTTCATCTCTCCTATCATGTATATTCAAAATTCATCTTCCATATTCATGTAAAAATCTTGACTTATGTTATCATTTCCCGCAAAGATAATATCATATAGAGATTTATTCAATTAACACACCATGTTCAGTTGATCAGTTAACAAAAATCCATCTAGTTTCTCAATGTACACTTCTTCTAATTCACCATTCAGAAATGTACATTTCCCATCCATTTGATAGGCTTTTAAGTTATTGTGTGTAACATAAGAAATAAATATTCTTACCACCTCGAATCTTATCAATAGTCCAAAAGTCTCATCATATTCAATACCTTTCATTTGATCATATCCTTTACACACCAATTTGTCTCTATTATTTACTTATCCATGATCTTCATTAAGCTTTTTTTTTCAACACCCTCTTAGTACCAATAATTTTTTTTTTCGTAGGCATCAGAAAAAAGAGTCCATGTGTTGTTCTTCTCAATCTATGTCAACTCTTCTTCCATGGCATTGTACCAATTTTATTCCTTGAAGGTTCCCTTAAATCCTTAGGCTCCACTTGTGAGGTTAAGAAAAAAATTTCATCAGTAATCCTTTTCCTAGGTTGGACACCCTTGTTCTTGTCACCAATGATAAGATCTTAAGAATGATTTATTCTTACATACCTTGGTGTTTTCTGCATATTCATTCAGCTTGTTTCTGAACACCCACTTAGTACCAATAAAATTCTTGTCCTTAAGCCTCGGAAAAAGAGTCCAATTTTTGTTCTTCTCAATCTATGTCAATTTTTCTTCCATGGCATTGTATCAATTTTCATCCTTGGAAGTTTCCCTTACATCCTTAGGCTCTACTTGTTAGATTAAGAAAACTTGCTCATCAAAAATCCATTTCCTCGTTTTAACACCCTTATTCTTGTCACCAATGATCTGATCTTAATAATGATTTATTCTTACATACCATGGTGTTTCCTACTTTACCATTGATTTTTGTGCTTCCTCTTATCCACTTGTATATGTCTCATATTCTGCATTCATTGTACCACCTTGTACTTGATTATGAATTTCTTCCTTATTTCCATTGACATTTTTATTAGTATAATCATATCCACCTAATTTGGATACATTATTAATTTCTTCATCTACAATGACACTTTTCACTTCCTACTATCTTCTTCAACCTTTTACTAGAGCACCTATATGCCTTTCTTTTGGTAGAGTATCCAAGGAATATGCCTTCATCACTTATGGCATCAAATTTCCTTATATAATTATATCTTTTGATACAATATTTAATACAAAAAATCATAAAATACTTGATAGTAGGCACATTTCCACATAAAAGCTCATAAGGTGTCTTACCACTATCTCCTTTGTTTTGCACCCAATTGGCAGTGAAGTGTAGTGCTAATTGCTTCTCTCCAAAAAAATTGTGGAACTTTTCCTTGTAAAATCATGGTCCTTGCATTATCTAGAATGGACCTATTATTCCTCTCTACAACTCTATTTTTCTACAAATTTCTTGGTGTATATAATTTCCACTTAATACCATGTTCTTCATAGAAAGAACTAAACTCACTAGATGTGAAATCACCATCTCTATGTGATCTCAATAACTTCAATGTCAATCCTATCTTAGTCTCTACCATGTTATTGAAGACTTTAAACTTATCAAATACTTTAGAATTTTCATTCAAAAAGGTTACCCAAACCATCCTAGAATAGTCATCAGTGAGTAACATGGAGTATCTATCACCTTGCATGCTTCTTATCTTAGCAGGACCTCACAAATAAGTATGAAAATGATCTAACTATCAATTTGATTTTTCTACCTTAGATCTGAAAGTAGTTCTTATTTTCTTACCTAATTGATATTCCTTACAAATAACATTGGTAGGCTTCTTCATTCTAGGAAAATCTCTAGCGGCAAAAGTAGAATATTGTTATCAAAGTTTGGATGACATTGCATTTTCTGCCACAACCAACTTTCATCTTCTTGTGCAATTAAGAAACTTCTCAGACAAATATTCGAATGAAATGTATCACCTGTCCTCTTTGATCCTATTGCAATATATTTTCCATATTTATTCAAGATCTTACACTGACCATTCTTAAAATGTAGGCCATATCCTTTTTCCATCAACTTCCAATTACTAAGAATATTACATCTTAAACCTTCCACATATAATACAACATCCACATTATTCTTACCATCTAGAGAAACACATCATGTACAAATCTAATCATACCACTATAATTATCTTCCCATCTTACCATACCACCATCATACTTCTCAAAAATCACAAATTTTTCCTTGTCACAAGTCATATGATCAGATCATCCATTATCTATCACCCATTCATCCTTCTTAAAAACTTGTGCAGTTAGGTATTTCTCTTCTACAACACAATCAATAGAACTAGTAGGCATGGGATATAAAGTCTCAGAGTCTTCTTCTTTAATATCTAGGAAGGTAAAATTAGTATCAATCTTATCATCTTCATCATATTATCCATCTATAACTCCTTCATCATCAACAACATAGTGATATTTCCTTTCAATAGTAGGTATTCTCTTCCATTTAGCAAATCTATCTTGACATCTAGAAGCAAAGTTTGCTATCTTATTGTACATGAAAAATGTTTAAGACGTAAATTTCCTTTGCACTTACCATATCCTTTTGGTTCCCTCTTAGCAACCAATTCTTCCAACTCTTGAAGTTATATTTCTTCTTCTTCAAGTTCTATCAACTCTTTCTCACATCTTGACATTCTTCAAGTGCATCCTTTACCTTGATCTGACCTCTTCTTGTCTCTTTTGGATATAGTGGCTTGTAATGATGACTCCACCTTAGGAAAATCATTACCAAACTTGCTTAACTCCAAAGTAGTAATCTTACAAATTAACTTGTCTTTTTTATATATGTCTCTATCCAAATCTCCCCAATCAACAAACACTTAGGTTGGTGTTAAAACGTGTTTGCAATACATGTCACAAGCACTTTTAAATCTACTTTTTTCTACTTAATCATGAAAATGTGTGTTTTGAATGACATCATTGAATGTCAAGCTATCAATGAAACACATGTGAAGCATTTAGGAGTAAGGAGAAATGTTGCATAACATATGCCAAAGATTGGAAATTTGACACCCCATTCACTACAATTTGATATTAAAAGACTATCACAATTATTCTCCAATCATATCCCATAAATGACTCTAAGTGTGAGATTTATCTGGGATCTTTGCATGTGTAAATTGTTTTATCTCATCACTTATCCTTTTATACCATCACTGAGTCAAATTTAAATTGGATCTGTGAAAGTATCCTAATTGAAAGCAAACTACTCTAGCAATAATGCTAACGGTCATGTCCAATTTTGAATCTTCGCAAGACAAATATGTTTTAACATATTTTACTTAACCTTTAATATTTACAATCCTTATCGGGGTCCAATATGTTTCACCTGAATGTAAATGATATTTGTAAGTAAATTAAATTTTTTTCTTGCTATCTCGTCTTATCCTCTAGTAATAGTGTTTCCAATGTAGGGTAATTTTCCATGTGACATTTATTTTCTAATGTATCAAATACCTTTTTATTAGCCTCAATGTTTTCAATGTAGTCAACTACTTTATTACTATGTTTGTATATATGAGACAAATTGAAATCTTCAAAGGAATCTAAAGTTTCCCATTCTTGTTTAAGAATATATCTAATACTCCAATCACAACTAGAACACTTTTTGCATGCATTAATTATACTCCACAAGTCACCCTAAAAATGTAGCTTCTTGTAGTATCTAGCTATTTTTCATGACTATTCCCTAAAATAAGGCATATGGTTAAGGTACTTTTTTTATTCCATGAGGAGGGGAGGATTATTTTCTTGTGAACATATGTCCTAATTCTTCCCTTATACAAATACCTGCACCTAAGACACTTGGGTTGCCTCTAGATACTCCATCAAAGTTAATATTTATGAACTGATTTGAAGCTGGATTCCTCTTGATAGTACTCCTATCTATCTTTTTCTTGAAAGGGAGATGTGTACTTCCATTAAAAGGAATCAATACTAATTTTTATTCCTTAATAATGAGGCTATACCATGAAGTGAAAGAAGATGTGCAATTTTTATACTTTAGTACAACAAAGTTGACAACCTCAAAAATAGATTTCTCAATTCTATATTATTCTATATTAAAAATAGATGCTTATTCATTTCTGACCATAATGACTGTTCATGTAGGATTTTATTTCCTAGATGGGTTAATTATATTTTCCTTTATTCCTAAGATTTCCTCCACGTGTTTTTAATCTTTCTTAGGTGACAATGTAGGTGCCTCCACTGGTGCAGGAGCACACCTAGGCTAACCTCCATAGTTGTAATGTTTTGTCTTGTACTTGACATTAGACAAGTCAAGTTAGTATTTTTATTTTAGACCTTAGAAGGTCATTGCATTGTGGACTAGGTGAGTTAGTCATTAGGACTAAGGTCACCAGAATAGTCATTGTTAGTAGCTTTTTAGGTTTCTTAGACTTAGAAGCTTAGTGATGGATTTGAGTTATGAATGTGTCTTAAACACATAAATGATGTAATAGAGATGCTTAGAGGCCATTAATGAAGTTGGTTCTTGGAAATGTACAGGTTAGAGGTCCTAAGAATTGGGAAGCTGGCATAATGGAAAAGATGCCAAAAGTTGTTACAAAGTTGTCATGACAACATTTGCAATAATTGCAAATGTTGCATGCAACTCGGTAACCTAGGATCCCCCTAGAATATGGGAGTGGGATATCAATAAATAGTCCCTAAAAACATGGAATATGGCATCTACTGTATGGGGAGGCTCGAATCTCAGAAAAGAATCATCATTGTAAGAAGTTTTTGGATTCGTGAATATAGCTCTACAACTCTAATTTTGTGAAGAACCTGAGTTTTTCAGTGTGATAGTGATATCCTATGTATTGAATGATTTGATTTAATTATTTTTTTGTGTTCATAGGATATTTATAAGACTTTTCCTTTTAGTAAGTGATTTTATTTGAGTTAGTCTAAGGTCCTAGATAAATTGTTTTCAGTTTAGGAAGCTCACTGGTCCTGTGCTGACTAGTTTGTCATTTCATGGCTCCCCCATGAGATCTAACCATGGGATCCTCCTAAGGATAGGTGGATATGTTAGGGGAGTCATTGGTCTATACATATGTAGAGTTAGGAGTCATGTAGAGTCGAGTTGCTATTTTTAGTGCCAAGCCCTAGGTGAGCTGACAGTGCCTGGTTAGAGGTTTGGAGGTGTAAAATTGAGAATTACATGAGGGGAAGGAAAGTAAAGTATGAGGAAAGAGTAGTACTAGGTGGGATATGACCTAATCTTACCCTATTAAGAGATTTGTGTACTCATCAATCCATTTGTTCAAGATGTGAGTAAGAGACTAATAAGGTCCTACTAATTAGGCCTATTATCCCTATTGGTCCTAGATAATAGGAACCTTGTGTACGAAGGGCCTAGTAGTCTAAAAATTCCAAAATATTTTGTAAGATCCAAAAGGGTATTTGAATGTGGGATTATTTTTTCAATCCCTTTGGAAATTTTTTGAAAGAAGCGGGGAAAGGTTTCTGAAAAAGGCTACAAGGAATTAGGCCTAATTAGGCTTCTTATGGTCTAAAACTTAGGCTCGACTGGAAAGGGCTAGAAGACCTCAAAAAATGGAGTCAAATGGGAACATATGTATGGTTTCCAACATGTTGATTATCCCTACAATGATAAATTAATTCTTTTGTGGAGTTGGCACTTAGATCCTTCTAAGTGTAGGAGAGAAGAGGTGAAGAATCTACATGGTGTTAGTCTTTCAAGGTGAAGCACAAAGTGTTGGGCTCTTGGAGAGGAGCTAGAGAAGGCCTTAGGTAATCATCTAAGAATTTGGGAGATCCTAGTGAAGCTTAGGATCCTGATAAAGACAAAGAAGGTCTCTTGGTAGTTGTGCAAGCAAGCCTTTAAAAAAATACATCATATTGGTATTAGAGCTTGAACTTATCAGGCTTGTGGTGGATGTTTCAACCTACGGATTCAGTGGGAGAAAATACATCAGTGGGAATAGTAGAAGATAAATCCATGGTGACTAAAATTGAGTTAGCCAAAATGGTGGAAGAACAAGAAGAAGACAATAATTTGCTAAGAGAAAGATTGTCTCAAATGGAGCAACTCTTGGGTGAATTCCAAGACAAAATTGATAAGGTAAAGGATAAAATAGATCAGAAAGAAGAGAATGATGCAAGGGAAAAGGAATTGGAGTTCAATGAGGAAGCTCCAACACCTAACCCTATTATTGCTAAATAACCCTTATTGAAAGCATTAAAGGCCTTAAGTGGCAAAGCTTTGGAGGGTGTACCACTCTATAGTGGAGAAATGGATTTAGATTCAGTTGTAGATTGGATTGATAGTATAGAGAACCATTTCAAATGTGATGGTATAATCAAGGCCCAAAAAGTGAAGGTGGCCAAATCTAGGTTGAGAGGCTCAGCCCTCACATGGTGTAAGTTTGTTCAAACTGAAAGGGAAAAAGAAGAAACGAGTCCCATAGTCACATGGAAGGGAATAGTGACCAAGATAAAGCAGATGTACTTTCCTGATGATTATGAGGTTTAGTTGCATAGAAGAAGACACAATCTCAGACAGAAATATTTGGATGTCCAAGAATACACCGAAGAATTCCAAAAGTTGTGTTTAAGATCACAAGTGGTAGAGTATGAAAGCATCAAACTAGCAAGGTACTTGAATCAACTCAAGTGTTCTATTCAAGAAGACATGAGTCTTGTGAAGTCCAAAACCATTCACCAATGTTATCAAATGGCCTTGAAAATTGAGGAGAAAGGCAAAAGAAAACAAGAGAAAACCTCCAAAGAAAGAGGTAGAGGAAGGGATAGTAGAGAACAAAGAGGTAGCTATGGTAGAAGGAGTTTAGAATCAAGGACTCAAGGAGAATTCAAATACACTGAGAAAAAAGAGGGAAGCTCTAGTAGAGGTCTAGTAGAGGAAGGAACTCTAATTTTAGAGGAAGAAGTGGTGGAGAAGGAAGAGACAACTATTTTTTCAATATGAAATGCTATCAATGCAATCAAATGGGACACCATACCTATAGGTGTCCAGAGAAGGTTAGTACTTCTCAAGGAGGTAACAAGAGAACTAATCTAGTTCATGAGGAGACAAATACAGTAGAAAAACACCTTGAGGTACCATTAAGTTCAAAAGAAGGTGAGAACCTCATGATGAGGAGAACATTGATCAAGGAGCCGGTTAAAGAAGAACAAAGCCAAAGGAGGTCCTTGTTTAGAATCAAATGCAAAGTGGTGGGAAAGGTGTGTAGAGTCATCATTGACTTAGGGTCTACTAGCAACATTGTGTCAGAGGAAGTAGTCAACAAGTTAAACATGACAAGGATACCCCACACCCATCCTTACAAGGTCATATGGCTCAATAAGGGACAACATATCTTAGTAAATGAGAAGGCTTGGGTGGAGTTTTCTATAGGGAGATATAAGGAAAAGGTCATATGTGATGTGTTCCCTATCGATGCATGTGACTTGCTCCTAGGAAAGCCATGGAAATTTGATCGCCAAGCTATCCATGGTGGGGTGAAGAACTCCAATACTTTTAAGAAAGACAATGTGACTTTCAAAATTCAATCAATGTTAGAGGATGAAAATGTGAAGACAACAGGTCCTAATGTACTCATGGTTGGTGAAAAATAATTCCTAGAAGCCATGGAGGAAGGAGAAGGAGTTGGATTTGCATTGGTGCTAAAGCCAAGAGAAGAAAATGAAGACAAGGTAGACAAGAAGCCAAAATTACCAAAGGAGATACAAAGCATGCTGCAGACTTATGAAGGTATAGTAAGTGATGGACAACCATCAGCATTACCCCCTAAAAGAGCCATAAGTCATAGGATAGACCTTATACTAAGATTTAACCTACCAAAAAAAGCAGACTACAAGATGACCCCTCAACAAAATGAGGAGATTGCTAGACAAATATAAGAACTCCTAAACAAGGTCTTATTAAGAAGAGCATTAGCCCTTGTGTCGTACCCATTGTCCTAACACCTAATAAAGGAGGAACATGGAGGCTTTGTACTGATTCAAGGGCCATAAATAGGATAACCATTAGGTATAGATTCTTCATTGCTAGGATTGAAGACCTAATGGATTGTCTAGGTGAAGCTAAGTACTATTGTAACATAGAATTGAAGAGTGGCTATCACCAAATAAGGATACATGAGGGAGATGAGAGGAAGACAACCTTAAAAACCAATGAAGGTTTGTATGAATGGCTTGTCATGCCATTTGGACTTTCTAATCCCCCCTCCATATTCATGAGACTCGTGAATGAAGTCCTTAAAGACTACATTGGAAAATTTGTAGTAGTATATCTTGATGATATACTGATTTATAGTAGGACAAGAGGTGAGCATCTTCAACACCTTGAGATTGTCTTCAAGAAGCTACATGATGAGAATCTGATGATCAACTTGGAGAAGTGTGAGTTCATAAAAACAGAGCTGGTGTACCTTGGGTTTGTTCTCTCTCATGGAAATCTGAAAATGGACAAGCATAAAGTGGAAGCCATCATAGATTGGCCTACTCCAAGGACAAAAACAAAGGTAAGAAGTTTTCATGGCCTTTCTCAGTATTATAGGAATTTTATAAGGCAGTTTAGTTCTATTTGTGCTCCTTTGTTGGACACAATAAAAGGATGGATGAATACTACGTTTGTATGGAATGAGCAAGCCACCAAGAGTTTTGAGTTGTTAAAAGAAAATATTGCTACCCAACCTATTTTAGTGTTGCCAAGCTTTCAGAAACTTTTCACTATTGAGTGTGATGCAAGCAATGTGGCTATTGGAGCTGTCCTAAGCCAAGAGGGTAGACCAGTGGCATTTCATTCAGAAAATTTAAGTGAAGCCAAGAAGAAGTATTCTTCTTATGATCTTGAAATGTATGCATTAGTTCAGGCTTTAAGGAAATGGACACACCATTTACTCCCCAAGGAGTTCATAGCCTACTCGAATAATCAAGCTTTAAGTTTCTTGAACTCTCAAGAGAGGTTGAGTCACAAGCACATGAAGTGGGGTGAATACCTGCAAGCATACACATTTAACATCAAGCACAAGAAAGGAGTACTCAATAAGGTGGAAGATTCCTTGAGTAGAAGAGCTCTTACCATCCAAGAGATCCAATTGAAGAGCATGGGAATAGATCATTTCACGGATCTATATGCTAGTGATGAAGACTTTGTAGACATTTATAAGGTATGTGCTAGATATAAGAATCATTTCCATAGAAAATATGTTGAATAAAATTTGCAAAGCAATATCTTGTTTAAGGGAAATTAGTTGTGTGTCCCTTGAGGGTCTATTAGGGAGAATTTAATTCAAGAAAAGCACAATGGTGCGTTGAGTGGTCACTTTGGGATCACTAAGACACAAGAACTTGTTCAAAGGTTCTATTATTGGCCAAGAATGAACCTTGATGTTAGGAGGTATGTGGAAAGTTGCATAGTATGTCAAAAGGCCAAAGGTATTTCTTCAAATGCAGGCCTATATCAGCCACTACCTATTCCCTCTAGGCTATGGGAATTCTTGAGTATGGATTTTGTAGTTGGGTTACCCAAGACAAGACAAGGCATAGATAGTGTTTATGTAGTTGTGGAAAGATTTAGTAAGATGGCTCACTTTATGCCATTGAAGACAACTAATGATGCCAGCCAAATAGCCTCTCTCTTCTTCAAAGAGATAGTAAGAATCCATGGGTTACCTATGAGCATTGTATCAGATAGAGACAATAAATTTATGAGTCAGTTTTGGAAGACTCTTTGGCAAAGGCTAGGCACTAATTTATCCTTTGGGTCTACATACCATCCCCAAACTGATGGTCAGACCAAAGTGGTAAATAGAAGCCTTGGAAATCTACTAAGATGCTTGACCAAGGAAAATGGTCAACAATGGGATCAATTGATTGGACAGTCTGAGTATGCTTACAACGACACTATAAACCGGTCAATAGTGAAGAGTTCCTTTGAGATATTATATGGATTACATCCTAGAGGAGTCTATGAGCTAAGAGACTTAAAGGATGGAGTGAAAGCAAGTGGATATGTAGATGATTTTTCTTATACAATGTAGGAGATACATGATACAGTCAGGAAGACTTTGACAGAGAATACTATGAAGCATAAGAACAAGGTTGATGAGAGTAGAAGAGAACTTCAGTTCAATGTGGGAGAATTAGTAATGGTGCATCTAAATAAGTCTAGACTTCAAAAAGGAGTCCCACACAAGTTTCAAATGAGGAAGATAGGCCCTTGTCCTATCTTGGCAAAGTATGGGAACAATGATTTTAAAGTGGAGCTACCGGAAGACAATGGACTGTCCCCTATCTTTAACATTGAAAAAATGGTTCATTATAAAGGACCATCACCAGACATGGATCAAAGCCTCAATGAAGTGATCAAATATGTAGAAGACCTCAAACTACCTCCTGCTACAGTCAAACAAGAAGATAGTATACTGGATACAAGAGTCTACAAAAAGACTAGGACCATAGAGTACAAGGAACACTTGATCAAGAGACATGATGAATGGGATGCTGATGCAGTATGGATTAAAGAATCAAATTTTAAGAAGCTGGGGATTTACCCTAATCTACTCAATCCAAGGGTGGATTGAACTTTTTTTGGGGGGGAGGATGATGCAGGAGCACACCTAGGCTAACCTCCATAGTTGTAATGTTTTGTCATGTACTTGACATTGGCCAAGTCAAGTTAGTAATTTTATTTTAGACCTTAGAAGGTCATTGAATTGTGGACTAGGTGAGTTAGTCATTAGGACTAAGGTCACCAAAATAGTCATTGTTAGTGGCTTTTTAGGTTTCTTAGACTTAGAAGCTTAGTGATGGATTTGAGCTATGAATGTGTCTTAAACACATAAATGATGTAATAGAGATGCTTGGAGGCCATTAATGAAGTTGGTTCCTCAAAATGTAGAGGTTAGATGTCCTAAGAATTGGGAAGTTGGCATAATGGAAAAGATGCCAAAATTTGTTACAAAGTTGTCATGACAACATTTGTAATAATTTCAAATGTTGCATGCAACTCGGTTACTTACGATCGCCCTAGAAGGTAGGAATGGGATATCAACCGAAAGTCCCTAAAAACATGGAATATGGCATATAATTTATGAGGAGGCTCAAATCTTAGAAAGGATTCATCATTGTAAGAAGTTTTTGGATTAGTAAATATAGCTCTGCAACTCTAATTTTGTGAAGAACCTGAGCCTTTCAGTGTGACAGTGCTATCATATGGATCGAATGCTTTGATTTAATGATTTTTTTTTTGTTTAGAGGATAGTTCTAAGACTTTTCCTTTTAGTAAGAAAGTTGACTTGAGTTAGTCTAAGGTCTTAGATAAATTGTTTTCAGTTTAGGAAGCTCATTGGTCCTGTCCTGGCCAGTTTGTCATATCATGGCTCCCCCATGAAATCTAACCATGGGATCTTCCAAAGGCTATGTGGATATGTTAGGGGAGTCATTGGTCTATACATATGTAGATTTAGGATTCTTGTTGAGTCAAGTTGCTATTTTTAGTGCTAAGCCCTAGGCGAGCTGACAGTGCCCAGTTAGAGGTTTAGAAGTGTAAAATTGAGCATTTCATGCGAGGAAGGAAAGTAAAGTATGGGGAAAGAGTGGTATTAGGTGGGACATGACCTAATATTTCCTTGTTGAGATATTTGTGGAATCACCAATCCATTTGGTCGAGCTGTGAGTAAGAGACTAATAAGGTCCTACTAATTAGGCCTATTAGCCCTATTGGTCCTAGATAATAGGAACCCTATATATGGAGGGCCTAGGAGTCTAAAACTTCAAAAATATTTTGTAAAATCCAAAAGGGTATCTGAATGTGGGATTATTTTTTCAATTCCTTTGGAAATTTTTGGAAAGAAGTGGGAAAAGGTCTCTGAAAAAGGCTATAAGGAATTAGGCCTAATTAGGCTTCTTATGGTCCAAAACTTAGGCTCGACTGGAAAGAGCTAGAAGACCTCTCAAAATGGAGTCAAATGGGAGCATATGTATGGCTTCCAACATGTTGAGTTTCTCTACAATGATAAATGAATGCTAGTGTGGAGTTGGCACTTAGATCCTTCTAAGTGTAGGAGAGAAGAGGCGAAGAATCTACATGGTGTTAGTCTTTCAAGGTGAAGCACAAAGTGTTGGGATCTTTGAGAGGAGATAGAGAAGGCCTTAGTTAATCATCTAAGCCTTTGGGAGATCCTAGTGAAGCTTACGATCCTGATAGAGACAAAGAAGGTCTCTTGGTAGTTGTGCAAGCAAGCCTTTAAACACATACATCATCCACCTACCACATGTTCGTGCCTCCACCTTGTTGGCACTTTAAAAAATTTGTGAGTAATGGGACACATTAGCATGAATTTGTACTATTTTTCTTTCAAAATGCATATGGGAACCAGATGTTTTCTGGGTGGTTTCATAAAATGCATTTGTCCTTGTAGCACTGCTTTGGTTTTCTTTGAATCTTCTTGACCTTTGCTTTTCCTGGGCTTTCTTGGTTTAAATCCTATGCTTTGCCGCGCAAAACAAATCAAAATCCCTTTTGAAGTCATGTCAAAGTTTAATCGCTTTGTCGTGTCAGTCTTTTTAAAGTGTCTCTAAGCTGCACGAGTGGGCGACGAGCTGTCAGTGAAAGGGAATCGCGCAGTCACGATCAGCTTATGTCTAGTTTTGTTTTGTGTGCGAGTGAGCGGGTTTAATGTTTTAAAAGTAAATTGTGCAGTCACGATGTCTCATGAAGGTCAAGCTATAGGTTAGCGAGTTAGCGATGGGTTAAAATTATGTATGTCGCACAGTCGCTGTAAAGTTATGCTGTCTATATCATGCTCCGCGACCGAGCGAGTCTTTTTTTTTTAAATTGAAGCAGTCACATACCCGCACCAACTTTCATGTCAATGTAAAAGGTCAGTGACTACGCGACGAGGTCCTATCCTGTAGCTCGCCC
>MU226831.1:2249731-2265437 GCA_018584345.1 Thuja plicata | reverse complement strand
CATGAACCCAAAAGTAAAGCATAAAAGGATAGCGAGTATGCGACAGGCATAAGATGAGGTTCAAGAATTAGGTCATCGCTCACTCACCGAAGGTGAAAAGTAGAGTGAGGTTGGATGGCGAGTATGCGACTAGCTGAAATAAAGGGATGTGTCACTCACTCGCAAGGATCTTTCCAAAAGTGAAAAACGTAGCAGTAGTGTAGACAAAGCACATGAATTGTTAGAGAAGAATTTATTAAAGGAGAGTGCATTAAAATGTTTGCTTAAAGACTTGTGAATACATTGTATGGCTTGCACAGGTATTAGAGAAAGGGTTTTTTGTTGTTTTGTTTTGAAAGTCTTGCAGAGATGTAGCTGCCAGCGTAGGACAGAGAGAGGGTTTTTGAAAAATTTTGAAGTTGAAAAGTATAGCAACTGAGCGAATCAACCCAGTCGCGCACTCGCACAAGGTAAATTTGGAGCCAGTCAAGGATGCAGAGATGGATTTTCAGAACAAATCAGCGATCGCCACTTGTCCAATTCTGGTGCACATTGAGAAAAAGGGATTAAAATACACAGAGTTTTAAATTTGATCTCAATTCAATAGTTTGACTATTGAAAAATAATTAATATTTTCAAATTATTCAGAAAGTGTGCATTGAAAGGCAAAGTATTTTTGATGATTCCAGGGGGAAATTAAATCAGAAGTATCAGCTATTATATACCGTTGGAAAGGTATTGAAGAGAGGAATCTAATTTTACAGACTATTTGAGGGCATATCAGATCATATTTTGGCAGTAACAGAATGAAGTGGTTGTAGATATTTTATGGGAGAAGGACAGGTGTCGGTGACTAAATTTGTTTCTCTCATTCTCCTATATCTCAGTTTCTTCTCAATTGTAAAGGGATGTTGAAATTTATGCTGCTGGGTAGCTTCCAGGCTTTTAGAGTCTTAATTTTTGTGTTCATGGTCTTGCATTGTACAGTTTCAGATGATTTTTAATGAAAATCAAAGGAAATCCCAGTTCAGAACTTGTATGATGTCTTTGTATGTTTTTTTTTATTCTTGTATATTAACTTGTAAGGCATGTTAATATACCAGTTACAAGGTATCTGTGTGTTTGAATCTGAGTTTCTCTCAAGGAGAGCAAGTCTTGTATTCAAATTCTGAGAATTTTAAGTCTGCATATGAATATGATGTCCAGGAATTGAAATGAGAAGAATGGCTTGCAAGGCATTTCATTCGGGTTTTTGAGTTTGGATTTAGAATTTTTCTAGCAGTGCACATCTGTTCGACTCTGTTGCCCAATAGATAAGGCACTGGTCTCTGGTCTGTCTGGTAGTTTCTTCATCAATCAATTATTCAAATCATTTTCCCTTTCTGTTTTAAGAGCTGTGAATGATTATTATATCAAGTGTGATGGGCAGGAATCCATCCCCTGATTCACTGAAAGAAGTGAATCCAATAGATACACCCGCCTGAGCCTTTGAGCTCGAAGTGTAGGAGGGTTTGTTTGATCCTTGTTAATTAGCCTTTTCTTTGACAAGGTCAGGGAAAAACGCTAACACACCTCTCCTTTTCCTATATAAATAAACTTCCTTACTTATATTTGGATATTGGAGATATATTGGATATGCTAGAATAGCATAATAGATATTTTCCTTGATTTTGTTATGCCTCTGAGCATTTACATCAAGTTTGTCTAATATTTTTATTCTTCTTGTTTATTTCCATTTATTTATCTAATACTTTCAATTGGATTTTGGGTTATATCTATTTTAACATATTCTAAAATGGTACAAGAGCATGTTTAGAATTTTTAGATTGCTTAGAGGTCTTGTAAAATCTTTTTTCTAAATTCTCTTGCAGTTCATCCGATCTTGAGAACAACAAGATTTATGAAGATCCATTAAGTCTCTTTGTGCATATATGTTGTTTTTCTCAATTTGTTGATTGCACTGCTTTAAAGAATTTAAAGATAAATTCTGACATCTCCACTGTGTCCAGAAGGCACGAGAAAGTAAATATTAGATTTGGTTTCATCCAATTTGGACATCATTTGCAAAAGTTGCAAAATGTGAGTCTTGCTAAAATCTCGAAGACAACTTGCAAAAGGAGCATTTTTTGCCCAATTCACACTACCATCGCATTCATAAGGCCTCACAAATGAATTTTGATATTAAATTCAACCAATTTTAGTTTCGAGAGCTTCTATGGAATGTTTTTTGGGTGTTCATCCCTTCTACACATAGAACGAGGCAATTTAAAAATTAAAATTAAAGGTGAAGCCACTCGACTAACACCTGAGCTCCACCGTAGCCGCTCGGATGACAGCGTCACCTGGCCGACACTACCACCCGGTGGACACATCCATTTCCACTCACTAACCTCATCCAGTTGATAGGTGACCTCCACCATAACCGCCTAGCCAAAAGCACCATCGTCGCCCGACCAACACCACCACCCGACCGACCGCAATCTCTGTTTCTAAAAATTGACAGCCATCAAGTTATCAAAATAGGGAAGAGTGTATTTTTCAGTGATGCCCATATGGGCATCAAATTTAATCTCTTAATTTTATGATGTTGTCATCTACTTTGAAAAATTTGCCTTCACCATTATAGTTTTCTGTTTTGCAGTCCATCTTCAGAAGCTCATATATTTCTCAATTTTGATCCTTTTTCAATCAATTTTTTTTTTGGGCTGCAATTTCCTGAAGTTTATAGTGGTAGAATTAGTTTTGCATTTTGGTGGCTATATTGATCAGAATTAGCAAATCTTCATGACTGTATATGTCTAATCCTGCATTCTACAACTTTTGGAGCTTCATTTCGGTACATATGGTGTCAAAACATTTCAAACAACATATCAACGGAAAGATGAAGATGATTTGTTCACTTTACAGGAGGTTTGGATCAGATATTTTGTTGTTTTACCCACTTTTTTGCAAGTTGATTGTATTTCTTCATTTGGCCATAATTTTCACTCTAGTGATCTTATCAAAAATGAGATATCGCCAGAAAGATAGTGAAGAGATCTACACATCTATGAGTTCAATTATTTCAAAATTTCATCTCTGACTCATTTTTTATCAGAAATTGTAATTTCGGCCATTTTTAGCCTATTGAGGATTGTAACTTGGAAAATAGTTGTGTAAACACACTGAATTATAAAGTGCCAACTTGCAATAACTGGGGGGTATTTTTTGATCTAGTAAAAGAGGGGTGGTCTCGTGTGGTCTCATGCACTCTCTTTCTTTGTAAATTGTCTCTCTTCCATTCCACACAACAATCTTATTTTCTGCTTTAAAATGGATTAATCAACAATACCATTACTCACACCTTATAACTACTATGAGTGGAAGTCTAAAATAATAATTTATATTAATAAATTGGGGTTATATAGAGTAACAATGGGTGTCAAAAATGAACCAATATTGCTTGTGGAAAATCCTAAATGGTTCAACAAATGTGATGAATCATACGGTACTTTGTGCATGGTTGTATCTCCTATTCTTTTCTTTCATGTTGAAACTGCCACAACTCCAAATGATGTATGGTAACATTAGAAGGATTGTTTAGTAAACAAGATGAATTAATGGGACACCAAGTAGAGAATGAATTGATAATATCAAACCCATGTAACATTGAAACTATTCAAGACTTCTTCACAAAGTTGAAGGCTTTAATATTGCAATTAAAAGCATGTGGGATGGATAAGAAAGATTCACAACTAATTCTGAGTGTTCTTTCTAAACTTGGTCAAAACAATTCAGTCTTTGTTTCTACATTCTATGCCACTAAAAATTTCTTAGGAACCAACTATTAAATGCCTTCTCTTGATGAGTTTGCAAATGAACTCAATAAGCTGACTCACATGGGCACATTGAAGCCATCTAAATCTCATGCATTGGCTGCAAATCAGGGCCCCAAAGAACAAAGAGGACCTTATAAGAAGGAAAAGAAACAAAAGTACCAAGGAGAAAAGAAGCAAGAAAAGAAATGTGTTGCCCCAAAAGAAAAAAATGTGGAATCTTCTTCAAAAGGTGATAAGTCCAAGAGGGATAAAACAATGTGTGCCTATTGTAAGAAAATTGGCCATGATGAACACAAATGTCTAAAGAAGTGAATTGATCACTTATCTCATCTTCTTCAAAAGAACAATGTCAAGGTTCTTGATTCTGTCAAGACAAGTTCATTTCAATAGTCTACAAAGGAGACAAGTAAATGGAAAGGAAAGGGTAAGGGCCTAATTATTGCTGCCTCACAACCACATTCTTGAATAATTGATTCTGGTGCTTTGCACCACATGATTTCATCAAAAGAAAGCTTTTCCACCTTGAAGTCATGTTCTTTTCCATCTATTATTTTAGGTGATGAAAATCATGCCAAAGTGCATGGGAGATGGTCTGTCCATGTCAGCAAAGGAACATTTCATGATGTCCTTTGTGTTCCATCTTTATCAACTAATCTCCTATTTGTTTATCAGATCACTCATATAGGCTATGGAAAGAGAGTTGAGTTTATTCCAGACATAGTGGTAATCAATGAGATCAACAATCAGTCTACAATTGTAGTGGGAAAGGTTGATCATCTATCTAGACTATATCACTTCACTCATTTTGTTCCTGATTCTCCTTCACTTGCATTACTTACTCACTCAGATGAAGTAAGTCATTTGTGGCATCAACAGTTTGGCCACTTGACCTACTGATACCTACAATAGCTCAATCCATAAGAGATCCTTACAGGACTTCCTTTTATTCAATTCTCTAATGGAATATGTCAAGGATGCATTCTTGGCAAGCATCCTAAAGAAAATTTTGATAAAGGAAAAGCATGGAGAGAAACACAACTCTTGGAGTTAGTACATAGTGATTTGGCAGGACCATTTCCACATCCTTCTTATAGCAAAGCCAAATATCTCTTAACTTTCATTGATGATCTCTCTTGGTATAATTTTTTATATTTTCTGAAACAAAAGTCTGAAGTCTTCGAATACTTTCAAGAATTCAAAGCTTTTGCAGAAAAACAAACAAGAAAAACTATCAAGTTTCTAAGTACCGGTAATCAGCGGATTATGTCAATCAAATATTTGAGCAATTTTGTATCTCAAAAATAATTCATCTTGAACACATGGTTCCCTACATTACACAACAAAATGGAGTTGTGGAAAGAAAGAATCAAACCTTAAAGGAAATGGCCAACTGTATGATTCACTCCTAATCATTGGAACCTTTGTATTAAGTAGAGACTATAAATTGTGGCAGTTATATCTAGAATCATGGTCCTCATTGAGCTGTAAAGGAAGTCACTCTTTTTCAAGCTTGGACTTGTTGAAAACCCACAATAAAAAACTTTCAAGTGTTTGGGTGTTTTGCATGGGCCCACATTCCAGTAGAGAAATGCAAGGTTATGGATTCTTAGAGTAGGGTTTGCATATTTTTTGGATATTTAGATAGTGTCAAAGGCTACAGGCTTATCCATCCTACCACACATGAGTTGTTCATCGAGAGTATTGTTAATTTCTAGGAAGATCCCTCCAATTCTTCTTCTATGACTTCTCAAACCTTCATTCCTATGGAGACATTGTGACAGCATGATGATAGTTCATCCAAGGATTTTAATCATCCTAATCACAATGAGGACTCTTCCTCTTTCGATGACAATGATGAGAATCAATATATGTCCTCTTTTAGTAGATATTTAGTGGGTGACGATCATCCTCTAGATTCTCCACATTATCAAACCAAAGGGCCTCTTTGGGCTCGTTAGATATTGAAGTCAGTAGGTGCTTGGGTTGGTGATCCTTAAGATGCAAGAAGAAAATGGTCATA
The DNA here is from genome assembly GCA_018584345.1 of Thuja plicata. Classification (NCBI taxonomy): domain Eukaryota; kingdom Viridiplantae; phylum Streptophyta; class Pinopsida; order Cupressales; family Cupressaceae; genus Thuja; species Thuja plicata. The sequence goes on along the minus strand of MU226831.1, from coordinate 2,259,620 downwards.
GTTTGAGCAATCTCCACATATCTTCACTGCTACAACTTTTGATCCAAAATAATTTCAAGAAGCTTCTAGTATTTTCCGAGTGGGATGCTTCTATGAAAGAGGAGTTTAGTTCCTTATAAAAGAACCATAAGTTAGATTTAGTCCCTCCTCCTAAGAGAAGGAAACTTGTTCGGTGCAAGTGGATCTATCAAACAAAATTTGATGCAGATGGGTCAGTTGATAACTACAAGGCTCACCTAGTTGCCAAAGGATTCTCCTAGGTTCCTATGATTGATTAATCTGAGACCTTTGCACCAGTTTCCAAAATAAATTCCATCTTACTTGTCCTTGTCATTGTTGCATCCCATCGCAGGGAAGTTCATCAGATGGATGTGAAGAGTGCTTTTCTTTATGGTGACCTCCAAGAGGAGATATATATGGAGCAATAATAGGCATTCATCTAGGATTATTCACTTGTTTTCCACCTATATAAGTCTCTTTATGGCCTTAAATAGGACCCTTGAGCTTGGTATGCAAAGATTGACTCATTACTTCTGATAGTTGGGTTCACTCAGTGCCATTCTGATCCGAATATCTATATTTTGCAGCATGATGATACTCTCATTTTCCTTGTCCTCTATGTTGATGACTTGTTGGCCATGGGGAGTCACTCATCCCACATCATGGCAGTAAAAAATGCCCTTCATGACCACTTCTTGATGTCTGACTTAGGCCTTCTCCACTACTTCTTAGGGATTGAGATCACCTAGTCACCTTTTTGTATCTTCATTTGACAACCTAAGTATGCTCTTGATATTCTCTCTATATTTCACATGGCTGACTATAAGTCTGCACCAACTCCACTTATGTTAGGAGTCAAACTAGAGGCTTCTTGTTCTTCACCCTTGGTTGATGCTACCTTGTATCATTAATTGGTTGGTATCCTCATATATTTGACTCACACAAGAATTGATATTTCATATGTTGTGGGCATGGTCTCCATATTCATGCAGGAGCCCCATGAGATGTATTGGAAAGAAGCTAACATGATTCTTCATTATCTCTAGGGTACTCATAGTTATGGGATCCATTATACAATAGGTGTGGATATTGACTTTATAGGATACATAGATTCATATTGGGCAGGCGATTCTTAAGATCACAATTCTACTTTGAGGTATTGCTTCTCTCTTGGCTCAGGTCCATTTTCTTGGTCAAGCAAGAAGCAAGTTGTTATTTCTCTTTCATCCACTAAGGCTGAGTATCACAGACTAGTTAATGCCACTACTGAGGCCATTTGGCTTTAGAACATCCTCACTAAGTTTGGAATTCCTTTTCGAAAGCCCACAGTCCTCTTTTTTGATAATCAAAGTGCCATTCATATTTCTCACAATTAGGCCCATCACTAGTGGACCAAGCACATTATAATTCACATGCACTACCTTCAGCAATCAATTCATACATGGGTCCTTAATCTTTAGTATTTTCAAACATCCAATCAGAGTGGTGACATCTTCACAAAACCGTTCAATGAGAGAAATTTCATTCATATATGTGCTTTTCTTGGGGTGTGACAGGTGTCTACTTCTACTAGATCTTTTTAGCTTCTTTCACTCTCTTTTCAAGAGGATCTTTTTCCCACTTGTTTTTCTCCTTTTCTCTAGTTATGAGAGTTTGATTTTTAGTTGTAGATGGGTACCTAGCATGGCCTTGTTTGTGGGACCCATAAATATTTTCTACTACATCCACCTAAGTTGTGCTTAAGCTGAGGGGGTGTTAGTGTAGGATTTTATTTCCTAGATGGGCTAATTATATTTTCCTTTATTCCTAGGATTTCCTCCACATATTTTTAATCTTTCTTAGGTGATAATGTAGGTGCCTCCACCTCTCCTTTGCCTATATAAATAGACTTCCTTACTTGTATTTATCTATTGGAGATATATTGGATATGCTTGTTGAAGACAATTATTCAATTGTGTATTGTCATTGATGTTACACACGCATTTACATTTATGTAGTGGTTTTACACTTATGTCTACATTCAGACTGAGCACAGTTGGTAAACAGAATGAGTTGAGTTTGGGCATTGAAGAAGTTCAGTGTTGACCGAGTTCACCCGGGCATTTCAATCTTCGTCAGGCATTCAGTTGCAGCCGACTACCAGTGATTTATATTATGTAATTAAATGGTTATATGAGGCCGACTAAGTTATGATTTATAATTTAGATTTTTTTCAAGCCAACTTAACAGGGCTTACCATGTATTTATGAAAGGTCAAGTTTGGATTGAATGTGTAGTAGTTGTTTTTGAATTCCAAGTGTGGAAGCGAAAGTGAAAAGGAAAAAGTGTAGAATTCTATGAAGGCTAATTCAGATGGCATTCTTATTGAGAAGAGAACACTCGGAGCTACAATAGAATATCTGATCAACAAGGATCTAGTTACAATCAAGCAGAGATATGAATCAGAAAAGACAATTGCTTACACATATAGGTCAATCCATTGCTACTTTCTAACAATTGTAGCAGTGATCAAAATCTCTTAACAGTCTTTTGCAAATCCTCTCACAAGGTAGCATTTCTAGATTGAAGTGTTGAAGACCTCTAGCAAGGCCACTCCACATAGGGTGATTAAATCCTTTAATAAGGTCACAACTAAAAATGTGTTATTGTAACCTTTAACATGGTTGGCTCCTAACAAGGCTCACTTTAGAATAGTGAAAATAGTAACTAGTTACATTGGTGATTTTTCCCATATTGGGTTTCCACTTTAAATCTTGGTGTCATATGTGTACTTGTTATTTGTTTTATGCTTTATGTTTCTGCACTTAATCTCTTAGTATAATTGCATTAAAGATTTCTTTGACACCCAAGTTATAGAAGGAACACCTGAGCTATAGAAAGCCGAGTAATAGTATTAAAAGTATTTAAGACATCACAGGGACAAAGGATATGTTTTGTAGTAACTGATTCACCCTTCCCCTCTCAGTTACTTATATCATTTCCAACAATTGGTATCAGCACTTCAAGTTCTTTCAGGAAAGGTTTCAAGGCCTAAGGTAAAGATTAGAGATGTCTTACAGGAGGGAGATCCCAAAGTTAAACAAAGACAATTTCCTAGCATGGCAGGAACTGATGAAGCTACATCTATCTACTATTGGAGATGCTGGTTTACAATTCTTAGAGACAAAATATGTTGCACCGACAGGGACTATGACTTTGGAACAGATGATGGAACGGAAACATTATAACATAATGATGATTGACATAGCTTCTTCACTCAGCTATTCAGAATTTTATGAACTCAAGGAATTCCCTACAACCTATGATATGTGGAATAAATTGCAGGACATTCATGCAGGTGATGGAAATGTAAAGAGAGCTAAAGCTAAAAGTCTAAGAGGACAATTTGAGTAGATGAAAATGAAAGAAGGATAAGATATCACAAAATACAGTGAAATAATCAAGAAGATTGTAAGTGCCATCAGAGCAGCAGGTGGACTAATTGAAGATACTATAGTAGTCAGCAAGGTACTCAAAACTTTACTTCTTATTTATTCTATTAGATTTTCATCCATTCACGAAATGAGGTGCAACAAAGACATGACTCTAGATACATTAGTGGGAAGACTTACAACCTTTGAGCTGGACAGTTTTGAAAACTACTCTCCTGGCTTTAGCAATCTTGAGTCTACATTAAAAGCCAAATTGAACCTTGGTAAGAAGGATAGGTACTCTAAAGGAAAGAAGATAGAAAGTGACATCGATGATGAATCTGATGATGAAGATATTGACATTATTGAAGCAATTCTTGCAAGAAGAGATACAAAAGGAAAATACAGAGGAAAGATACCATTAATTTGCTTCTCATGCAATGAGGTAGGTCATATTGCTGCAAAGTGTCCAAACAAGGAGGAAAAGAATGTGATTGGAACCAAGTGGGTTTTCAAAAACAAGATGAATGAAAATGGGAAAGTTTCTAGAAACAAGGCCATACTAGTTTTTAAAGGATATGCTCAAGAAGAGGGTATTGACTATGGAGAAACCTTTTCTCCTATTGCAAGACTTGAAGGAGTCAAAAATCTTCTGGCATATGTTGCACATAAAGGATACAAAGTATATCAGATGGATGTGAAGTTTGCATTTCTGAATGGAATCCTAGAAGAAGAAGTCTACATTGAACAACCAGAAGGCTTTATTGATCCCAGTAGAAGGAATATGGTTTGCAAGCTACAAAAAGCATTGTATGGACTAAAATAAGCACCCAGAGCCTAGTATGAAAGATTACATAGCTATCTAATAAGCATTGGATTTCAGAGAACCAATGATAAAAGTAGCCTGTACATCAAGGAAGGACCATAGAACAATATATTGTTAGTAGAGATATTTGTTGATGACATATTATTCACTGGTTATGATGACCTATGCAAAGCATTCTCTATAGCTATGAGAAAAGAATTTTAGATGTCTATCTTTGGTGAGATCAAATTTTTTGTTGGTTTACAAGTAAATCAAATGAAGGATGGTATCTACATTACTCATTCAAAATATATCAAAGAGATACTCAAGAAATTGTGTATGGAAGATTCCAAGCCTGTTGGAACACCCATGTGCACTGGATAGAAACTATCTAAGGATCATGATTCAAAATAGGTAGATCTGACCAATTACAGATCCATGATTGGAAAATTGCAATATGTTGTGAACACCAGACCTGATATTGCATTGGCGGTTGGTATTGTTGCAAGACTTTCAGCTAAGCACATAGATAATCACCTAATAGAAATCAAAATAATTATGAGATATCTGTAAGGTACTGAAGACTATGGCTTATGGTATAAGAAAGGTGGAAACTTTGATTTAAAAGAATTCACTAATGTTGATTGGGTCATAAGTATTGATGATAGGAAGAGCACAAGTTGTGGGGCTTTCTTTCTTGGAAAAAGGTTAGTGTCTTGGAATAGCAAGAAACATAATTGTATCCCCTAGTCTACATCAGAGGAAGAATATGTTGCTGCTGCAATGAACTATTATAACATCATATGGATCAAGCAGTTATTGTCAAGAATGAAGGAAGAGATAAAATAACCAGTTATTATCTAGTGTGACAACACCGGTGCCATTAACATCTCAAAGAATCCTGTGATGCACAACAAAACCAAGAACATGGCAATAAAATATCACTTCTTGAGGGAATTAGTATAGAATAAAGAAGTAAAGTTGGAATATGTAAACACCAAAGAATAAGTTGCCTACATATTCACCAAACCCTTACCTAAGGATGCATTCTTGTATCTTAGAGAAAAGATAGGTGTACTTCCCCTAACTGAAGATCACTAAAATATAGTTTAGTGATGCATCAACACGAGCGATAGTGAAAATCTTCCAGTTGATTCAGATAAATCAGAGCCCATTGCAGATGAATTAGTACACTCAAGGACATTACAACTTCAAAGAGAAATAGTATTGGTGGAATTGGAGTCTTTGGCATTTGTTGTCAAAGAGGGAGAGTTTTCTATAATACATAAGAATCAGAATGAAGCTAAGGACATTGTCAAAGGGAGAATTAGAATGAAGCTAAGGACATTGTTAGTGGGAGAATCTAAATGAAGATAAAGACATTAAAGAAATTATTTTTTTCTCCACAATTCTTTGTATTATGACATGTTGTGTTTCCATCAATGCCAAAGAGGGAGATTGTTGAAGACAATTATTCAATTGTGTATTGTCATTGATGTTACACATGCATTTACACTTATATAGTGGTTTTACACTTATGTCTATATTCAGACTGAGCACAGTTGGTAAACAGAATGAGTTGAGTGCGGGCATTGAAGAAGTTTAGTGTTAACCGAGTTCACTTAGGCATTTCAGTCTTGGTCGGGCATTCATTTGCAGATGACTACCAGTGATTTATATTATGTAATTAAATGGTTATATGACGCCGACTATGTTATGATTTATAATTTAGAGTTTATTCAAGATGACTTGACAGGGCTTACCATGTATTTATGAAAGGTCAAGTTTGGATTAAGTGTGTAGTAGTTGTTGTTGAAGTTCAAGTGTGGAAGCGAAAGTGAAAAGGCAGAAGTGTGGAGTTCTATGAAGGCTAAATTAGATGGCATACTGATTGAGAAAAAAATACTTGGAGCTGCAATAGAATATCTGATCAACAAGGATCCAGTTACAATCAAGTAGAGATCTGAATCAGCAAAGACAATTGCTTACACATACAGGTCAATCCATTTTTACTTTCTAACAATTGCAGCACTAATCAAAATCTCTTAACAAAGTAGACTTAACAGTCTTTTGTAAATCCTCTCACAAGGTAACATTTCTAGATTGAAGTGTTGAAGACCTCTAACAAGGTCACTCCTCCCAGGGTGATTAAATCCTTTAATAAGGTCACACCTAATAGTGTGTTATTGTAACCTTTAACAGGGTTGGCTCCTAACAAGGCTCACTTCAGATTAGTGAAAACAGTAACTAGTTACATTGGTGGTTTTTCCCATATTAGGTTTCCATGTTAAATCTTGGTGTCATATGTGTACTTGTTATTTGTTTTATGCTTTATGTTTCTACACTTAATCTCTAAGTATAATTTCATTAAAGATTGCTTTGACAACCAAGTTACAGAAGGAACACCCGAGATACAGAAACCTGAGTAACAGTATTAAAAGTATTTAAGACATCACAAGGACAAAGGATATGTTTTGCAGTAACTGATTCACCCCTCACCTCTCAGTTACTTATCTCATTTCCAACAATGCTAGGATTGAATAATAGATATTTTCCTTGATGTTATTATGCCTCTGGTCATTTACATCAAGTTTGTCTAATATTGTTATTCTGCTTGTTTATTTCCATTTATTTGTCTAATACTTTCAATTGGATTTTGGGTTATATCTATTTTAACAGATTCTAACAATGACCATATAAACATCACTAGAGAAATTATCCATATGTAAGAAAATAAATAATTTTTGAAGACAATGGGGCATGCTTGAAACCATTCCCAGAGTGTCTTAGTGATAGTTGTGAAGAAATTAAGATTTTTCATAGCAAAGCTAAAACATTGTGAAGAAAAAGGGCAATGGATGAGGAGATGATGCATTTTTTCAAACCTATTTTCACATGATACACATTTGAACTATTAAACTATATTGAGTTTAAACAATCTATCACTTGTGAGAATTCACTTGCTAAGTGCTAACCATGTTAAACTACCTGCTTTAGGAATGATAATATTATCCCAACAAACCAAGAAAGGTATTTGAGGCGGTTGTAATCTCTTGTCTATTATAAATGGCCTTATACCCATGCTTAACTGAATATTTGCCTTGTTTAGAAGGGGGTACAAAAGATCTCATAATGGGTATCTTTAATGTACACAATTCTTTGTGAGAGAATATTTGTCAATGCCCTCTTTTGATTATTTTGTATGTGAATATTTGATGGATCTTTCAAAATACACTTTAAAGATAGACATTTTATGTGATCTATATAATCTATTAGTTTTGTTCCCCATGTGTTCATGAATATTGAAATAGATGATTGTAACTAAGGGACCTCCGTAAGTGGTGTATGCCCATTCTATGAATAATTTTAAAAATGAATGTTGTGACCATTACTAAATTTCCATAAGATATAGTTTGTGAAAACATCCCTAGAAGCCATCATAAAATTCCATATTGCTAAACCCTCTAGTGGGTTTGAGATTGTGATTAGTCTACTTGGTTGATTGGTGTCTAGATATTTAGCCTCCATAATTTGGCACCATATTATGATGATTTCATATGCATATTCCAAACCAACTTACGTCCAAAGCCCTATTTGCATTTAGACAAATCATGCATGCCCACTCCTCCCTAGACTTTATTAGCTACCATGATATCCAAAGAAATGAGTGGGATTTTTTTATCATTCAACTTATTTCCATTCCAGAGAAAGTTTCTTATGATCTTTTAAATTTTCATTACAACTATATTCGGGGCCTTAAAGATGGTAATATTGTAATTGGAAATTTTTTCTAGGACTGCCTTAATGATAAGAATTCATCCCGAAAAGAAATCCATCTTACTTTCCATAATGTTATTCATTATTTGGTTCTATCAAAAACTAAATTCCAAAATGCAGTTTTGTTTGGGCCCATGAAGAAAGGGATGCCCAAGTATATTCTTTTAATTTCATCTGATTGAAACTATAAAATGTTTTGAATACTTCTTCTTACCATTTTCTTAGTGTTAAATATATACAACTTGGATTTTTGTTCATTTTTCTTTTGATTTGATATTTCTATATAGACATCGAGCACCTTTTTGATTTCTTGTGCTTCTATAATGCTTAACTTTTCATATAATAAGGTGTCATTAGAAAACAATGTATGTGTGACTGAAATTCTTGTATTGAGAATATGTATGCCTTGCCAAAACCTAGCCTCATGTTTAATATATATGCTTCTACTCAAAGCTTTATCTATAATATTAAATAATAATGGAGAGAGTGGGTCACTTTTCCTTACACCTTGTGTAGAATTGAAAAATTGTTAAGGTGCACCATTAATGATTATTGAAAAAGAGCACCTAATCAGCATGAGTAAATCCATTTACACCATTTATCCAAAAATCCAAATTTCCTCAATAACTTAAGAAGAAAAGTCCAGTTAACCTTGTCATATTCTTTCATCATATCGAATTTTACAATAAATTAGGCATTTTGGCCTTACAGACAGAACGAAAGACTTCATGAACTACTATAGCCCCTTCAGAATTCTTCCCACGCAACACAAATCGTCCTTTCTCTAGTGAGATGATAATAGGTATGAGATATTGCAACCTTAGATATATTGCCTTTGTGATGATTTTATAAATTGTGTTGCATAATGATATAGGCCAAAAATTTCCAAAAAGTCTTGGGATGTTTAATTTTTCCAAGAATAGCTATATTGGTCACATTACAGGATTTTAAAATCAATCCACATCTCCTTGATTCTTTAAGTACTTGTAATAAGTCAAAACCAAGAACAACCAAATGTTTCTGATACACAAGATCAGTAGTGAATCTATCTGGCCCTGGAGCTTTATCCGATGTCATGGAAAATACCATTGTACGTACTTCTTCAAAAAGTGATGGATCTCATAAGATTGTCATTTTATGGCTAATTAATTATTCTTGGAAGGCCACCTAATAATTCTTGTTCATTTTGTTTATTATACTGAAGTTGTGAACCATTTACTGGTGAGCCTACTAAGAGTTCTTTATAAAATAAAATTCTTTCCTCTTGAATGGCTGCTACATCTGAAATTTGTTGACATGTAGAAGCATTCTGAATACTAAAAATTATTTGTGCTTCCCTTTTGGTCTTAGCTGAAGCATGGAAAAATATTGTGTTTTGGTCGCCTTCCTTTACCCACAACACTCTCAATTTATACCTCTAATATACTTCTTCTCTCTTGCTTAATTCCACCCATGAATTCTATAACTCTTTTTGTTTTCTATAAATATTGTACAGTCTAGTCCATGTTGAATGATGTGTTCATGAATCTCTACTATATCTTTGGCAACTTTCTCTTTTTAAACAAATATATTTATTAACACATGTACATTGCATTGTTTGATTTGAGTTTTAATATATTGCAGCTTCTTTCGGAATTGGAACATTTTAGTATCAATACGGTAAGGAGAACTTACCCACCATTGACGTAATAATGACATAAAATTCAAATCTCTTAACTCTGGCAGAGTGCCTCCGGATGCTCCCCGAGGCCGCCGCCGCGGGCGCAGCTCCTCCCTGCACTGTTGCTAGAGTGCCTCCGGATGCTCTGTCTGCTGAGGGCACGCCTCCCCGAGGCCGCCGCCGCGGGCGCAGCTCCTCTGCGCGCCGTTCTCATACGCCACGGTCCCAGGCCCCTCG
>MU226831.1:2228628-2249631 GCA_018584345.1 Thuja plicata | reverse complement strand
TAGTTTTCTGTATCCGGCTTTGGCCGAGTGACTCTGCGGGGTGATTTTATTTATCCCCCGGCCCCTTTTTTGTGAATATGTAACTTTGAAATTTATTAATGGAAAGGAACTATTCATCAAAAAAAAATTAATGAAGGTTTATGTGCGAAAGCATTATTCCCCTTTGTGATGGTCAATGAGATGGCATAATAATCTGAGCAGAGAAAAGGCATAATTTCTAACTATATATTAAAGGTTTCCAATGCCCATCTATTTGTGACTCAAAATCTATGAAGTCATTTCTTCTGTTAGTCCATGTGAACTACCATTTTTTTTGTTGTGGAATAATGTCTTTAAGATCAGTATCAGATATAAATTGTTTAAAATCTTCTATTATTGTCTGAGCAGTGATAGTTCCACCCTTTTTTCATGTGTGGAGACAATAGCATTAAAAAATATCCACCCAGAAAAAGTTTTCTTTATGTAAATTATTGTATTTGTGTGGTTAGAGTATCCCGAAGCCTTTTTTAGTTCCTGCCACGGTCCTGCCATGGCAGGAAACTATAGCGGAGGCTAGAACGATTAAACAGTGATTAATCCTTTCCTGTTCGGCCAATCAAAACACCTAGAATTTATTGTCATAAAATTTAGCTTTCGCATATGTGCAAGATAAGTTGCATATTTTTTACCCATTTTTTGATTAAAAATATTTGAGTTGTGTATTATAGGTCACACTTTGCGGTTGCAGAAGGGCACGAATTTTTTTGAGATTTCTGATGCTAGAGAACGCATGTTCTTCTAGATTCTAGCCTGTAGGCGACTACATACTGTCAGTAACATTTAGTTTTCCCCCGCAGTTCAGGCAGGTGGGCATAATGTGGTACCAAATGATCACCAATTTTGACAATCTGGCAAGAGTTTTTAAAAATTTACATCTACATGCGGAAATGGTATGGAAATATATGGACACGTGTTACTACACATGTGAGGTGTCTCCAAAGCTCAAATCCAAGGTGCTTTGTAAAATGTACTTCAAAGACTCGCTTCTCTTCTGGTTGCCAGGAAAGAGGGCATGTAGAAGAAGAGTGGATCAACACCTGCAACAAGGTGTTAAAAGTGTGGAAAGGGATGGTACTAGGTCATAGCTTTCCCTTTCTCTTCTTCAAAAAATGTAGGGCAAAGCAAATAGGTTGTTGCAGCAGAGAAGCTTCCAAGGTGAAGAAAAAGATTCGGCAGATGATCACTCCAGATCTCCTCCTCTCCAATGAAGGTCTCGGCTATGTTCTTGAGCACATTCCTCGCATGGTCCAGATTAAGGGTCAAGGTCACGAGGTTTTTTCCATTCCCCCGGTTTCTAATTTTGTTTTAAAATTTGTTTATTCTTGTAAATACCCCATAAATTGCATCTCAGCTGGGCCAGATTCATATAGCATCTTGTCTGTACCTAATGCCCTTACCAAGAGATCCCCTCCTCGTAATGTACAGAACCCATAAAAAAATATCCATAAGCTGCTTAAATTCCCTTATGGGCAGCCTTATTGCATTGTGGAGATTTCAACCAATTGTCCTTGTTGGCAGTCTTACTATAGTGTGAGGATTTGAACCAACTTTCCTTATGGGTAGCCTTGTACAGACCTATTGCAGACTATCAGAGGCTCTTTGAATGTTACAAGGTGGGGAAGCTATAGAAATGTGCACAATTTTGAAAATTTGGCTAGAGAATGGACTTGCTACGTTATAAATGTTTGAGAGCTGTCATCCAACTTGCAAAGCCACGTTCCAATGAAAACATAAATTACATCTGTTGCATAATTCTCCTATTGTTAGGCCAACCTAGATGTGTTCTTCCTTCCCTTTGTTGGGGATAAGCTGTGTGAGTACATTGGCATCCTTTGATTTGAAATTGTTGGTCATAAATTTGTCTCTTCTTTGTACGCATTTATCAGGTCATTATTTTTCATGTTCTTCTTGTAAATGTAGATTATATCAAAGATTTTCTTTTCATTGTTACTAAGATCTGCGACAGGGTAAATAAGATGAAAAAACTTTTTCTTCTCCTTTGGGTTTCAATTCCATGTACATCGCTCTTTACAAATCCAATCGATACATTAAATTATAGATGATTGGATTGTGGAGATTCATTGTCTTGAGCTTCAATTTCATGTATATGTCATAATACATTTTAGACAACGCCCATTTAAAAATTTGATTTTAGGATCCACTGTGCATTGGATACACCCACATGAAGTACAAGAAGGTAGGATCTTAGATATAGTATTTTGGAATTCTATCTCTCTCTCTATAGAATCAACTACATATACATGATTCAACTTGCACAGAATCGACTAATTTTTTTAGAAATGTTAATTTTGGATTTGAATGATTAGCTAACTGTAAAAATTATGATAAAACCATTTACGAAATTTCATTTGTGTGAACTTCTGATCGCCATCTTTTAATTGCACATTTGACTCGCTGAGCAATAGGCATCTGAATCTTCAAAGTTATTCCTCTATTTATGATTTTATTAGCTTGCCTCAAAGATATATTGTTTAAGATTACACTCTATCTAATATTGATGCAGAGTTATGTAATTTCTCATGTTTTACACGCAAGAAGCCTATTTTAATTGACCTAGCCTAGTCGAGACAACTTATAACTTCCGATGTGTTATCTTCCACTCAATTTTCTTTGATGGCATCATGAATTGCGGGCATGTTTTTGGCATTGTCTATTATCAGGTTGGAAATTGGCTCCTGGTTTTATCAAGATAAACCATCTGTTTATCTTTTCCCTCGAAAGAATAACTATTATTTATAAATGCATGCTTTTCAATTGTAGAGAACCTTTTGAACTCTAACAAGGCCCGTGTCTTTTTTCAAGTTTGAAATTATGTATTCTAATCAGTGCTCACAGATAGAATGAAATTTTTTTGGGTTGTATTCAAGTTTATTGTGTTCACAAATGAACCATAATCAGTTTGATAGTAGAGTATTTATTTTACTGCTCTGGCCATTGAAGGATTGCAGAGGGTTTAAGGCAAGATATTTGCCAATTTTTTGGTTGCGTAAAGTCCAACTATTTCAAAGCCAAAAGAATAGATTCACATAGGACAATTAGCTGAGAAAATAGGCGTCAGGCAATTGGCAAGCATTTAATATTTATTGCATGCAGATGATAAAAAAATAGTTGTTGCAGGCAGACGCAGTCCTCCTACAGGAATTCAAAATCTGAGGGTTATCCCTACCATCTAGTAAGTTGTTCAAACTGGCTATTCTAGTTTCTCTATTTTTAAAATTTGGCCTTATCATTGTTTTCTTTTAAATTATTGAATCAAAGCCCCCATAGATAGATATCAATGAAAATATTTTTATCCGCTTCAGCATTAACCAAAAAATATATCTCTGAATGAATCTCTTTATTATATGATGAAGGGAACCGTTACCACAACTCTAAAAAGAATTCTTTAATAGTACCATTAACATCAAGCTCAGAAGAACCTCTTTAAAGAGGGATCCGCTTTAACTTTTTATTATTATTATTGACTTTCTAGATTATTAACGCATTGACAATGACAGTGTTAAAAAAACATAAAACTTAATTATAGAGATTTTTTCATTGAATTTCATGGAGAAGGGCATATTCCTATTGTTCAAACAATCAGCCCTTTGGGTTTCAACAATTGTCTTTTTGTGCTTATTTGATTTCAGATTCATTATAGATTGCCATTTTTAAAATTGTCAAAAGTCATTGATAACTAAATTCTCTTTGGATTTATTGTAAATCTAGGATTCCAACATTAATATGTCTTTATTCCTTTGGAAAAAAAATACCCAAAAGCCACAAATACTTGAATTTTAATATAATGGCACAGTTCTCAATTGGATGAGCCTTTGTTTCTTTGGAGTACAAATATATTCTGAAGCAGCCAGCAGGGCTACAAGAAAATAAATAATATTAGATTCTATTGGCACTCAAAGACATGAAGATTCTGCCAACTTATTTTTATATATAGTAGATCGGGTGCAAAGTGCATAGAGAAATTTATCAGAAGTTAAAATGCAAAGAAATGTGGAAGTTGGACGTTGCTCTCTAAATCCATTTTCCTCTGATAATAGTTGTTTTCTATGTTTTGTTGAATTTGAGAATGAAAAGAAAGAGAAATGATGTTGCAGGGATGGAGGTGCCAGGACACAGGATTTCCCATTTGGGGAAACTCATTCATTTTTCTCATCACTTAAAAGCCCAACAGGGTCCAGATCTTCACAAAGAAAGAGCCAAACTGTATGACACGTAAGTGTTGCCTAATTTTTTCTTTTGTTTTATGCAAGAGCAGATGTTCATAAGAAAATGAGGAAGTTTGTTCCAGAGCCATTGTCAAAAGATATTCTGAAGAAAAAAATTAGAGCAAATGGAAACCATCTATCTTGATGTTGTTGATGGGAGGTCAGGAAAACTATTTCTACCATTGATGGTATTTCAAGTGTAATTAATTTAGCTTATAGATTATCATGGTTGTCAATTTCACATCTTACTATTTTATTTTCTTAACTATTGTTGAAATATAATTCTCTACATTCGAATTGTGCAGTTTGCATTTCAAATCATAAGCTACATAAAAACAGTCATGTATCCAAAGGGCCAAAACTCTCTCTTTTACATAAGAGATTTACTGATATCATAAGTGCAAGTGAGATCTTGTGAAATACCAGAGCTAGCTTAGCACAAAGTACATAAGGTGCTCATCTCTTACCTCCATAGTAATATTGGGTTGAATGTGATAATATTTATATCAAATATTAACAAATTCCACAAAGGACATAAGGTGCTCATCTCTTACCTCCATAGTAATATTGAGTTAAATGTGATAATATTTATATCAAATATTAACAAGAAAAATGTTTACATGCAGCCCAAGACAACAAATTAAAAACCAACTTAATAAGTGAATACCGTGAAATTAAAAACCAAATTAATTAAGCTAATACCATCATTTAAAACTTTTACTAATTGTCACATGATTATTAATTAATGATATTAGATTTTCATAATTCCTATTGTTGATTGTTGACTATGATATGATTTTTAGGTTAGGAAAGATTTCATGGCCTCATTGGACACCATAATCGATAGAAGAAAGGGAGATAAAATCAAATGGTTGATGATGAATATTGTATTTTTTAAGTGGGAATGAATTGTGTCATTTTTCTTTGGCATCAATGTTTTCTTCTGCAAATTTATCATTTGTTTTGTTGTATACTAATGGATTATGTGGGTTTAGTTTGGTATTTGTGTAACATGGTATATATGTGTTTAAGGATGTCTTATGCAAGTATAAATTTTGGATTATTCATTCAAAAAAACCTGATCTAATGGGTTCCGCACCTTGTTGTACAAATCTCTAAATTGACTTTGTACATACGAGGATGAGGGAATATGAATGTTTATACATATAAAGGTTGATAAAATTGGTTTTTTATTAACAAGTTTCATAATCCTTTATCAACTTATTGTGAGTGCCTTGAAATTTTTAGAAGTATACCATAAGTATCTCACCCTCTTAGTACACCCTTTTCCCCTCAAATGAAGGACTATGTTTCTTTTGTACTATTCATCCATTAGACTTCTTGAGGACATGCATGCATCTATTTTAGGATGATGATGATAGGCAACATTTTATAGTAATTTTTTGTTAATCCACAAAGTCCTCTGAAAGTGATTAAATCTTAATATCTTGCTCTATTTCTACCTAAACATCTTACAATTATTTAAACTTTTTGTTCACCACATCAATCTGTTAATCCACAAAATCCTCTGAAAGTAATTAAATCTTACTATCTTGCTCTATTTCTACCGAAACATCTTACAATTATCTAAACTTTTTGTTCACCACATCAATCTGTAAATCCACAAAGTCCTCTGAAAGTGATTAAATCTTACTATCTTGCTCTATTTCTACCTAAACATCTTACAATTATCTGAACTTTTTGTTAACCACATCAATCTGTTAATCCACAAAGTCCTCTGAAAGTGATTAAATCTTACTATCTTGCTCTATTTCTACCTAAACATCTTACAATTATCTAAACTTTTTGTTCACCACATCAATCTGCCCATCTATTTGAGGATGATTAGCTGAATTGTTCAAGAATTTTCTATCAACCTGCATATATCAAAAGATAAAAAGATGCATGAAGGAAATAATGAGGCCTACCATTGTTTATAAAATTTTTGAAGTTTACTATTTGATGTTTCTTATTGTTGAGTAAATTCATTTGAGTGATTTATTAATTAAATTACTTTATTATTTATTGGCATGTCATTTGCCAAATAACTTATTTTGCAAGCCATTTAAGATGGGGGCCGTAATAGATTCTTTATCTAGCATTTCTATTTCTAACTTCTCCTTCATTCTCTCCTATCTTCCACAACCGCCCTGCCAGCACTTGGCAGGAACTATGCTACACTGCAGCTCTTGTTTCTAATGTTGTTGTGGGACCATATATGTTAACAATAATAAAATTGAGGTCAAAATTTTTGGTCTTTTAATTATTGCCAGTTACAACCAGAAGTGTCCATGTCTATGACCACCTTCTCTTGGTCCCAAAGAGAAATAAGATGCCCTAAAGAACACTCTGCTGGTGTATGTAAATATTTCCACTTCATCTACTTTTTAACTCTACTATCAAGTGTCTCTTCAGATGTCTTGGTTTCCTATAACAATATTACGTCCGCTCTAGATGCATTGAACTAATTCTTAATCTGAGCTCTTTTTTTAGAGGCATTAATGCCTCTACATTCTATGAGAAGAGATTCATTGACCTTGAGAAGATTAGCATGCTCTTCTCAGTATTTTATAGGATGAGAATCTCCCATATAGTATGGCCTAAATGCTAGCACCAATTTCTTCCCTTAATTTGGCTAGATTTGACTTTCTACCTCATTTCTTAGTTGAAGATGTGGTTGGACTATGTGAAGACAGTGATTGAGAGATTTTTTGAATAGTCAAAGTTTTAATCTTGAACATCCTTCAGGTGTGGATTTATTTCCTCAAAAAATGACTAAAATTGTTCTGCTGGTATTTGTGGATGATCAGAATAAGTGTTGGAAAGTATCAATCTGTAAGTGTATGTCCTCATCATGTACTTCTTTTTCCTCTAATGATTCAAGGCTAGGGGTCGTAATCTCTGAGTGCTCTTTTTCTTGCAACTATGTTGCGTTGTCACTTAGGGTATTATTATTATTCCCCAAAAAATCTTCTTCTATATGATCAATGAGGTCTAATAGCACTATATATAGTAGTAGTTCTACCATCTTTTGGAGAAATATTGCTTCTCAAATTATATTTTTAGTATGCTTTACTGGTAGTTTACCATTATTTCCAATATATTGGAGAGTCACTAATGCATTCATGGTATTTTAAAAAGAATACAATGATACCAAGCCTTCAAATACACTTAAAATAAAATTAAAATTTAATGGCATATATGTCAGCGTCCTCTAATAAGGAAAACCCAAATCATTGTGAACATTATTCTAATAAAATTTAACAATGATATTTGACCCCCTCATGGATATATTTACTATGATCTTAGAATATGTACCATGGATATTGTTGTGCATGAAAAACTTAACAATTTCTTATAAATGATTAATAGAGAATGTACAACTTGTCTGAACTGAACTCTCGAGTTAACAGTGGATACATTTTCATTCACCAACATGGAAGTCAAATATATTTTATAAAATATGATGTATATTTATAAAAGTAGTATTTCTATAAAATTAATTTTAATTATGCTATTCCAATTTTTATCAATTAGAAAAGTGAAAAATATATAATTAGTTAGGATAAATATTATAAATTCATATTGTGTGCATATTTGGTAAATAAATAAATACTTATACAATTTTTTTGAGCATGTTGGAGAGTGTCTCGGCCTTAAGTTTTCTTTGCTTCTTGTGCACTTCAATAATTGTAATATAATCTAGAAGGTAATCTGGAGAGGAAATCCACCTACATCACATTTCAATATTATATATTCATATACAATATTTTAAAATAAATAATTATTTTAAAATTAAGAGTTTATATATCCATACTTCTTAACGGTCTTTGTGAAAAGTTAAATCTCATCAAATGTTCCATAAGTATCATAAATCAAATCAAGTACTATTAATGATCTCAGAATATGCTTGGGAGGAGAGTTGGAGATGGAGGTGCCCTAGCCTGGTTGCAGGTTTGCATGCGTGGGATTTGTGGAAGTGTTTCAGCAGCGGGGTAGTTTTTTTATTTTTTGCAGTGGGATTGGTGTCTGCGGGAATTTTTTCTATTTGCTGGCAGTTGTTTTGGTTTTTGTTTTTCTTTCTTGGCTTCAATCTTTGCATGGCAGAGATTTTTATGGCATCAGTTGTGGAGCTTTCTCGCATGGACAAGGCTCATAATGGGTCCTCTTCAAGTATGCATGCACAACAACCAGATACTTTTTATACGAGTGTTGATCCTAAAATGAAGAAGGTTAATGGGTGTCTTCCTAGAACCCAAGATCGCCCAGTTTTGATTATTTCTCCTGATTTGGTGGAAGAAGATGTCTCATATTGGAGCAGACATGCTCTGATCTATAAGTTTCTTGGCATTCACATTCCTTTTTCCACTCTGGAAGCTTGGATCTGACATTCTTGGCAGATTGAAGGGGATATGGAAATTATGCTTGCAGCAAATAGCTATTTTATGGTTATTTTCTCGAATATGGCAGATGGCAATAGGGTTTTTGAAGGTGGCCCATATTTTTATAATCAAGCTGGATTATTTATTAAACCATGGCATGCAGGTTTTAATTCAGCTGAAGAGATGCCTTCTCGAGTTCCTTTTTGGGTTCATCTTCCTCACCTCCCCCTGGAGTTTTGGTGAGAAGATATCTTATGTATAAAATTGCTAGTCTCTTGGGAAAGCCTGCGGCCGTTGCTACACAAACCCTTGATAAAAAGGTGATTTATTTTTCCCAGATTTGTGTTGAGATAGATCTGAATAATCCCCTGTCGGATTCCATGGAAATTTGTTTGGGATCTTCTTCATGGATTCAACAGTTAGATTATGAATCTCTACCTTTTCGATGTCGATTTTGTCATGAGTATGGCCATCTCCTGCGACAATGCCCTAAAGTTTGTAAGGAAGCTCATTCCCCCACTTTGGAACCTCCTCCTCTGGGTAAAGAGGACAAAGGGAAAGCTCCAATGATGGCTGAACCTCAGGGAAAGGACAAGGAAGGATTTGTACCAGTTAAATCTAAGGCTAGAGGACGAGGTCAGAAGAGGACATTCAAGGATAGACAGACAGATGGAGACTTTAACAGGTTTGAGGTGCTGGACAATTTAGCTTTGGAAGGAGTCCCACATGTGGTCACTTCTAATTGTGTGGGGGTCAGTATGGAGGTTGTACTAGTTCTTGAACAAGAACCAATTCAGGCTATTCAAGGACAACAAGTGGCTCCGGTGACTTTAAATAATTCCATAGAGGATGACATTATTTTGGCGGATTTAGCTAAAGAAGTTTTAGTTTCATCTCAAAATAAGGGTTCATCTCATAGATTGGGAGTGCAACAATGACCCTTTAAAAAAGGTCCTGCCGATAGCTTCTCAAAAGGGCAGAAGACGGACCTTGAGAAGATAAAAATGACTGGAGATCTGTTGGTGGAATCTGGGTTTGTTAAACCTATTGATTCTCACTTTTCTCAAACCCCTCCATGATCATTCTCTCTTTGAATGTGAGGGGTTTGAATAGCACCTATCGTCAAAAAGCTATTCGTGATTTGATTACAATTCATACTCCAGATGTCTTTTGTGTTCAAGAGACTAAGGTTTCTGTTGAGGTTATGCATCAGTATGCCCCACACATTTGGTACATTGGTCATTGTCAAAGTATTGGTTTGCAAGGGAATTCTTGAGGTTTGGCTTTTTTTTTGGGACCCTCAAAATATTTCTCCTTGTTGGTGGATTTCTAGTCACTACTCAATCTCTATGGTGGCTACTGCCTTGGACTCTGGTGAGACTATTCTTGTGACAAATGTTTATGCCCCTATTGACATTCATGGGAAGATTCATCTCTGGGATCACATTAGGTATGTGCATTCTTGTGCTCCTTATTTTCCTTGGATTTTAGGAGGTGATTTTAATTCTATTTTGAGTCTTGAGGAGAAAAGAGAAGGTTGGCCTAGGATTGGCCCTACTTCTGATTTTTTCAAGCCTAGGTGGATGTTCTTTCTGTTATTGATGTTAAGCCTTCAAGTGGGGTTTTCACTTGGAACAATAGACGGAGTGGTCAGGAAGCTAACTCAGAACATTTGGATAGGTTTCTTATTTCTTGTTATTGGGTTGGAGGTGGCTTGATTACGAGTTCTGAAATTCATGATTGGAGAGTTTCTGATCATTGGCTAATTAAGTTCTCTTCTTCTCTTGTTTCACTCCCTAAAAACCCTTCTTTTAGATTCCAGCTTATGTGGCTCTGAGATTCATCTCTTTATGATTTGGTGGCTAAGTGGTGGAGAGAGGGTGGCCCATCTTATGGCACGGCTATGTTTGTCTTTGAGAAGAAACTTAAATATGTCAAATATCATCTTAAGAGATGGAATACCTCTTGCTTTGGAAACCTTCAGTCTAGAAAGAGGAATGCTCTAGATCATCTTGCAGTGATTACTCGCCAAATCAGGGACTCTGGGATTATAGAGGCTCTTGGAAGGGCATAATCCCAGGCTATGCGGGATGTGGAAGAAGGGGAATTTCAGGCTCGTCATAACAAAGGGTATATTTCTTCTCTTGTTACAGCAGAAGGAATACAAATTTCCTCTCAGTCTTCTATGACCAAGGAAGCCCTTCAATTTTATTCTACCCTTTTTGCTGAAGATTCTTGACCTACAGTTGAGGAGGAGAACTTGATACTTTCTTTCATTCCCCCTCTTATCACCAATGCAATAAATGATTCTCTTATTCGTCCAATTTTGATGTCAGAACTTGAAGAGGTTGTGTTTTAGATGAATAAATGTAAAGCTTCAGGCCCAGATGGCTTCCCTGTGGAATTATTTCAGGAATTTTGGGAAATTATTAATATGGATCTCTTGGAGGTGGTTAAGGAATCCCTTCAAAATAAGCAAATGCTTCATGCATTGAACTCCACTTTACTGACCCTTATCCCTAAGAAAGAAGGTGCTGACAATCTTGACTCCTTCCATCCCATTGGTCTTTGTAATGTTGTGTACAAAATTATCACCAAATTGATTGTTGAAAGACTCAAGATATGCCTTCCTACTGTGATTTTAGAGGAACAAGGCAGTTTTGTGGCTGGTAAGAAAATTACTTATGGTATTTTTATTGCTTCTGAAGTTATTCACTCTATGCATATATCAAAAGAGAGAGCTATGTTCATTAAATTGGATATGGCTAAGGCTTATGACAGAGTCAAATGGAGTTTTCTCCAAAAGATCCTCTTGGCCTTTGGTTTCTGCCAACAGTGGGTGAACTAGATTATGAGTTGTGTTTCTTTAGCTTCTTTTTCTGTTCTTGTGAATGATGTTCCTTCAGAGCCCTTTGGTGCCTCTAGAGGACTTCGCCAAGGGGACCCTATTTCGCCTTACCTCTTTATCATTCTGGCTGAGGGATTGGGCCACTTTCTTAAGCTTCGTGCTCACCAGGGTTTGATTCATGGGTGGAAATGGGGTGTTGGCTTGCCTCCTCTTTCACATCTTCAGTTTGTGGAGGATACTTCTTTTGTGGGACAAGCCCGTCTTCAAGAAGCTACTTCTTTTAGGTATGCTTTGGATGTGTATCTTGTAGCTTCAGGTCAGAAATTTAATGAGAACAAATCCTCCATTTTTTTCTTCAATACTCGAGAGGCTATTCAGAGGTGTATTGCTGCTATTTTGAGGTTTTAGATTGGGTCTCTTCCCTTTGTTTATTTGGGTATTCCTCTTACTATTGGTAGACATCCTAGATCTTCCTGGCAAGTTTTGCTTGATAAGCTATGACAAAAGGTTAACCATTGGACTCATCATTGGCTATCAATTGCTGCTCGCCTGACTCTGTTAAAGTTGGTTATTCAAACCATTCCTATTTACAGGTGTTTTGTTCAGGCTGCTCCTATGTATTTTATTTGGGAATTTGATGCTCTGTCCCATCAATTCCTTTGGAGTGGGAACCTTTCAACTTCTAAATGGAGTCTGGTTAAATGGGAAACAGTGTGTAGACCTCAGAAGGAGGGTGGCCTTGGCCTATGATCAGCTATTTTAAATGGATAGGTTCTCACTACAAAGATTTATTAGCGTTGGTTTACTAACCAGCATCAACTTTGGGCTCGTATTCTCACCCATAAGTATTTTCCAGATATTGATGTGGTTGAATTTCACCGCTTTCCTCTGGAAGGGAGATGATCCATGATTTGGAATATGCTAAAGTTTGGAGCTCAGTTGGTTAAAGATGGTCTCTTTTTGTTTTGTCATTCGGGATCACAAGATTTATTTTGGCTTGACTCTTGGGATGGGCACCCTCCTATCCTTTCCACTCATCCACAGCTCCATGCCCTCTATCAAAATTTTAGTGCTGCTGGTTGGGACACAGTTGATTTTTATAAGATAGGGTGTGTTAGAGGTTTGGCTCCTTCCTTTTGTTGGAAACACCCTTCTGAATGGCCTCCAGGAGGTTCTAAGGAGAATAGGAAGGAGTTGTTTCAGATTTTGCAGTCTCGTGAGTGTACTACTTTGGTTGGTAATGATGTTCTTGCTTGGGACAGAAAGGATTTGTCTTGGAAATTTTCAGTTTCTACAGGATATGCTGAGCTTCTTTGGCAGACATTGGGGGACATCCAGGTGCCTTGGTGGAAGCAAGTCTGGTACAAGTTTTCCTGGCCCAAATGCAATTTTTTATGTGGTTGGTGGTCCATAGCCGGTGCCTTAAATGGGATAATTTATGCAAGTGTGGCTTCCATGGACCCTCAATGTGTGTTCTATGCCGGAATAGTGAAGAAAATATCTCTTATGTCTTTTTCCAATGCTCTTTCACTAGACATATTTGGCACTCTTGGTGGAATGTGTGGAACCAATCCTGTTCGCATGTTTCCTCACTGGCAGAATTCTTTGCTCGCTAGGATAAGGCTCCTATGAAGACTTCATTTCTTCAAGTTGCCTGGACTCTTGGACCCTGCTTTATTATTTGGCATATCTAGTTGGAGAGGAACCATCATATCTTTAAGGATGAGTTTTTAGAGGTTCCTCACTTATGGTGGAAAATTCTCCATTCTTTGGGGGAAACTATTTCCGCAAAATGTGACACTTCTGAGGCCATGGAACCAGGGGAGGATATTTTCAATAATCACCTGAATATTCCCCCCTCACATGGAAAACTACTAAGAAAGATGTGTAGACATCCCCTACGAAAGATGAATAGGGTGGGGAAGTGGAGTGCCCCTCCGCAGGGTGTTCTTAAAATCAACACAGATGGGTCTTCCAAGGGCAATCCAGGCCCTGCTAGTATTGGTGGTGTTGGCAGAGATAGTATGGGGGATGTTCAATTTCTATTTTCAATTTATAAAGGTCATCACACTAACAACCTGATGGAGGCCATGGCTATTTTGTATTCCCTGAAGAATGCTTGTGACCTTGGTTGGAGAAGGCTTATCTGTGAATTTGACTCTCAAGTGGTGATACGTCTTTTGAATTGGCAACATTTTGAAGTTGTTAGTTGGAAGTTAGCTTTGATTGCAGACCAGATTCATAATTTGTGTACTTCTTTGGAGTTTGTTATTTTCACTCATATTCCCAGGGAATGGAATAGTGTTGTTGATTGTTTGGCGAAGTGGGCTTCTGACCATATGTGTAATTGGAACACTGTTGATAAGACTGTTCTTCCGATGGGCTTGTCCCATAAATTTGATCACTTGGTTTATCTTGATAGGGCTATTTGATGCCCTTTCTCTATTTGTTCTTGTTTCTCTTTCAGTTTGAATAAATTTTCAACCCTCCTTTATTTCAAATCAAGTACTATTAGAAGAGAAACACATTTTACAAAATATTTCTAAAAGTAGAACTTTGATTGCATATCCTCCAAAGAAGCGTTCTACATATTTATGACGTATAACGTGAAATTTACATAGATCTAATTCCTTCCACCACCTGAAAATAACAAGCACAAGTCAATTTTTGAAGTAAAAGAACATATCATAATAAATTAAAATTTATCCTTATTTCGTAATTAATGTAATCATATATATGCTCATGTAAAACTTTTTAAAGCTATGTAATAGGGAAATGATTATCAAAAGAAATGAAA
Organism: Thuja plicata; assembly: GCA_018584345.1. Lineage (NCBI taxonomy): Eukaryota > Viridiplantae > Streptophyta > Pinopsida > Cupressales > Cupressaceae > Thuja > Thuja plicata. Next base: position 2,235,339 of record MU226831.1, on the reverse strand, counting down.
TAGCTTTCAATTAGTTCACCTAGAAACCATCTAGAGGTCTGATTGATGCAATGATTGTGTAATGTTAAAATCTAGTTTAGCTAAACATAAAATCTTTTTATTATCCACGTCCCTGCAAATTAGATATCAGAGAACATTTTTTTATTAATAATAAATTCAAAGTTTTAGTACAAGTATCAATTTTAGCATATATAGTTACTGTGATTACTTGACCTATGAACTATTTTATCAACAAAATATCTTGCTTCCAATCATGGTAGAATGGAGAACCATTTATACTCTAGGTTAAATCTTATCTGTGCATCACAATATTTTGTAAAAATTTGAATAAAATCAACTGCCTTTGTTAGATTAACACTTACAACAAATGAAATATAGTTGATCGAAGTGTACACCCTACACATATTGACTCAAAATTCCTCTTGTAAAAGACCGTCACTGAAACTATCAGTTTTCTCTGACAGCTGATTTTAATGCGTGGTAAAAATTTTATAGCTTCGTCAATGATTGTCTCCTCTAGGAAGGAAATCAGTGAAGCTCGATAGAAATTTATACTACTTTTCACTTCCTCTTCTGATTGACTAGTGCCACATAAGAATTCTCCATATTTTACTTTAAATTATTCTAACACATCTGCCATTAAATTAAGAAAGCTCAGACAATTCAATTCAATTCAATTTTTTACTAATTGGTTTTGATGTAAAGGGTTTATGGTCCCTTCAAAACATATTGTTCTTTAATCAAAAACCTTGATATTTAATTTGAATTAAAACCCCAAATCTATCTAGGGTTTGGTTGTAGAAAAGGTTGAAAAAATATCTTATCATGTTGGGATATGAAGCCCAATGGTCACATGGCATTTTATTTTCTCCCATGTCTTTGTATTTGAAGAGGGTTCTATAAATGACTATGTCCATTCTATGTAATATATATGGGAGATTGGGTTAATATAAGAATTCTCTACTTCAAGTGTGGATGTAGGCAAATTTCCAAACTATGATAAAATTGTGTCTATTGTGTTTTGTCTTCTTTGTGTGTTGTTTACATTTCATTTCACTCTTTGTTTAATATTTACAATTGGTAGCAGAGCCAGCTTGGCTTGATCAGAGATGGAGGAAGAAGATGATGATATTGATTTTGTTATTGAATAATTTCTTGAAAATTTGAATTTGGCTGAAGAGGAGGATGCTGAAGCAAGTGAGGATGAAGTTGAGTTCAAGACTCAAGAGGATTATCAAAAGGAAAATTTTGTGAGGTTGAAGGAAGAGAATTTCATATTCACAGACAAAACATTTTGCATGGACGAAAAGTAGGAGGTTTTGTGTCGTAAAAATTAATGTTGAAAGAGACAACTTTGAGAAAGAATGGGTATTTTTCAAGCAGACATTGTTTCATGAAGATGAAGATGATGGGGAGGGCCACCAGATATTGGCAAAGGATTCTTTCTTCACAAAAATGTATATCTTACTAATAAAGAACTTTCCCCTTGGTAGAAAGAAACCACAAGAGGATTTTGGGTGCCTAGAAATTGGAGATCTCATTATCAAAAAGCATTCAAAAATTCTCAGAATAAGGGATTTGATGATGTATTGTTGGAGAGTACAGACGTAGAGGTAGAGTGGAACACATTGACTATAGGCTACTCTCCCATGCCTTTGAACCTAGGAGTTGGATGTCATTGTGGTGCAAAATATGTTGTTGCTGTAGAGTGGGGAAATTCTTGTTGCAAAAATGATGATATGGAGGACACTACAATTTTCTGAAGTGATAACCTAGACCAGTTTGAAGTGAAATGTGATGATGCTTCTTCACTCCCTACTGCAGCCTCTTCATAATTGATGATGGAATATTCCAAGAATTTGCATGGTTTAGGAATGGACTATTTGTATTCACCCATGGAGGAGATGGATTGGTTGAGTTTTGTCTTTGACAAAGCCATAGTGGAAGGCCCTACCAATTGGTTAAGTTCCTATCATTTGTGGCCTCTCTAGATGTAACAAGGTTGAGATTGATGTTTTGCCTCTTAGAAGTGAGTTCATTGAGAAGAAGATATTTTTCAATCTGGATCAATTTTTTGAATACACATCTCCCATGGTTCCCTTGCAGCATTTGCTGAAGATAATTCCAAAATGTTTGAAGGCATATAAAACCGGTGAGAGCAAGAAAGATTAAAAATAATTCACCATTTCTAGAAAGGCTGAAGATAAAAGGTGATGAAATTTTGTTCATGGTGGATGAGATTAACAAGTATGTAGTGGGATAGATGAAGGAATACGATGGAAATAAATTGATCTCTACCACCAAGGAAGGGATGAAGTTAGAGGAGATGACCGACTTGGTGAACAAAATCTCCATTGCCAACATGAAATTGGTTGTGGAAAGTGTTGTAGGGCCCCTTCATCTTGATGGAAAAGATTACATAGTTCCAATGTATAATACCAAGAGTTTCTTAGTGTAGAGAGATAACTATAGTGGTGGAGGATATTGATACAATGCTTGTGCTGGAAGTTGGTTAGACCTTCAGCAGAAAGTCATTACCCTTTACCATCACATTCAATTCATGGGAGGTTGTAGAAAAGTCTAAATTACCCTTCTTATAATTTGGGGTATTCGATTACCGCAAAATAAAAACATCTACTACAACAAATAACAAAAGATAATGTAGTTTTGGAAAATTCAGTTCACTTGGATGTTGGATGGCTTGACTCGCATGATGATTGCAGATTCGTAGAAAGTTTGGAAGTGCAAAACATTGATCCACATATGCAGCTAGTAATGGGGATGTACAAATGAATGGTGATTGGTGTCAAGATCTAGTTGCACCCAAAATTATGGGTTCTACGGCTGTTGTGAGCTCAACTCAAGTTAATGTTATGGATAGTTCTCTTCATGGTTCAGGTTCAGAACACAGGAGAATTTTGAGTTCTGCTAGGGGGATTGGTCTATGTGATGGAAGGTAAGATATGCAATACCAACGAGAAGATATTTTTGACTTTGAATTGATTTGGAGAAGAATCATTCAGAGTGTACGTGAGAAGAGTCTAGTAAAATTAAAATCTTCTCAAGGCATAGCTATTCTGTGAGTTTTGAAATGGGAAGAAGGGACGCCACACTACACGGCTATACCAATTGGATTTCACAGGGGAAATTGTTGGGATATGAAGGCCAATGGTCACATGACCGTTCATTTTCTCCCATCTCTTTGTCTTCGAAGACCTTTCTATAAATTATTATGTGGAGTCTATGTAATATATATTAGAGATTGGGTTAATATAAGAATTCTCTTCTTCAAGTGTGGACATAGGAAAATTTCCCAACCATGATAAAATATTTTCTATTGTGTTTTGTCTTCTTTGTATTTTGTTTACATTTTGTTTCTCTGCTTGTTTAATATTTACATATCAAACCAATGATTTGATCTTAGCATGTAGATTTGATCATTTGGGAATGAAGGATAGGCCACAATGAATGTCCATGTTGTTGATGAAGATAGAACATGAAATAAAGATATCTTTGATATCTGATATGGATTAATTATCCTCTACTCAAAGTAAAAAGGTCACCTACAAGTCATATCTTGACATGGAAATACCCTTGGATCATGTGTGCAATTCCTGAAAGAATTATGGTTCCTCTAAAAGTCAATTAGAGTGATGAAATGTATGTTGCGTAGCTATGAAATGAATTTTCACCTCTCTACCTTGTAAATTTATTCGATAACTAGTGAAATTGCAAATCAGACAGTAGGTTTGAATATTGGTCATTGGTGCAAAGGAATGACTAGATGAGCTTGAGAAACCTCATAATGAAAGCTTAAAATATATCCCTCAATGCAATATTTTTTTATTTATCCTTTAGAAGTGAGACCATTCTTGAAGATTCCAACCACAACACCTTGATGATCATTTAATTAGAAGAGTTGAACTTTCAACACACTAATGAGATGAAGAGATTAATGGCTTGGGTCTGCCATTGATCTAACAAATTCTATATAATTTGGGTACTAACCTGTGAGGAGGGAATCTTCTTACAGAAGTGAGGTCAACCATAGATTAAATCTATTAAAAATTTCATGTTGGTCCAAAGAAATAAGAGGCAAGGGAGGACCAATAGGTCAATCAAACAACTCATGTTTCATAGGAGCATTGACATGATTAAAAATAATCTTAGCTACGAAACAACAATAGTTGTTGGATCTTTCTTAATTCAAACAAGTTTTGAAAGCTTAGGGAAACATAAGCATTATCGAATTAGGGACTTGATTTCCATACCATTTTTCCTTCTTCATTCCCTTGAGGCCATTATCATGAAGATTCGTGAGATCCATGGAAAGAATTAAAAATTTACAATCGTTCACCAAACCCTAAAGCTCAAACTATTTAATTTCCACTTGGGGTTATACCCACCTAGATCTATCATTGTTCAGGGTGTCCCTATCATGCCCAGTAATTTTGTGGACCCCTAAGCGGACAAGAGAAAGAATTTTAAAAAATCCAAAACCCCTATTAGTCTTCATGTACCACCTCGATGACTACTCCTCCTAATACTAGATGTAAAAATAAATGTGTCCAGTCTAATCCTTGCATTGAAGCAAAAAATCCCAAAATGAAAACTTGTATCCATCTGGTGGAGTCTATCATTGATTATGGGGATACTCCTCAAAGATCTAATAGGATTTCTCCTAAGCCCTAGAAGAATTAGAAGGTGGTGAGGGAAAAGTATATTGATGAGGAGGAGGATGAATCTTGTTCAGAGGATAGTGATTACTCTATGATGGAGAAAAAGGGGACAAATAATAGTATGTACTCGACTTGTGTTTCTGTGAGCTTCAAAAGTGATACTGGAAATCCTACTAGCCCCATGGATTGGATAAAAAAGATCCTCCCCAACAACCATATTTTCCCCTCCCCGCATGAAAGATAAGGAAAAAACTAATGTTGAGGACATGGGGAAAAATTCCTAAGCAGTTGAGAAAAAGGACAAAAGGATGAATTTTTGTGTGGGCTATGATGCCAATAATGATGAAATCAGAAGGATGAAGGAAGAATTATGCGTGCTGGACAAGAGCTTCAACAGGTTGGCTAATTTTACCATAAAAGCCATGCACTCTTTTTCCACCACTCTTAGTCTCTTGCACCAGGAGAAGGTGAATGAGGAGGGAAAGGAAGGTGACATGGACCCAACTACTCATTTTCTTTCTAGCAAGGAGTAATTTGGGACCCTATTGGGTTCCTGTGGTGCGGTCTATTTCGTACCATAATTTCTCTATTCCTTTGGTTCAAAACTTATTTTTCAGCCCTAATGGATTTGTTAGAACTTTTAACACTTGTGGTTGGTTTCTATCCCTACGGGCTTCTAGTGCTGATACTAGTAGTTTTCTCTGCACTCATAGTAGTATGTTAAAAACATTTTTTTTTTTCTATTGTGTAGTACGTTTAATGCTTATTTTTATTTTCTATTGTCTATTTAGTGGTGGAGGTGGTTTTTTGATATTAAGGGAAATGATAGGGTGATGTCTGTTGTTATTGTGTTGTGTTGTTAATGTGCGGTAATTGTGTTCCTTGTAGCTTTTCCACTTGTTGTTTCTTTGTGTCATCCCCCTTGTTTTGGTTACTTTTAATATAAAAAACATGATCATTATCAAAAGTAGAAGTTGATGCTAACCAAGGGGCTAGTAAATAGATGAGGCAAGCAGAATCAACTAGTGGGTTAAGTTATATTTGAGTGGGGTATCTGGTCAATGCAAGAATATAACCTAGAGTGCAATTTACACTAGTCCACACCTATGATTTAGGGTTTGAGGCCTAGGTTTTGCATCTTGATAGGGTTTGCAAGAGTAAACCTTTAGAAAATTTACAAACTCTAGAGGGGTACAACCCTACTAGGGTATTTCAAATTTCTCAGTAATTTTAGTGCCAAGGGGGGCATGGAAAAGCCAATATTTTGGTTCTGTGTGTGTGTGTGTGTGTGTGTATCTCTCTCTCTCTCTATATATATATATATATATATATATAGTCAGAAAATGGAAGCACTTCCATTTTAGACTTGTTTAGCCTTCCGAGTAAGTGGTTTGGGGTCATGAAAAGTTCCTTGACTGGGTTCTTGATCTTGACATGGCTTCCCCCCCCTGTTCTACCTTTCTGTCCACCATTTTTTGACCTGACTTTTGCATTCTGGGATACAGACCTATGTTTCTAGGATTTAGGGATAGGGTCGACCTCCTCGAACCTGACCTAGGACAGGGTTGACCTCCTTAACCTTGACCTAGGATAGGGTCAACCTTGACCCTGACCTAGGACAGGGTCGACCAGGTCGACCCTATCCCAAGGTCCAAATCCTAGGAACTTTTAGTTTCCAGACGTCGGTCTTTACAAAAGTTGTTTCCCGCTTTCAAGTCGGCTGTTTCGAGTTCCAAATCGGTTGATTCCTAAATTATATTTAATATAGGTCCTCTCCTAGGAGTAAAGGCTTAAATGATGATTTAATTATCCTATTTAGGCCTCCTTAGAAGATTGTGCCCTAATTTCATACAAAAGGGAGCCTTCTCCTCTCATTTTCTCTAACCATGATCAAGCATCATTACACAATTGAGAAGGATTTTCAAGTGAAATTCAAGCAAGCTAAGGAGAAATATTTCAAGCAAGCATCCATCCATTCTCAAGCATTCAAGCATCCATTTTCATGAAGGAGATCCATTGGAGGCCATTGAAG
>MU226831.1:2189965-2207481 GCA_018584345.1 Thuja plicata | reverse complement strand
TCTCTCTCTCTCTCTCTCTCTCTCTCTCTCTCTCTCTCTCTCTCTCTCTCTCTCTCTCTCTCTGCCAAATGTGAAGGTGGGGCGGTCACGCAAATAGTTAAATTTGATTTCAGTTGAAAGGAATTTTGGTTGAGAGCTAAATTGGGAGACAAATGCCATGTGAGTGTTGCTAAAAATGGTATTATTTGATTTGAGTTGAAAGGACTTTTGATTGAGAGCTAAATTGGGAGACAACTGCCATGTCAGTGCAGTGCTGCTAAAATGTCATGGAGTGGGCATGGTATTATATATATTAAATGATGTTGAATGGTCATATAGAAAGTTTGATCACAGTATTTTTGTTACACAGTAAACTATAAAGTAGAATAATTTCAATTGTTGGGCATTTATGCTTTCAACTTTTGAACTGAAATAAACCACACCATTAAAAAAGAGAACTCACAACACTCTTCATATCTGTGCATTTATTCTCTCTCTCTCTCTCTCTCTCTCTCTCTCTCTCTCTCTCTCTCTCTCTCTCTCTCTCTCTCTCTCTCTCTCTCTCTCTCTCTCTCTTATATGAAATGAACAAGCTAACTTTTTGAAACAACAATTCAAAATTGACTCATCTCATCATCTTTATCTATTCCTCTCCATCTTCCTCTATATCTAATATCATTTTATTTCTTCCTCTCCATCTCACTCTTGGCATGAAAAGTAAAGAAGGGGAACAAATCTATCATTTTATTTTATTTCATTTATAAAAGTAAATATTTCATTTAAATTAAATTTATATTCATCATAATAAAAAAAATACACAATATTAATCTATAATTGATTTCATTTTATTACCCTTATAAACAAAACTTTACTTTTTATTTCTATATTTTTTAATTTTACACTTATTTATCTAATTAATTTTTGATATTACATCTATAATGTTATCTTACAAATTTTAATTATATTATATTTATTTACATTTATTTTTTTATTAAATTTTAATATTTTAAATTATACTCGTTCTGTTGGAATAAGTGGGCAATCATTTAATTTTGGACCTCAAGTTAACATGTATTATAGGTGGATGTTGTTATAGGTCACCATGCCTATTCTCTCCAATTCGATATCAAATTATCTTCTATAAGTTTTATTTTTTTCAAAATTTATGCACCATTAAGATTTATAAAATTGCAAGTACAATGTTGTTTATGCACTCTATAAACTTTAACTAATTCACATTTTAACTGTAATCAAAAAAAATAATTTAAATGGAATACGCATATATCTAATTTCAATCTATTGTTAAAAAACATGTGATACTAATTATACATCTAATCTAAAGTATTTTTAATTTAAACATTCTAAAATTATCTATACTTAATTTGTTCATAAATTTTTGCTTTCGCCATTGAAGCAATCTCAATAGCACTAGCTACCTTGCGAGCCTTGCACAAGGTGCACTCATTTCTTACATTAGGTATAGATGTAGATGTGGTAGATCTATATGGGGTATCATTGACCCACGAAAAGTATTGACATCCACTATTTTCTTGCAATACAAAATCTACATTAGTTCTTCCTAAAATGATTAGTTCTTACATTATTTCTAAATATAAAAATATTTCCATTAACAACCTTTTCCTATTTGGGCAACCCCAAAATTGACGCCCAAGATTATTTTTTGTGCATGTGGTATTTAACACGCATGGGCCAGCACCACATTCACACATTCACTAAAGTCATCAACGCTATATCAACAAAGATTGCACTATCATTCCAACAAATCATTTGGTGTAGTTGATTAATTTGTTCATTCATACTAATTATAATTGCAATAAAAAAGAAACATACTAATGGAGACATCATCTCATATCATATAGAAACATGACTATTGTCAACTACTGTACAAAATGAAAATTCTTCGTATTTGATGATATAATGAATCTAATCAAAATTAAAAATGCAAAGTTCAATTTGAACATAACTTTGAATAAAGGTCCAAAATGAAGAAGTGCAATTCCTTCTATAAGCCATAAAATAGAATGTAACCTCTATAGGAAGAGATAGAAGATGGGGAACAATAAAATCCTAAAAAAAATGATTTGTGAAAACACACCTTTAAGTAAAAATAAACACAAGAAAATATACTGCTCAAGCTTCCCATATCATGCTCATCACATATCGGTGACAAAGCTTCACATATCCTGCTCACTCTTAACCTCTTTATATTTAAATCGAATACACCAAGGAGTAACATTAGAAAAGTAGAATGTATGTCAAATTCATGAACAACATACAATCATTAGGCATTAGAAATAAATATCAACATATGTGTAGTCTCATAACTATCCATTTAGAAATATTCATGAATACATGTATATATGATGCCAAGGAAAAAAGTAGGTGTTGGAGCAATGTACAAAATTTGTACAAGTTGGAATAGCAATTTCAAAAACTATTCCAGCTTGTAATTTTTTGTAAATTGCTATAAAAAGTTAAACCTCTTTATATGAAATACAACAAAATTGTACAAGCTGGTCTAGTAATTGCAAAAACTACATCTGATCTATATATGAAAAAAAAAATTGTAAAATACCTATCTTTCTTAGTATCATAGCTATATATGCTCTATTGCAAGAAAGCAGAGCATATGGCCAAAAAATGCCTAGAACTAGCTAAGGAAAAAGCTAGGAAAGCTCAAAATTTAGGAGGAAAACCAAAGGACTAGCTCGCTGAAGCCCCAAATTTGGAGAAACCCCAAGTGGGAACCTCAACTAATGTTACTCAAGTATGGAGGAAAAAGGACCAATCTACTAATCCCCCTTTGAGAAAACAGGGGGAAACAGAAGCTACCATCAAAGCTCAAAAGGAGGAATCCATATAGAGTTCAGCTATTGTCTCAGAGTGTTTGGAGTTGTTGTTGTTTGAGGTGGCAGAACCTGTATCAAAAGGAACCATTTTTAAAACCTTGGAAGATTTGGGCTGTGAAGAAGGGTCCCCATTGTCCCTTTCTTATTTGGCTTCAAGATCCCTTGAACCTTCTTGGGAGATCAAAGTTTTCTTTCCAGCGCATAACATTTCGGTGGGTGAGAACACTCATGTGTTCCCTAATCCTGAGTTGGATCATCAGGAGCATGTATTCAAAATGGAAGCACTGATAAATTTGGTAACTCCAGGGCAGTTCGCTAGAATGGAAGAACTCTTTGCCAAACATAAGGAAGGGAAGGAGGGTAGATGGACAACTGTTAGGAAAAAAGAGAGTAGCAGAGACCCTTCCCCAGTTTCCCCTGCAACAACCAGGAGCAAGAACAAAGCCAATCTAGGTGTTAAAATGAAAACTCCAGGGTGGAAAAAATTGATCCAGATCTGGTAATAAGAAGCCTGCAAGAATATAGCGGATGGAACCCAAAAGACCATCCAGGCAGCCTATACATCTACTTATAAATGAAGTTAATATCTTGGAATATTCATGGTCTTAATGGGCCACATAAGTAGGATGTAATAAGGAATATGATAAGGGATCATAGACCTAATGTCATGCTAGTCCAGGAAACTAAGATGAAAAAGGAAAAACTTGAAGGCTTTAAGTTTTGCAATTCTATGGATAGGGTAGCTACAAGTTTGGAAGGTGCCTGCGTAGGTTTGATAACTTTGTGGAACTCTTCTCTTTTGAGATCTGATATCAGTGTGAAGAAGGTAATGTGTTGCTTTTAAATCTCACTAATATTAAGAATATGAAAGTTGATATATCATGAATATCTATGGTCCTAATTATAAAAAGGATGAAGATCTTAGAGGGATTAACTTAGAGGCATTTTTCCATGTTATATCTTTCGAAATGTATTATTATGGGTTATTTTAATACCACTCTTAAAGTAGGGGATAAACAGGGAGGTATTATCCCTGATTTGGAAAGTAGGTAGGATTTAATGGACTTTATCAATGATCAAGCCCTCTTAGACAAGGATCTTCAAAGGGAAAATTTCACCTGGAGTAACAGGAGAGCTGGGAAAGAGTGTATCCAAGTCCATCTGGATAGGGCTTTGATCACGGTTGATTCGTTGAACTCTCACAATAGTAAACTTTCAGCTCTGGTGAGGATTGGGTCAGATCATTCCCCTCTCTCTCTTACTCCTGACCTGATTATTAAGAAAAGAAACTTCCCCTTTAGATTTAAAAATATGTGGACCACCCATCCTAACATAAACAACAAGATTTTGGAATGGTGGAATATTGATGTTAGAGGTTTTTATATGTTCAGAATAGCCCAAAAAATTAAAAATGTCAAGATAAATATTAAGCTCTAGAATAAGAGGGAGTTTGGGGACATTTTCTCCTCTAAAGAGAAGGCCATTTCTGACCTTTGTCTTATCCAAGAGGAAATTGGAAGAGACGGGTATGATGAGAACAATTTGAATCATGAAAAAATATTTCTTTCAAGGTATCATAATGTGATTGGAAATGAGGAGATGTACTAGAAGAAGAGATCTAGATCCATATGTTTGAGGGAAGGGGACCAAAATACTCATTTCTTCCATTTATCAACCATGAAACAAAGGGCTGCCAACATAATCAGTAGCATCATAAGGGGGAACCAAATCTTGCAGGATGACAAAGGTATCTCTTTAGTTGTTGTGGATTTCTTTAACACCCTTCTTTCAAAAGACCTTCATGTCTCTAATCAGGAACATGAGGACCTCTTGAGAAACATTCCCCCTGTCATCACGGATTACCAAAACAAATCCTTGAGTGTCATTCCTAATCTTGATGAAGTTAAAAAAACCTTTGATTCACTCCCATGAGACAAGGCCCCGGGTCCTGATGGCTTCCCCATGTTTTTCTTCCACAAGTATTGGGAAATTTTCAAATACGATATGGTCAAAGCTATGGAGGAATTCTTTGCATCTGAAAATCTTCTTAAGGAACTCAATGCTACTTTTATGGTTCTTATTCTGAAGGTCTTGGGGGCAGGTTCTATGGATCTTTTTAGACCCATTAGCTTATGTAACACTTTCTACAAGATTATTTCTCAAGTCATTACAATCAGAACTCTTCAGGTGCTTCCCTACATCATTGCTCACCAATAGTCGGGATTTGTTCCTAGAAGATAGATTCTTGATTCCATTATGGCGGTGCACGAAGTGATCCATTCTTTAGAGGTAGGTAAGAGGGAAGGATTCCTCCTAAAGCTTGACTTGTATAAATCCTATGACCGGGTGGACTGGTCTTTCTCGATGAAAGTGTTGGGATATTTTGGCTTTAATAGTAAATTGTGCCTCTTCATCTATCAGCTCATTTATTCACCTTATTTTGCGGTCTTGGTTAACGTGTCTCCATCTATCTTCTTCAAATATTATTGGGATCTAAGAGAAGGAGATCCCCTATCTCCTATCCTCTTCATCAATCTGGTTGAGTGCTTGGGGAGAACAATCTCAGCTCATAGGAGTTTACGGGAGCTGAAAGGCATTAGATCATCCTCTGGTGATTCCATTTTCTCTCATCAACAGTTCATTGACGACACCATCTTAGGAGGGGAAGATTTTGTTAATGAGACCAGAGTTGTTAAACACATACTGGATTCCTATACTAGGGCCACAGGGCAATCTATCAACTAGTTCAAGAGATCCCTCTTCTTTATTAACACGCCTGAGGCCATACAAAGAAGAATGGTGGATATATTGGGGTTTGGTATTGGTTCCCTCCCCTCCACCTACTCGGGTCTCCCTCTTAGAGCTAAGCCCCCAAAATTTTTATGGAATGGACTCATAGATAGATTCAATAAAATTGGCTTGGTGGAAGGGGATCACTCTCAAGAAAAATTTAGTTGGTCAAGTGCACTCTTCAAAACCTACCCACCTATTCCCTTAGCCTCTTTTATATCCTGGCTAAAGTGGAAGATGCTATAGAAAAAATACAAAGAAGATTTCTCTGGTCTCGAGCAGAAGATCATAAGTGTTTCCCTTTCATTGCCTGGGACAAAGTATGCCTCCCTAAAAGGGACGGTGAACTTGGTATCAGGAGGATCAGGCCTTTCAATAAGGTGCTTCAATCTAAATAGAATTGGAAGATATTCCATGGTAAAGGGGAATGGAGAGACTTCTTTGAAGGTAAGTACCTATCCAATGCTTCTTTGAGTTATTTCTTTGATTGTGATGATATCTTGAAAAGGTCATTTATCTAGAATGGATTACTCAATACTAAAGATCTTGCCAAGTCAAAAGCTAAATGGAAAATGGGAAATGGTCAAACTATTAGATTTTGGAATGACAATTGGTTACAGTTTGGACCTCTAAAAGATAAAGACCACTTTAACTTATAGAAGGAGGGATGCATGTTACAATTCAGGGACATGCTTTGCAATTATAGAGTGGGTAATTATTTGGTGGATCTATCCTCTATTTCCCAAGATTTATCTCCCTTACTCACTGCTTTGAATGTTATCTCTCTTTCCCAAAATTAGGATGCTTTGATTTGGGAAGGCTTTCCAAAATGTTCTTTTATGGTGGCCTTTGCCTACTCTGTATAATTGCATCATGAAGCTACGCCTTTCTGGGCTAAAGCCTAGTTACATATCCTTATCCCTAAAATTAATGTTACCAAAGTTGGAACCCACTATCTTCCTGAAGGGCTGAAAATATTATGCAGGTTTTTTTGAGAGCCATCATCTATTACATCACGTTGGACATGAGGTTTGATAGAATTTGAACCTACCAATTTTTCCTCTTGAATCATTTTCACCATGGTATGCAGGTGTCTATACCCTTTTATTTATATGCTTATATAAATGAAAACATTAATGAGTTTAGGGAGAATTCCATTGTTAACCCAACGCTGCATGAAGGACTTTTTCTTCTATAATCTTTGATTATTTTAAAGCTCAAATCCTAGGGAAGGAGTTGGCTTAGAAAGATGAGATGGAGGCCTTTGATTCTGAATACATTCCTTCAGAGACTGAATATAGTGAAGGTCTACATTCTGAGGAGTATGATGAGTATGAAAATAAAAATAATAATCAGGTTTTTTCCTCTAAGAAGCATAGAGTTAGTCTGCAAACCATTAAAAAAGATAAAATGGTGGCCCCACTTAAACAATAGACCACCATGGGTATCTCTTTAGAGGAGGATTACAATGATAATGATGAGGGTATGTACACGGATGATGAGGATGTAATTTCCAACAAAAAGGTAGAAAGAGGTAGACCACGATGGGGAAACACCAAAACAAAAAGGATATGAATAGGGAAGAGAGTGTTGGCTGAAAAAATCCAGAGGACAAGACCCGTAAAATTTCTCCCATTTTAGGCCACAAGATGAAGGGGAAGCTCCAGGAAGAATACCATGAGAAAAACTAGGCCATTCCCTCTTGTCAATTTTCTCAACCCCAAAATACAGGGAATGATGATAGACAGGATAATGAATTATGTTTCTATATGGCCGAACATGGGAAGATTATGGGATGGTGTGACTTCAATGTCAAAACTGCTAAGATGGAAAATACTAGAGAAATTATTAACCCCAAGGTCATTAAAGGCGAGGGCAGCTAGATTAAGCTAGAGGAGCTTATCAACCCGTCTATCATGGTGCTTAGTGACAACACCAGGGAATTTGAGTTGGAATTTCTTAGTAACACTGGGAATAGCCTTTTAGATAGCTACAAAATAATTAATTGGCTATTCCATGAAGTGGAGGATCTTAGAAAAATGGTTTAAGGCATAGATAAGGCCAAATTTGATAGCAATGCAGTTGAACAGATGAATCTGAGCACTAGAGTTCAAAATATGGAGGACAAAATGATTAGGGTCGAAGCTACCCTAATAAAAAATAGTGGAACACAACTATAATATCCTCAAAGCTTCAAAAGAACATACTAAGATTATCATCAAGAATATGGAGGAAAAATTAGATGGGATGGAAGCGGACAACATGGATGTGGAGAAAGAACAAAACATTGATCAGGGTCCTAACAAGAGAACTATCCAGTACAAATAAGAAAAAGGATAATGATATGGCGATCGATCTCTAGAAGATCAAGGATTTAGCTGCTAATATGGAGCTGCTTGAGGCCATGGCAGCCACCCTGATGGTGGACTTATCTTTAGGGTCCCTAGTCTTTTTTGTTGTCCCTATGTTATTTTCTTTTTTATAAGATCTGTTTGTTTTTTTATTTGGCCTCAGTTGGCCTGTTCTATCTTTAGTTTCTGTTTCATTTAAGAGTGGGCGTGCTGTTATTTTTCCATCTATGTTTCAGGTTTCAAGAACCCTGTAAAACTTGTTTTACTTAATCAAAAACTATATATTCTCTATATATTAAATACACATAATTTGGGAAGAAGATCCATATGAGAAATATCAAAATAGTTGTAAAGAAATAGAAATGTACAATTCTCATACTTTGCAATAGAACAACATAATTTATCAATATAATTGACCTTCATCACGTGGTACTCATTAATGTGTTCCATTTACAATCATTTGGCATGTGTGAACTAACTCTACATTAAATAGTTTAAATAATGATAAGTATACAATCATGATCCATTAGACATTAATATCAGGATATCCATTAAATTAAGTGATCATGAATGCATGTATATATGATGCCAAGAAAAAAATTAGGTGCTCAAGAAATCTACAAAAAATGTACAAGATGGAGTAGTAATTTAATCATGAATGGTGTTTTGGGAAGAGAGTGGCAATATATGAAAACAAAATTCTAAACCACCTATATTTATAATCATGAATGGTGATTTGGTCAGAGGGCATCCATATATGAACTATCAAAATACATGGTTTGAGTATTAGCATTAGAAGAGTATGTAAATATTATAAAAATAAAACAATGTCAAACACTGATATCAACTGTATGTTGGTGATATAACATGTATCTTGGCTAACCTTTCCAACATTTAACAAGTATATTGGCTCACCTTTCCAATGTTTAGATATCAAGACTTAAACTAAAACATAATAAACTAGAGATTGCCAAACTTCATTTGAATATACTCGACTCTCTCCTCTTCATTCATTCTCAAGAACCCTTTGGCTTTTTCTTGTTCAACCATAAAAATGTTATATACTTAAACATAGTGCCTCAACTCAAACTATGTATGACTTCAGGGCCTCATAAAAAATATCTAAAACAATATCTAAATCAGATTTATCCACTTTGATAATTTGAGGCATAATGAGGACCTCTCACAGTTTTATAATAGATTCACAAATCACATCAAACAAACCATACATGCTTTCCTTCCTCCTCTTTCCCCTCCTTGATGACGGTGTTGAAGAATTTTTCATACCACTTACACTAGATTGATTGGAATGATAAAATTCATTGTCCAAATAAGTTGTAGTCTCAAGAAGTGTAGTGATAGGGATATCCTCAGTTGGGAAGATCTAGGTATCGAATTAGAGGGGGCATGAATCAGTACCTCAAACAATTCAAAATTTATCTCTATAAATCTCAAACTTCTTACTCTTATGATTGTTGGAAAGTGACAATGCAAGCAATTGTTATTTTGTCATTGATGTCAAACATTAACTGGTGAGACTATTTTTATCTGTTTGAGTACCATATATATTGATTGATGAAGAAGATTTAACAAGAAAACTAAGTGAATGGTTGAGTTAAGGAAAATAAAAGGGTACTTGATCAGTTAGCATTCTGGCAAAGTAATTAGTTGTTTATCTTTCAAAGAAAGATTTTCTGGCGGCTTTGTGCCAAGCAAGTCTGGCTTGTGCCGAGCAAGTTTGGTTTGATGTCGAGCGAAGTTGTTTGTGATGAGCACCAATGAAATTGGCAAGTGGAAACAATGATTTTCGTGCAGATCACAAATGTTGGCCGACTTGTAGTATTTGGATTAATGATGAGATTTGAGATCTCTGGCTGACTTAGTTAATTTTATTGAGATATGTAAACTTAATTAAATATTGATCCACATTATTTAATGTATGGAAAACTGTAATTAATGCATGGATTCAAGATTTAATTAGAGACTACATTGGAGAAGTAAATGTAATGTAATGTAATGATGGAATGATCCGTTGGATCTAACCTAACCTAAGATCTACGATCTTGATTAACCAGCAAATATTTATCTGACCTAGACATAGAGGTATATGATAACCTCAAGGGGTTAGTCATTAAAGTGTGGATGTATGGATTGATGTACATGTGTGTATGCAAGAGGATTGCATAGTTGATTTACTTATTGGCATGACCTAGCAGAGAAGGCTAGACACAAAAGAAAAAAGTTGCATGTGTGATTGCTTGACGGATTTCCAAGAAGATCAGAAGATTGAAATGACAATGCAGGCCACTCAGTAAGTTAGCATCAGAGCTGTAATTGGATTTGAATTCGCAAAGTAAGTTGTATGTATCAGATCACAACTACTGATTACTTTCTAACCATTGCATCAGTTAAAATCCTTTAACAAGGTTGACATAACAGTCATTTGTATAAATCCTCTAAGCAAGGTGACATTCAGGTGGAATGTTCTAAGTCCTCTAACAAGGCCACTCCTGACAGGGTGATTAAATCCTTTAACCAAGTCACACCTAACACTATGTTATTGTAACCTTTAACAAGGTTGGCTCCTCACAGAGCTCACTTCTGAAGAGTGAAACTTGGTAGCATGTTACTGGTGGTTTTTCCTATATTGGGTTTCCATGTTAAATACTTGTGTCAAATTGTGTGAATTCTTATGGTTTGTTATACTGTTATGTTTCTACAAGCTAATTAGAATAAATAGTAAACTGCATGATTAAGTTGTTGACATATGCTACTGCTGCTGAGTAGATCTAAATTGTTTAAAATACATAAATTTTTATTTGGTACATCTAGACCTGAGGATAATTGATTCACCCCTCCCCTCTCAGTTATTCTAAATTCATTCTAACAATTGGTATCAAAGCTTTGGTCTCATGAAAATAGTTTGAAGGTACTTGGAGCAAAAAGATCAAGATGTATAAAAAGGAGGTTTTGAAGTTGAACAAAGATAACTTCCCTGCATGGCAGAGTTTGATGAAACTACATCTAGCCAGTATTGGAGATGATGCTAAGCCACTTATTGAAAATGCCTATGTACCACCTACTACTCCTCTCACAGCTACACAACTAAAAGAAAATCAAGAGCACAATCAAGCAATGTTGGAGATTGCATCCTCATTGATCTATTCAGAGTTTGATGATATAAAGAGCTGCACTAATGCAAAGGAGATGTGGGATAAATTAGAAACTGTATATGGTGGAGACACAAATATGCTGAGAGCTAAATCAGAAAGTCTAAGAGTTAATTTTGATGAAATTAAAATGCAAGAAGGTGAAAATGTTAATCAGTATTATGGTAGAGTAAAAGAAGTTGTAAATGCCATTAGAGGAGCTAATGGAACAATAGATGAGAACACTATTATGAGAAAGGTACTGAGAACTCTACTTCCTGTATATTCTATTAGAGTTTCTGCAATTCAAGAACTGAGATGTACTCCTAACAATAATCTGAATCTGGAAAATATGATAGGCAGACTCACTACATTTGAAATGTCAAATTATGATAACTACAATCCATAAGGTATTGATTCTACTTTTAGATCTCAGTTGGTCCTCAATAAAACAAAGAAAGGAAAGAAACATGTGAACAGTGATAGTGACACTACTGATGATGATCTTGAAGAACTTGAAGCACTTATGGTAAAAAGGTTGTCCAGACGAAAAGGAAAATATAGAAGTAAACTTCCTATCATTTGTTTTTCATGCAATAAAATTGGTCATATAGCTGCTAGATGTCCTGATAAGAATGAAAAACATGAAAGAAAGGACAGTAAATACACGGAATACAAAGACAAAAAGGATGACCAAGACTTCAGTAAATATAAGGATTACAAAGATAAAGGTAGAAATCTTGTTATATTGCTGAAGAAACTTCTGACAATGATACTGACAATTCTGATGACAATGATATAGAAGTTGTTTATGTTGCAGTGAAAGAAGATTCTCATGATGATGAGAAAACTACATTAATTTCTTATAAGAGTAAAGGTGATTGTTGGATCATTGATAGTGGTTGTTCCCATTATATGACTGGTGACAAGGATAAGTTTGAAACCCTAGACCAATGCAAAGGAGGATATGTAAAATTTGGTAATGATGCACCATGTCTCATCAAAGGTAAAGGATTGATTAACTTGACTGACAAAATTAGATGTGATAATGTGTATTGGATTGATGATCTTAATTATAATTCACTGAGTGTTGCACAGCTAAACACTTCAGGTTACAGAGTTGAGTTCCATCATAGAAAAGCAAAGATCTATGACTCTACTAGAGAACTAGTTGGAAGTGGTGATCAAACTAAAGGTAACTTTTTCTATCTGGATTTATCTAAAGAAACATGTTTGTTTACATAGTACAATGATGTTTGGTTATGGCATAAGAGATTGTGTCATGTGAAATTTGATAACTTGGTAAGCATAAGTAAATTGAAAAGGGTTAGAGGGCTACCTAAGTTAAAGAAAAATGAGATTGCAATGTGCAAACAATGTCAACTAGGAAAGATGACTAAGTCTAGTTTCAAGAGTAAAACACATACTTCAGAGGAAATTTTGGAATTAGTCCATACTAATCTCTATGGTCCCATTGGAGAAAGAAGCTATTGTGGTGCTATATACTTTATTCTATTTGTTGATGATTATTCAAGGTTGATGACTGTAATGTTTCTCAAGGAAAAATTTGATACATTCCATTTATTTAAATGGTACTTAGCTAAAGTTGAAAAGGAAACAGGAAAAAGTTTGAAATGCTTAAGATCTGATGGAGGTGGAGAGTTTATTTCTAATGAGTTCAATATGTTCTGCAATGATCGAGGCATAAAGAGACAGATGTCTGCACCCAGGACACCTCCACAAAATGGTATTGTTGAATGCAAGAATAGATCTATCATGGACTATGTAAGAACACTAATGATGGAGAAGAATGTTGCATAGAAATACTAGAAAGAAGCTATAAGTACTGCAGTCTATAACCTGAATAGAGTACAAGTCAAGAAAGGTACAAATGCTACACCTTATGAACTTTGGTATGGTTATGCACCTAGTGTAAAGTACTTTAAAGTATTTGGAAGCATATGTTTTATACTTAAGGACAACAGAAATGGAAAACTTGATCCTAAAGGTAAAGAAAGTATATTCCTTGGTTATTCAACAAAAAGCAAAGCATATAATTGTTTGAATTCTAATACTAACAAAGTTGTGGAAAGTGCAAATGTTAGAATTGATGAGTTTGCAGAAATGAATGAAGATGAAAGTACACAAGAGCCTAAAAGCTTTAGATCATTCATATATATGGATGAGGTAGATTCTAATACATTACCTAACCCACTGCTAAGCAACAGCCTGCACCTGTCGAGTCACAGAGTGGAGTTGCCGAGAAACAGGAAGTGAATGCCAAGCTATCTGATGGAGATGCTGAGTCTCAGAACCTAAAGCAAGGCCTGAGCCTACTCTAGAGAAATATGTGAGGAGACACCACAATTATCATCAAATCATTGGATAGAAGGATTTTGTAGTTATGACATGAAGTAAGTTGAGAGATGGCACATGTGTATTATGTGAATTTGAGCCCAAGACAGTGAAAGATGCCTTAGAAAATGAAGATTGGATACAGGCAATGAATGAGGAAATTGAACAAATTAAGAAGAACAAGACTTGGACACTTGTACCTAGGCTGAAGGATAAAATTGTAATTGGTACAAAGTGGGTATTCAGGAATAAACTGCATGAACTTGGAGATGTGACAAGAAACAAAGCTAGACTGGTATGCAAGGCTTATGCACAGGAGGAAGGAATTGACTATGGTGAAACATTCGCCCTAGTTGCAAGATTGGAAGGAGTTATAACCTTACTTGCATATGCAGCCTATAAAGGATTCAAAGTTTATCAGATGGATGTGAAGTCTGCATTTCTCAATGGTATCTTGGAAGAAGAAGTGTATATTGAGAAAGCTGATGATTTTGTTGACCCAAACAAAAGGAATATGGTTTGCAGATTGCACAAAGCACTATATAGACTAAAGCAAGCGCCAAGAGCATGGTATGAGAGATTGCATAATTATCTGACCAATGACAACAAAAACCTATACTTGAAGATAGAGAAAAGCAAAGGTACATTATTAGCTGAAATTTTTGAAGATGACATCATATTTAGTGGACAAGATGTGTTATTCCAAACATTTGCAACAGAGATGCAAACTGAATTTGACATGTCTATGTTTGGTGAGATAAAATTCTTTGTTGGCTTACAAATTTATCAAATGAAGAATGGTATTTATATCACTCAATCTAAATATATCAAGGAGATACCAAAAGATTTTGGAATGGAAGAGTCTAAACCAGTGAGTACACCCATGGCTACTGGACAAAAGCTGACAAAAGATGATGACACAAAAGAAGTGAACCAAACACTCTACAAATCAATGATTGGAATACTATATTATGTTGTACATAGTAGACCTAATATTCCCCTAACTGTTGGAATTGTTGCAAGGTTTTCTGCTAACCCCAAGGAAACTCACAGGATGACAGTAAAAAGGATTCTAGGATATTTGAAAGGAACTGATGACTATGGTCTATACTACAAGAAGAATGACAAGTTTGAACTTAGAGTTTACACTGACTCTGATTGGGCTGGAAATATTGATGACAAGAAAAGCACTATTGGTGGAGCAATTCTTTTAGGAAAAATATTGATCTCATGGAAAAGCAAGAAACATAAATGCACCTCACAATCTACAGCTGAAGCCAAGTATGTGGTAGTAGCAGTCAATTGTTCTAACATTGTGTGGTTGAAGATACTACTAAAAGGTATGAAGGAAGAAATAACTGAACTAGTTGTCATATATTGTGATAACATGAGTGCCATTAATATTTCTAAAAACCTTGTTATGCACTCGAAGACAAAGCACATATCTATCAAGTATCATTACTTGAGGGAGCTAGTTCAGAATAAATAAGTGAGACTGGATTATGTGAACACTAAAGAAAAATTAGCAGACATATTCACAAAGGCACTACCCAAGGATGCTCATGAGTATCTGCAAGGTAAATTGGGGTTGATTCCCCTAACTGAGGCTAATTAAGTTCTCTATGGTACTGTTGCATCAAATATTACATTCAGAATACTTGACACATTGATGCACAGTAAGTCACACTTTAGGATGCTAACTAAAGTTGCGAAGTTGGACAAGGATAGAAAAGAAGATCAATCATAATCAAGATGACAGGATCAGCATGATACTAAAGATCTACATGATCAAGATATCAAAGTCTTTGGCATTGTTGTCAAAGAGGGAGAGATTACCTATATAGAGGAAGAAGTTACTACTAAGAGAAATGAAGTGATTATCTACTTAGAGGGAGTCTATAGATGATCAGACATAAATGATTACAGTGTGATTAAAGACACAAAGGGAGAAATGTTTTATAGATAAGAATCAGAATGAAGCTAAGGACATTAATGAAGATTTGTTCATATCAAGGAACACAGGTGACCTTTTGGATTGTATGGTAACTAGGCTTGTTAAATCATTGTTTTAATATTTTGTGTTGCCATCAATGCCAAAGAGGGAGATTGTTGGAAAGTGACAATGCAAGCAATTGTTATTTTGTCATTGATGTCAAACCTTAACTGGTGAGAGTATTGTTATCTATTTGAGTACCATATCTATTGATTGATGAAGAAGATTTAACAAGAAAACCAAGTGAATGGTTGAGTTAAGGCAAATAAAAGGGTACTTGATCAGTTGGCACTCTGGAAAATTAATTAGTTATTTATCTTTCAAAGACAATTTTTCTGGTTGTTTTGTGCCGAGCAAGTCTAGTTTGATGTCGAGTGAAGTTGTTTGTGACGAGAAAGGTTGTTCAGTGTTGAGCACTAGTGAAATTGCCAAGTGGAAACAGTGATTCCATGCAGATCACAGATGTTGGCCGACTTGCAGTATTTGGATTAATGATGAGATTTGAGATCTTTGGCCGACTTAGTTAATTTTATTGAGATATGTAAAGTTAATTAAAGATTGATCCATGTTATTTAATGTATGGATAACCGTAATTAATGCATGGATTCAAGATTTAATTAGAGACTACTTTGGAGAATTAAATGTAATGTAATGATGGAATGATCCATTGGATCTGACCTAACCTAAGATCTATGATCTTGATTAAGAAGCAAAGATTTATCTGACCTAGACAGAGAGGTATATGATAACCTCAAGGGGTTATTCATTGAAGTGTAGATGTACAAATTGATGTACATGTGTGTATGCAAGAGGATTGCATAGTTGATTTACTGATTGGCATGACCTAGAAGAGAAGGCTGGACACAAAAGCAAAAAGTTGCATGTGTGATTGCTTGACGAATTTTCGAGAAGATCAGAAGATTGAAATGACAATGCAGGCCACTCAGCAAGTTAGCATCAGAGCTGTAATTGGATTTGAATTTGCAAATTAAGTTGTATGTATCAGATCACAACTGTTGATTACTTTCTAACCATTGTATCAGTTAAAATCCTTTAACAAGGTTGACCTAATAGTCATTTGTATAAATCCTCTAAGCAAGGTTACATTTAGGTGGAATGTTCAAAGTCCTCTAACAAGGCCACTCCTGACAGGGTGGTTAAATCCTTTAACCAGGTCATACCTAACAGTGTGTTATTGTAACCTTTAACAGGGTTGGCTCCTCACAGAGCTCACTTCAGAAGAGTGAAACTTGGTAGCATGTTACTGGTGGTTTTTCCCATATTGGGTTTCCACGTTAAATACTTGTGTCAACTTGTGTGAATGCTTATGCTTTGTTATACTGTTATTTTTCTACAAGCTAATTACATTAAACAATAAACTACATTATTAAGTTGTTGACATATGCTATTGCTACCGAGTAGATCTGAATTGTTTAAAATATAGAAATTTTTATTTGGTACATCTAGACCAAATTCACCCCTAGGATAATTGATTCACCCCTCCGCTCTCAGTTATTCTAAATTCATCCTAACAATGATTACTGATTCTGGGGTGATCTCACAAAGCTGTGTCCCACTTTTTGGGATGAAGGATTTCAGACTTCCTTCAAAAAAAAAAAATTTGATGGCTTTGCTCGAAGTATTGACTTCGCGTGAAGTGCTTGATAGGATTTGCGTGAAGTACCCTAGTGGGTGACTTCGTGCAAAGTCATGACTTCATGCAAAGTACCCCACGTAGGGTACTTCGCGCGAAGCCATACTTCATGTGAAGCCATTTTTCACCAGAATTTGTATAAAATTCTGACTATCCATGTCATTTTCACTATTCATGTTTGGAGATTTTGTGGACCTGGGGCTTAGAGCGAACCAGTGATGACCAGTACGACGTGAGAAGCTCCCAAGCTTCTTCTATCTCTTGTGATTGTTACTAGTACCAGGTACACACATTTTTCTCATTTTTTATTGTAAATTGTATGTTTTATATTTATTTTAGTTAATTATTTGTTTTAAATAATATTTAGTTTGTAGA
>MU226831.1:2143206-2185004 GCA_018584345.1 Thuja plicata | reverse complement strand
CACGTGAAGGGTCTTCACATGAAGTATCTTGAACCCCTTTGTGAGAAGGGGGTCTTCGCTCGAAGACCCAAAAAATGAAAATTTATTAAAAGAAAAAAAAAATCATAAAATTTGGTCTTTGAAGGCCTGCAAAGGGGACCAAACCAAATGTTTTCCTCAAACTGATGATACCAAATGATGCAATTTGGAACAAGATTTCTAATGAATATAATTTCCATACATATTGAGTTTGTTATCACTTTCAAATATTACTTTAACTAAAGATAGGTTGTTTGGCGATTCAACAACTTGTCTCTTCAAGGCTTCAGAAAAAATACTAAATTACAAAAAAAAAATATGAAAAATATGTAGAAAAATGGTATTTGTGTTACCTTTCTATTAAAAAAAAAATTTGAATTTCGATATATACATTTCAAGGTATGGTGATCAAAGTGACCTTATATCTAAATTACAGTTACTGTCACTTTAGAACTCAATAAAATATGAAATATTGACCCAAAATGAATGAAACCAATTACATCTTCTAGATATTGAAGTTACAAATATAATTTCAAAAGAATTACATCGTTATCATATTTTAAAAAAAAGTTATGTTGATCAAAGTGACAGTCACTTCTTAAAATCATAGTTTTTTTAAAAGAACCACTTTTTGAAGGAGAAAGAAAAATGAATTTTAATGAAATAAAATTTATTTTTTTAAAATATATTTAGAAACTAGAAAGAAAATTCTAAAATACCCTAGTTTACATTATCTTCAAATTCCTTATAGTTTTCTAGCAATAGGTGTTCGAAAATGAAGTTTTTTCTCAAAATGTTGATCTCTGTGTCAAAGTTGGCCAAAAAGTGGGACACACTATTGTGGGATCACCCTCTAATATATGTTCTAACTTTAACCAATAATTGTTGTAACATTAACCAATAATATATAACCAATAGCTTTGCAAATTAACAAACATAAAAATAAGCATTCAGATACTCAACACAATATTTGGTATTGCAGAAAACCCTTAATGAGAGGGAAAAACTATGGTACAGATGAAACCCACAACTCATTAACTACAATAACAAGGTGCCCTAGTAAGAGATTTCAAAATTTATCATCTTTTGAATGATTTACCCTATTAGGAGAAACTATTACACTATTAGGAGTAACTAAATTCCTTTAAAAGACTACTCTGTGAAGAGATTTTATACCACTTATACAATTGTCACCTTGTTCAAGGATTTACAATGAGTTCCTAATTAGAACTATCTAGTCATGTCAAAGACTACCTGTTTAAAGTATTTAAAAATCTTGTTGGTAAACTATTAGGAATAAATCAATAATAAATTTGACCTATGAATGCTTTCTTCTAAAGCTTATCAAATCTCATTCTTCTAGGTTCCTTTCTTGCTTCTCACTATTCTGCTCTTCACCAATATTCACTTCTTCAAACTCTACATTGTATCTACTTTTTCATACATACATCTATTCATCTCTTTTCATCTCTTTCTCTTTGGTATCCTTATATAATGACTTGAACTAATCCTAAAAACCCTAAACTTAGATCAAATGATCATAACTTCATCATCTCATTGGGTGCATCGTGATTTTCCTTTTATCTGATAGGTGTTGGCAGGCGATTGTTGCTTTGCTAATAAACTTTACCAATAACCTAAAATTTTCTGATAGCCTTCTCCACTTGATGTAATTTTTCGATAATCAAAATGTTAGAAAGATATTTGTTGTCCGGTAGAGGATATTTCCAAGTAACAATCTCCCCCATTTCGGATTGATGGTAAAACTACTTACTTCACTTCTATAAGAAAAAATTCTCCCTTCTCTTGTACTCCTTTGCTTGACTTCTTCTTTCTTTACTTCTCCCCCTTTATTTCCTTCTCCCCTTTTCTCCCTTTGACAACAATGCCAAAGGTTCATAAAAATAAATGACTATTGGGGTGCTTAACTAATGTCTTTTCCTTCTGTACTATTATACTTAATCTATATTATTTCCAAAATTGTGTTTCACTACTTCTATAGATGATTCATCATTGTAATATGTCTTCAAACTTGTATTGTTCTATCAATAAGGTCTTCATTGATATTCTTCTATTTTGTGCTTAACAAAATAGTTGTAGCTTGTATTTGTTTCTTCATTAAGTCCATAATTATAGTAATCCTGTATGATTCTTTGAAAGTTGTTTTAATATTTGTAAGTACCTTCTTTGTGATATTGATAGCTGTTGTTAATGTTTGTTTGATTTCCTCCAATTTCTCTCATAAAATTGTTATAGCTTCTTTCAACTTCTCAATACTTTTGTTACTAGATATTCTCAATTATATTCTTGATCACAATTCTTCTTTAAGCTTTGTGCCATTATTTATGGTGTCCAAATATTTTTGTATTTTCTCTATAGTGAGTTCTTTGTCATTTATCACAATTCTTGGTAATAAGTTTGAAAAAATTTCAACTAGCTTCTTAATAATCTTTCTCTTTTGCTTTTCAATATTTTTATTTTCTTCTTCTGTCCATGAACGATACTTAATATCGATTATATCACCAATAGTTTTTTGTTCTCTTATTCCATCTTCTAGGTCTTTTATTGTCCAATTCACTATACCTATTCCCTGAAAGAAATTTTGTGCATAGAGAAAACAGACATATCAGTATTGTCCAGCCTTCAATCCTTGTTTCTTAATCTTTCTCAGGTTCAACATTAATTATTCTCTCATCATTTCTTCTAGATCATATCTCTTTCCTTCTGTGCAAATCTCATGTGTGACTTGGAATGCTCCTTTATATATAGCATATAACTGATTTTCATGGTAGAATTTGTATCCAATAACCATAGTAGAAAACTTCATCTTTGTCCAAAATAGTGCTCACAACATAAAGTTTCTATTCATTCTTGTATCTGAATATACCTTCAATATCTATTTTTTCATGCAATTCCTTTACACATTTCCTTCCATTGGCTAATAGTCTAGTGAGTATTGATTATTTCCTTAGTGATCTCAATTTGTTTACCTTCTCCTAACAGTATATAGTCTCCATGTACTCTGATCAATACATATTTTATCAATTCTACTTCAAAGTTGTTAGGCATGTAAATGATATGTGTTAGTCCTTTTGTCTCCAAATGTCCATATTCTTCCTTTAGCATTTCATCATCTCTATAAAGTTCCTTGTATGATACACTTAGCAAAAATTCAGTTTCCTCTTGTATCATTGTCTTTATCAACAGAAAATTGATATCTACAGTTGTAGGCAGCATGACCAAATATCAAACATATATAACATGAAAGTGCAAATAATCTGCATGGTCCGGTTCTAACTTCATTGTTTCCTTTTCTACATTCTCATGTTTGATATCCTCATCTTCCAGCTTTAAAACATGTAACTAAGTCATTAGCTTCTATTCTCTGATATTGTACCATTTTCCTCATTGCTAGTGTTCGCATTCTTCTCTCTTCTACTTTATATCCATAGTGATTACATTTATAACAATATCCATTGAATTTTCTCTCAGATGAGCCAGTGATGGTTTCAAATTTACATTTATACACTCTATGTCCAAACATGTAGTTATATTAATAACCATTAAAATATTTGTTCTCAGTAGGACATACTTGCTTGCTTCGACAAACTTTTCTTGTGTGGCCATATTTTCCACAATTGTAACATGTAGGCTTATAGGGTTTCTTATCTTGTATATCACTTATTTCTCTAGACTTTGATAATTCTCTGATTTAACTAGTGTTGTTTCTGATATGTCCCAATCTGATAGAGTCACCAAGTTTTGTCTGATTTTTTAGTTGTTCATCAATCCTCTACATGCTTTGTTCAAATATTGTGAGTCTTGCATTAATTTATTTTTAAACTTTCAGTTTCTTCTTTAGTTCACTAATCTCTTGCTTCAATCTTTGACTTTCTGTTTGTAGTTGTAAATTCCTATTACTAGTACTTTCTAATAGATATCTCTATGTATGAATCTCTCTCTATTGTTTTACCAATAATTATTTATTCAACATCTCTCTTTTCTATTTCAATAATTCCTTTATCTCTTTCGACAAATCTCATTCTCTCCAATATTTATGTCATACTCAAGACTTGAATTTCCTATTCCTTCTTCATCATATTGATTTGATCAAGTAATTTTTTGTTCCTTTTTAATAGATCATCAATAGCAGCATTTGCTTCCTCAGAATTAATACATCCGTTTGATAAATTTTCAAGGTCATCAAGGCTCATGTTCAGTTTTTCTATTAGGTCTCTTATTTTTGCAAAATAATTTCTTAGCGTGTTCTTCAAATCATGAATATGTTCATTAGCTTCCTCAAGTACATCCTCTAACCATTTTGATACCTATATATTCCATTGTCCCAAATCTACTCAAAGTTGTAAAAATTTCCTTCTAGAGAACCATATGCTCTGATACAAATTGTTGGAAAGATCTAGGTAAGGGACTGAGACGGGTGAGGCGGGGGGGGGGGGGGGGGGGGTAAATCATTACCTCCAAAAATTCACACTTTAGCTCTATCAATCTCAAACTTATTATTATTATGATTATCAATATTGATATCTATTCTAACTTTAACCAATAACTAATGTAACATTAATTAATAAAAGTGGAATCAGACTGGCGGATTTGTTCACAATGATGACCAGCGGTGCTAGGGTTTCAGGAGGAGTAGGAACACGGATAGAGGATGATGCAGAGGAGGTGAGGACAATGATGCTAATGGGGGAGTTTGGGCTTGGGGGTAACCCTAGCTGCAAATGATACTAGGGAGGAAGTTGTGGAGTAGGCGGCCTTTGTTGTGTTTGGAGATGGTTGCGTTCCTTCTCACTTTGTGGTGGGCAATAGGCACTCAGCAAATGAAACTCCTCTCTCTCTTCTTGTGGGTTTTGTGTGGTTTGAGTTCATTATCTTTGACGGTTCTTGCAAAGGGGATATGGGTAGATCACACCCTATTCTAGATCTTTGTTTTACGTTTGGAACAACATGGTTGTTCTTAGAATGTGCTTCATCATTGTCATTCATGTCGTGGACTGTGGTGTGGGGGGACCCTTGTAGATCTTTGTGCAAGAGTTAGGGATGAATGAGATGCCTCTTTGTTGCTCCCAATAGAATCTTCTCTATTCTGACCACCCTTCTAGTGGCAAAGGGAATATTTTGTTTGTGGAAGAGCTGCCCAAATATAGAGTCAATGAATATTTTGGATGATGGTTCACTCATTTCGTGACTGATGAATGGCTGGACTCTACTTGGGTAGTTTATCTCTTGTCGTGGTTAATTATGTTGTCTTTGGTTATTTTAGGTTATCCCTATTTGTTGGAAACTTTGTGTGGTAGGGATGAACCCCTTTTTGGCTCATTTCCTCTACTCTATACTCCTATTGAGGTGGAGTATAACCCTATTGAGGTGGGTGTCTTTCATGTGGCTCCTTAGAGGTGGAGTCTTACTTCTCTTTAATTCTCTTCTCTCTCGCTTCCTATTGATGTGAAAGATTCTATTGAGGTGAAGGGTCAACCTATCGAGGTGGTCTGCAGCTCCTAGGAGTAGATTGCTAGTAATGGTGTGTGGTCACCCCTTTCATGTAGACACATTAAATCTTGCTGGAAATGGTTGGGGTTTGGTTTATTGCAGACTGATTGGGTTGTGATGAAAATACATATCAGTGTCAGAGGCACCCCTTTGGTGCTAGAGGAGATCAGATCTATCACTAACGAGGAGGAAGACGGAAATTATGATTTCCCCTCTTTTTTTCCTTTGTGTTTTTTGTTGTGTATAGTTGGCTGGTGCCTGCAGATGGATGCTAAAAGGTTTCAAGGGCCTATTCTGGAGGCTGGTTATTTTTAGTTTGATTGGTAAAGGTTGGTTTTGGGGATATGGTTCTCTTTGGTGTTGGTATTGTTGGTTTATGGATCCATGTTAAAACCCTGGAATGGGGAGTTTTAAAACTCTAGTTAATTAAATGGTGTAAAGTTTTTTGTTTTTCTTTGGGCTGCTAGGGTTTTAGAGTCTCATCTTAGCTAGTTGTTGGTAGTTTACTTCCCTTGGTCTACTAGTTTGTAATGTTCTTTCTTTAGCATAATTTTAGTCAGGTTTCATATTCCTACCAAAATCTACTTGTAAAGGGTTTTGGGGCCCCTTCAAAACCTAATTTTACCAAAATCAAAAACATTAATCGATAAAATATAACCTATAGCTTTGCAAATTAACAAACATAAACATTGAGATACTCAATACAATATTTTGGTATCATAGAAAACCCTTGGTGATAGAGAAAAACTACAATTGGGATGACACCCAAAACTCATTACTACAATAATAAGGTTCTCAGTTAAGAGCTTACAAAATTTATCATCTTCTGAATGATTTACCCTTTTAGGAGTAACTATTACCCTGTTAGGATTAACTAAATTCCTTTAAAAGACTACTCTGTGAAAAGATTTTATCCCACTTATACATTATTCACATTGTTAAAGTATTTACAATGAGTTCCTAATTAGAATTACTAAGTCCTATTAAAGACTACATGTTTAAAGGATTTCACAATCTTGTTGGTAAATTTTAGGAATAAATCAATAAAAATTTTAACCTGTGAATGTTTTCTTCTAAAGCTTATCAAATCTCATTATAATCTATTCCTTTCTTTCTTCTCACCATTCTACTCTTCACCAATATTCACTTCTTCATACTCTACGTTGTATCTTCTTTTTCATACATACATCTGTTCATCTCTTTTCTTCTCTTTCTCTCTAGTATCCTTGTATAATAATTTGACCTAATCCTTAAAACCCTAAAGTTAGATCAAACGATCATAACTTCATCATCTCATCGAGTGCATTGTGATTTTCCTTTTATCTAATAGGTGTTGACAACTGATAGTTAAATCGATCACACAATCAAAACCAGAAATCTAGCTATAAACTGATAGTTCCTTCACAGATAAACTTTACCGATAACCTCAAATTTTCTGATAGCCTTCTCTAGCTTATGTAAGTTTCCAGCAATGACAACCTTAGTAAGATATGTGTTTTCTAATAGAGGATATTTTCAAGTAACAATCCTCATCACAATCCAATTTTATCCCCTCATCTATATGGTTCCCTTCTTTTGTCTCTTGAGCCATTGTAACTACGGTACCTTCATCTATGTTATTACCTAGAATAAAGGTTAAGTAATTTTATTATTGGAAGGGCATTTTGAATTATTTTCTTTGCATTTTGGAAGTATGAATGAATTAGACCTCTTTATTTAATTAGAAACTTAATAAGAAGGATATATTACTTAGATCAACAAATTTGAAAGAGCATGTTACCTTCAAAAGATCACCCCAGACCCTGTCATCAACATCCATACATTGTATACTCCTCAACTCTCTTATAACTCTAAAACCTTGTTTCCATGTTTTTAGCTTGTTCCTTAAATTTTCCTTTGACAGATTAAGGTTCATGTCTCATTGAACCTCCTCTCAATGGAGGTCCACCCTTCTTTTTTGAATCCCCCTTCACCTTCTATTTCTAGTTGAAATTTCTCGTGGAGAAATTCTAGGAACTTTCATTTCATTTCTCTTGTCCATATAACCTTCTTGGAAGAAGAAGATACCTGGCTTTCGTAAACCTCATCATCCATACTCATCATGAGTTGTGTGAATGACATCACCTACAAAAACTATTAAATACAAATATAAAAATAATTCAGGTAAACTATTTTGAAATATTCAAAACCTAAATTCATAGCATTCTCACATGTTCTCAATACACAAGTTAGCAAGGATGATACCGATCCAAAATAATAGACGATACAAATAAAAAATCATAGATGATACAAATCAAAGATATATTCTCAAGGATAGAAACTATAAATAAATTTCAACAATATTGTCAACGATAACACAAAAATGAGGAAGGATATTAAAGAAACACCCATATAACTGTGGCATACAATCAAACATATTGCATTTAATCATAATATCCAACAATATCTATTAGACATACAGAACCAAAATATCCTGACAATATCCTTGACAATATCTTTCCATTCTATCCTTGAAAACCTATTTATGATCTATATCATCTTACATTAATGATCTATATCATCTATTTTAAAATTCCTATATCATATATCATCTATATCGGCTCTCAGGCCTGCAAGAGTTATGAGTATTTGGTTCTATAATTTCTATACCTTGAGATGTGAATTTTAAAAGTGGATGGGGTCATCACATCTAGCTAGGCATTGGGTTCATCACATGTTTTATTGCATAGAAGCATTTTCCATATAGATTGCAAGAATAATAAAAGCTCTTTCTTCTCTTAGATACAAACCATAAGCCATGTCAATTCTACTTTATTTGGCAACTAGCTAAATACTGAAAGTTCAAAAGTTCAAATCTCATGTGCTAGAGAACGCTATTCTTTTATTTTGTTATATTAAATATATTACACAAAAAATATTATCATATACTAAATATAGCAGATAATAGACCAAAAAGTTTGTCTCCATTTTATAACTATTAAAGACATACTTTGAGACAAAATAAAATCTGATATTATAAAATAAATAAAATACTTCTGTGGTTAAGGAGTGGCAATGCACCTATACCTATTTATTAGGAAGGTATAAGTAGATGTAAATAGCCAGTTGACAATTAAAGAATAATGTACTCATAAAATTGTGAAATCTTATGAATAAGAAAATTTTATATAGAGTTATAAGGGATAAAATATGTCCAAGATAATGATCATCTTTCCAAAAATGGATAGTAAGCAACATGTCTATCACACCAAGTATGGAGAGTGTCTCCATTGGTTAACCGTTAAGATAATTAACTTTAAATGGGAAAGATACAAGTATCAATACTATCATCAACACCTTCATCAAGGAGTCAATGAGATTGCTATAATGAAGACATCATTTAAGGATTGCATCATGAATTAGGAAGATCACCTTTGTGAAGATAAATCAGTCAACATCAGTAGAGCCATGATTATGCAAGACAAAATATAACCATAGAAATATACATCCAATGAAGAGCAGGCATCTATAAAGACAATCATCATGGAATTTCAATTCGAAACACTATTCAAAAGCTAGTAATAAAAGGTTCGAGAACATCAGATCAACCATCATGATGAGGATCAACTAGACCAGAGAAGAATGATATCCAAGTTAGAATGATTAACCTGGAGATATCAATTATCATATGAGATACAAAACAAAGAGGATTAAAGATATTGATGAATGTTAAAGAATAGCAATAAAAAGAGGAAGTAACTTAGTTTATATTGATGGTCAATATGAAGGAAGACTAATCAAATAATAAATAGAATTATCAATCATCAATGGGAAGATATCATAGGGCACTTTTGAACTAAAGCATAAAACAAAAGATTGACTTCTCCTTGATAAGAGACTAGTGGTACTTTTGTGGATTATTACTTATGTATTCTCCACCTTGTTTCCCGCTCTAAATTTTCAGTCCTTGGAATTAGTCCTATCTAAAAGATGGTACTGAATAAAAAGAACACTTACACACAATAGTTGCATACAAGATCATCAAACATCCAAGTAAAAACCAGAGTTCAAAATGAAAATTATTTGGCTTAGATGATTATAGGGGTCATTGCTTCAAGTTTGTATGAAAAAAGTAGATAGTGATCTTCTAAAATACTCCAATTTGAATGCACACATGATAAAAGTCCTTCTCAAAAATCATTCAAAAGGAATGAAATATATTATAAGGGCCAAGTCAAGGGACTAGGTTTTGAAAGGATTCCTAATTAGTCTTTGTCCTAGCATTAATTCCTGAAGTGCATCTTTAATCTTTAAAGGGTACATTACAGAAAATGAATTATGATGTCTTTCAATTATAATAAAGTTTTTTCTTATTGAGTTAACTCCTTTCTTTGGGCACCCTGCTAAGCCACTCACCCATCTACAATGAAGAACTTTATTGTTCTGACTTTATGCTGCCAAAGATGTTTCTAGATACTTGCCAAAATGGATCAATTCATGAAATTTCCCCCTGTATCTTTTCACATAACTTCTAAATTTATAATTGATCCTTAGATATGCTTGCAAGTTTCTAACTATCTAAAACTCCTCCAAACTACTACAACTATCCCCTCTCACATGTTAAGCCACCTCTCTTTTTTACTACCTATTTTTTTTTTATTCGAGAAGATTATTTATAATTTCTTCTCTGTTTGTCAAGGTATTCAAACTAACATAACTCATAATGCACTTAGATATGTTTCTATGTTGATTTTGTATATACATCAGATATTTTTTACAACCCAATGAACATGAAACATTTATTTATGCAGAAATAGATGGAAGCAACGGAAGGTTAGGAGCCTATCTTTCTAGAAATGTTCAAGGAAAGGAAGTTATCTTCTATTTAGGGGGTATAACTACCAATATACCTCTCCAGTCTTCTATTTTATAAGAAAGAGGAAAGGGGACATTGCAAAAATTTAATTATGATTTCTTTGAAGTATAATAAAGTGTTTCCATATTAATGACAAAAATTATTACCATATAATCAAGAATTGAAAGCCACGTTGCTAAAGATGATAATCAAGACTATCTTATAAATTGGTGTTGAATATTATCACATCAATTAAAATCTGATACTTCAAAATATATCACATCAATTAAAATTTTACAAAATCATAATAAGAATTATCATCATAAAAATGAATGGAAATATAAATGTAATACACCAAGGAGTATCATCAAGAAAATGGACAGCAGGATTTATTTTTTTTAAAGAATTTTTTATATATAAACTATCAGAATACATGATTTGAACATCACCATTAGAATAGTATGATTGATCTTCATCACTTGGTAATCCTTAGTGTATTCCATTTATATTTCCTAATGCAACAGGGCTAACACATTCAAGAGGCATAGATAATAACTAGCTAGGAATGAATATACAAACAAAAGAACGATGAAACCATCATCTATATTAGTGTATCTATAATAAAGTACATTTTATAATAAAGAAAGGTCCCCTAAAACTAAAACTACTCACAGAATCAGTAGTCTTCCCACATCCTACTTTCTATATCTTCTCAAAACTTCCCCCAATCATCCATATCACGCTGACCCGACCCATATGTCTCAAGCATTAGTACATTTATCCCATCAGAATCATCTTCCTCTTCAATAGCCACATAGGATGGAACATCATCCTCTGTAGTAAGGAAGTTGTCTAGTATGACACATGCTATTTATAACATGTGCTTATATCATGATTGGATAAGACATTGCATACATCAGGATAGGAAAATCCTGCTTCAAAATTCCAAAGGTACACTTTATTGCATTTCTAAGTGTGGAGTGTCGGTGGTTAAACAACTCTTGTGGACTCTCTATCAGGTTTTCTCTTGTTAAAATCCTTCATCTGGTAATGTGTACACCGATAATAAGAAAGATATACTGGTACATATAGATATCCAACATCGACTAAATAATATTTTTCTACATATAAAGTATATTGTTAAAATGTGAAACATTTATCATATTATTCATGAACATACAGTGTGAATTGGCATACCAGGGGGAACTACCAGTGGATCTGATCTAGAAATAAATGAAGCTAGACCAAAACTATCTCCAATAGACCCTTCCCAACCAGCAATAATATAATGAAACTTATAATCAAATGAATAGACACGCATAACATTTTGTGAAAAATTCCCTTATCTATCACAATATTTACCAAGTATGTCGACATTAATAGTGATTGGTATATGAGTTCCATCAATTGGTCGAACACAATCCTATAGAAAGAAAACATTTAATCAAATTAACATGTAGTAATAGTATTAACACTCAAGCAAAGAAATTTGTACCACTAAAAGATTTACCTTTAAGTATCAATTGAAACAATCCATGCCAGTAATTTGTTCAGGTGTGTTTGGACCAGATGGTATATAATAATCCATATGGAGTGCTAAGATAACCATCAAGACCTTGTGGAAGTATCATCTTACTGTCTCTCTTGAGTGGCCAAAGTTATGGTAAATATTACGATTCCTTAGATTGTGGCCAAGGGTGTGGAGGAACATCACTATTTATTCTTATAACATTAGGTTTATAATATTTGTAATGCTTCCTTTTTCCATATAATATTGGCTAGCCAAAAGAAGTCTCTTGTACTCTTGCAAATTTGGTCATGAAAATCTACCTCATTAGAATGAATAATTTTATAAAAACCAAGTTCATCTCTTCTTTTCTTACACATGCATCATCTACCTTCTTGTGAGGACACCAATTTGGCTACCACAAGGACAACAAGAACAAGTGCAAGAAGACGAGTGACTATGGTCTTCCTAATTACGCATCCTTGAAAGTTTTATTATTTGGAAGATCCATCAATGACCTCAAATGTGGATGGAAACAAAGATTTGAGATACAAAATAGCCACTAATAGGCATCAAGAGTTCAAGACAACAAAAAAAATGCAAATGTTATTTCTTAATCATCTTAGACATAAATTGTTAATTTCCATGCCTTTTTACCTTCTGAACTCCTTAGAGAATATGGTGGCAGCCATGAATGAGGTTATCTCCCTGGGAAAAAAACCCATTTACGTTCAACAAGGGATTATATTTAGGATCAACCACTTCCATAGGACTCTCTGCCCTCCGCCCATTGTGGAAATCACCCAACTTTCTTAGCAAAATTTGTCACCTTCAGTTTCCCTTAATGAAGGCATTCCCTCACCTTTTAGCTCTATTGGTGGCTCTACCCCTGCTTCTAGCCCTAATTCCTTATCCGCCTGACCCCTACTCCCCGTATGGGTATAAAGCATGATCTGACCCTGGATGACTCTCCCTAGCCTGCTAAAAAGGGAAAAAAGATCTATATTAACATGGATTTCCCCCACAGTGTTCACCCTCAACCCACCAGTACCCACAAATCTTCTCGGCTTGCCAAAGAAAAAGGGAAATGGGATATGAAGGAGTTGTTCGATAAAGAGGATGTTTTGGTTGAGTCCCCTAGCATGGATGAAAACCAGACTAATATAGACCATTAAGAGGGAAAATTTGATAAACACTACAGTGTTCCCGATGTGGGTAAGGATGTTTCTAGCCTAGATAACAGAACTGAGAACCTACGACTGTTGTGGGCACTGGCCTTGTTGGAAAAATTATGTTCTAGATTGTTAATCTGGAAAATTTGGTGGCCAAACTGAATGAGGACTTGGCCAACACAAA
Organism: Thuja plicata; assembly: GCA_018584345.1. Taxonomy (NCBI): domain Eukaryota; kingdom Viridiplantae; phylum Streptophyta; class Pinopsida; order Cupressales; family Cupressaceae; genus Thuja; species Thuja plicata. The sequence continues at coordinate 2,171,778 of MU226831.1, read as the reverse complement.
CAAGAGGTTGGTGGATGTTAGCAAGTTTTCTCTCAAATTCATCCATGCCTCCTCCACTACCCTTTGTCTACTGAATGAGAAAGTGTCAGCTGGGAAGGAGTCGGTGGAAGGAAACAAAGAACTCTTCAAGTTTCTCAATGAGGAGTGGGCGGACCTACTATTGTCGAAGCGCTTATGGGATAGGAAGGGATCCAGCTGAAGATGAAGTGCGGGTTGGGGTGCTGTCACACTGCAGACCCCAAGCCCTATATTTTTTCCAGATATTTTAAGTTTAGTTTTAAGCTTAAGACTTTACTTATGTTAAATAGCCCTGCGTGGCTTCGTATGTTTTTTTGGTTGTTAAAGTCTGATATTGTTTACTTTTGGAACACTTACCACTGCTGGTTTAGCTTTTTTGTTGTGGTTTTTGATAGAGGTAGATGATGTTCATGTTTATCTCCTGCTGACTATGTTGATTTAACATGTTGTTAAGTCTATTCTGTCAGCTACTTTGTACCTTCAGTCAGCACCCTCTTGCTACTGCTAATATTGAAAACAAAACAAATGCAACGACATGATTTTATTTTATGTAATATGTTTATTGCATGTAATATGATACTTTTGTTTGTATATATAATCCTAGCTGGTTATTGTCTATACCAGTTGAATATGTTAGCATTGTTTCATTAGGAAATAAGTCAAAGTGATACTGGTCAATAGTGATTTGGAAAATGACATATAGTTAGCTCTTCATTGCAATATATTATGATTAGGGATGCACATATGGGGATTTTGGAAAAGAGGTTAGAATATCCAAATAAGCATAACATACTAGGAAATAAATAATGAAAATCTGAAGACAAAGTACATGTAAACTCTTTGATACAATTAACTCACATGAAATAAAATGATTATGCAAATGAACTAAATACATTTATTGTAAGTACTTGTAAAAATTTCAAGAAAATGCTTGAATCTTGTTGAATAGGTCCATTTAGGCCCAATTAGGGAATTTTGGCATCTTGTGGAAAAATGAGCCAAGAGAGGGACTAGAGGTCATTTTTGATGGTTTTTCATCATATTTTGTGGATTGGACAAATTTGGATAGGGTTTGACCAAGTTTGGCAATCAAACCCAAAAGTTGCCAAAAGTTGTCAATGTTGTCATTGACAACATTGACAACTTTTATGACAAATGGGAATCTATGATGAAATTGGTTGGTTAACTATCTGAAACCAACCATTTAGTGTTTGGCTCATCTATATAATACCATCCTTGGGATTTTTGAAGGGTTGGCAAGTTTTGAAATTTCATGTACGGACTGTGTTAAGCAATAACAATGAACATTTGTGTGTTTCAAGGTGATCAGATAATGTAATGGATTGAGAGTGTTTCTATAAGAATTGTTTCATGTAATGTAGGTTATTTCTAAACTTCTTTTGTGTTAGATTTGTAGATTCAATAGTTTTAATTATTTGTATAAAATCTTTAAAGTTCAGTCCAGTCGCTGGTCTTGTTTTGAGCATTGCTTGCAAATGGGGTCTTAGCTTTCTTTTCCACCATGGATTTGACCCGGGCTCTTGGATTATGAAAGTGGACTCCATGTACATAGCAGGATGGTCCTTGGAAGTTATGGCAGATATTTTTAAGATGATGCCCTAGGCGATCCAGAGTGGCATGGCTAGGGATCATCAGTGATTGCAAAGCTAGCTAGAGGGATTGAAAGAATCCATAGCTTTAATCAGTGGAAGTGGGAAGGTATAAGAGTTAGAGGAGGACCTCCAACCAAGAGGATAAGTTGGGAGGAGGTATTTTGTTGGCCAAGAGAGTTCATTTCTTGTGCAAAGAACAAAGCAGGCCTAAAACCCTAAATTTTAGGCATGAAAGTAGGGAGGACTGTAGGGATACTTATGAGGGCTAAGACCTAGAAAAAATATAGTGTCTCTAAAAAGGGTGTCTATATCCTAAGCCTATTTGGCACTTGTTAAGACATTTTTATAAGATAATGCATAAAAGGTGACCAAATAGGGCTAATTGCTTGTAGCCCTATTTTGGAGGTAATTGCATAAGTTCTTGGAGCTTGTTTGTGTTTTTGAAGCAAAGTGAGTTTGTAGAGGTTGGAGTTGGTCCTGTTGACATCTTTATATGCTTCCTTTCCAATTTGGTAATGATAATGATTGGAATCCATTTGGATTAGATTGTACAAATGGGACAAGAAAGACCAATTTGGGTCTAGTATGAGGTTTGCAAAAGTTGCGAGTTCTACTTTGTTGATGTTTACTAGTTGAAGGAATTAGGATGTTGTGATAATATACCTAATGAGCCTAAGGTTAGTGGAAGAACCCTAGTAGGTCAGTGAGTTGCCTAAGAGACCCTTCTATAGGTCTAAGGACCAAGACTAGTACTACATCAGAGTGGTATCAGAGCATGTTGAGAAACTTGGGGAAGTTGGTTTATGTCAGAGGTGGAATCTTGTGGTTCTACAAAGATGGTAACAAATGAAAAAATAGCCAAGGATATGGAGGAGAAAAAGGAGAAAAATAGACTCCTTGAGGGTACTTTAGAAGCAATGAGAGTAAAGATGGAAGAACTAGTAGATGATACTAGGAAGAAAGAATATGAAGCAGAATCCAATAGGAAGGGTAATTAGAAGATGGAGGAAGAAGACTACATTCCTTAACCTGACCCAGTGTTGAATGAGAAACCTTTCTTAAAGGCCATAAAAGCAGTAAGTGGAAAATATTTGGATGGGATACCTTTATTCAGAGGAAAGATGGATATTGAGGTAGTCATGGACTAGATTGAAGCAATGGAGAATCATTTTGAATGTGAAGGGATAAGTGAGGCCCAAAGGGTTAAAGTGGCCAAGTCTAGACTCAGAGGGTCAGCTTTGACTTGGTGGAAATATCTTCAGGATGAGAGGGTAAGCATGCGAAAGCAACTAATAGAAATTGGAATGCTATGGTAATCAAATTCGAAGAGAGTTATCTTCCAGAGGACTACGAAATACAGCTCCATAGGAAGAGACAAAACTTGAAGAAGAAAGACCTAAACGTGTCCTCATATATTGAGGAATTTCAAAGACTATGTTTAAGGTCCAAGCTACAAGAAGAAGAGCCAATAAAAGTGGCTAGGTACTTGGGTGGGTTGAAGCAGAACATCCAAGAGGAACTCAGCCTATGGACACCTACCACCATCCAAAAGTGTCATCAGTTAGCTCTAAAGGTGGAAGAGAAGAATAAGAATAAAGGGGATTCTAGTTTCAAGAACAATAATAAAAATAGAGGTAGAGGGGTCAAAGAGGGGGCTACCAAGGAAGGAATAGTGAACAAAGATCCCAAGGAGAAAATAAGTTGATAGAGCAGCAGAATGAGAACAATTCAAGAGGAGGCTATAGTAGAGGTAGGAGTAACAATGGGGGTTCTAAAAAAGGAAGAGGAGGTAGGAGTGGATCCTACTTTGCCACTATGAAGTGTTATTATTGTGGGTAACTAGGGCATCTAACTTACTGATGTCCTGACAAACCTTCTACAAAAAATAGTGACAAGAGAGTAGCATATGCACATGAGGATACTTCTAGTGTCAAGACTCTAGAGGTGGATCATATAGATTCAGAAATGAGTGAGAACCTGATGTTTAGAAGTGTCTTAATAAGGCAACCAATCAAGGATGATCCCAAAAATAGGAGGGAACTATTTAGAATCAGATGTAAGATTCTTGGAAAAGTGTGTAAGGTGATTGTTGATTCTGAATCCATAGACAACATCATTTCATAGGAGGCAGTGGTGAAGATTAAGCTAGACAAAATACCCCATGTGAACCCTTATAAGGTGACATGGCTCAACAAAGGCCAAAGTGTCTTATTCAATAAGCAAACACGGGTAGAATTCTCAATAGCAGGATACAAGGACAGATTTCTTTGTGACATCCAACCAATGGATGCTTGTCATTTGCTTCTTGGGAGGCCTTGGATGTTTGATAATGGAGCAATATATGATGGGAAAGAGAACTCCATTAAATTTAAGAAACGAGGAAATACCATCAAAATTCAGTCTTTGTTAGAAGATGAGGAACCACGAAGTAAGACTCCTAATGTTATTTTGTGCAGTGGTAAGAAGTTGGTGAGTGACATTAGAGATGATGAGGGTGAAGGTTATGCCATTGTGTTAAGACCTAAGGAGGAGGAGACACTAGTAAGGGAACCACTACCAAAGGAAGTACAATAATTGCTTGAGAAATATAAGGAAATTGTGAGTGATGGCACTCCTGCAACCCTACCACCTAAAAGGGTTATAATTCATCAAACAAACTTTATACCAGGGGCATCCTTGCCCAATAAAGTAGCATAAAAATTGACTCTAGAGAAGAACTTGGAGGTAGCAAGACAAGTACAAGAACTCTTGGATCAAGGATTGATCAAGAAAAGAATTAGCCCATGTGCAGTCCTAGTTGTTTTAGCATCAAAGAAGGGGGGAAAGTGGAGATTATGCAGAGAATCAACGGCTATAAATAGGATCACAATAAGGCCCCATTTGTTTCACGGAATTGGAATTGAGTCAAAACCTTATTATCACAAAACTAGGTTTTGAAATCCCTATTTTGCATCTTCCTATTTTGAAAATCATGGACCCGACAGAAAAATTAAACTCGGTTCATAATTTTCTAAAACCTGGATTTCATTTTGAATTCCACCTTTTTGCCCGGAAGATGGTGCCGCCCATTTTAGGGCCTAAACCAGGTTTTGAAGGCTAAAATGGGTTTGCAACATAGAGTCCCAAACGGTGGATTTCAGGAAAAAATGGAAGTCCCGCACCCAATTCCTGTCAAATTCCTACAAAAAAACGGGGCCTAAGGTACAAATTCCCAATCCCAAGGATAGAGGATCTTATGGATTGCCTAGGTAGGGTAATGTATTTCACAAAGCTAGATTTGAAAAGTGGTTATCACCAAATCAGGGTGAGGGAAGGTGATGAATGGAAAATGGCATTCAAAACCACATATGGGTTATATAAATGGCTTGTGATGCCATTTGGCCTCTCTAATGCTTTGAGCACATTTATGAGGATCATGAATGAGGTGCTCAAGGATTTCACTAGGAAGTTTGTGGTGGTGTATCTTGATGATATACTAATTTTTCAGTAAGACAAGAGAGGAACATATCAGACATGTGGAGGCAATATTGAAAAGGTTACATGAAGAGAAGTTGGCAATTAACATTGATAAATGTGAGTTCTTTAAACAAGAACTAGTCTACTTGGGCTTTGTGTTGTCCAAGGGGTCTTTGAAGATGGACAAAGAAAAAGTTGCTACAATTTTTTACTGGCCTCCACCTACCACAGCCACTGAGGTAAGGAGTTTTCATGGCCTTGCCCAATTTTATAGAAAGTTTATTAGGAACTTCAGTGGGATATGTGCTCCATTAAGGGTGGGATCAAAACTAAGTTTAGATGGACTTTGGAAGCTGAAAAATCTTTTGAAATGTTGAAAAGACAAGTGGCTACTCAACTTGTCCTACAGTTGCCAAGCTTTGATAATTTATTTACCATTGAGTTTGATGCTAGTGAAATGGCAGTAGGGGGTGTTTTAAGTCAAGAGGGAGACCTGTTGCCTTCTTTAGTGAAAAATTGAATGAGGCTAAGAAGAAATATTCTTCTTATGACTTAGAGCTCTATGCTCTAGTCCAATCTTTAAGGAAATGGAGGCATTATCTATTGCCCAAATTTTTTTTGGTATTTATAGATAATTAGGCCCTTAGCTACATTAACACAAAATAAAAAACTAAGTAATAGGCATTTAAAGTGGATGGAATACTTGCAGGCATTCACTTTTACTATCAAACACAAGAAGGGTCAACTCAACAAGGTGGCAGATGCTTTGAGCAGGAGATTGTTAACAGTGCAAGAAGCCCACTTGAATAGCATTGGGATTGAGAGTTTCAAAGACCTATACAAATAAAATGAGGATTTGGGTGAGGCCTATACGGTATGTGTTGACTTTGAGAATCATTTTCATAGCAAGTTCTCTGCTTATAATTTATAGATTGGTTTGTTTGTTTAAAGGCAATCAGTTGTGTGTACCCAAGAGGTCAATGAGGATGAAACTCATCCAAGAGAAGCATAATGGGTCTCTAAGTGGTCATTTTGGTAAGGACACGACCTTGGAATTGGTCCAAATGTTCTACCATTCGCCAAAATTAGTGAAGGATGTCACCAAGTATGTAGAGTAGTGTGTTGTTTGCATGAAGGCAAAAGAAAGAATGAGTAATGCAGGGTTGTATTAGCCTCTACCTATCCCTAATAGACCATGGGAGTGTGTAAGTATCAATTTCACTATTGGGTTACCCAAACTAAACATGGGGATGATAGCGTTTATATAGTTGTTGATAGGTTTAGTAAAATGGGACATTTCATTCCATGCAGAACTACTAATGATGCTAGCCACATAGCTTATTTGTTTTTCAAAGAAATAGTAAGGATTAATGGTCTTCCTTTGAGCATAGTCTCTGATAGAGATGTAAAATTTATGAGCCATTTTTGGAGAACTTTGTGGACCAGGATGGATACTAACCTATCTTTTGTTCAGCTTACCACCCTCAAACTGATGGCCAAACTGAGGTGGTCAACAAAGTACTAGGTAACCTTTTGAGGTGCCTAACTAAGGAATATGGATAGACTTGGGATGTGGTCATTCCTCAAGCAGAATATGCTTACGATGATAGCAAGAATAAGATGATAGGAAAGAGTCCATTTGGGGTGGTTTATGGCATACATCCTAGGGGTGTTTGTGAGCTTAGGGATCTTCGTTGAATGGAGTACAGAAGTGGCCATGTAGAAGACTTCACCTCTACCATGAAGGAGATACAAGACCAGGTAAAGAAGCAGATCCAAGACAGTCAACATAAGTTAAAAGCCAAAGTTAATGAGAAAAGGAGGGATGTTCAGTTTGAAGTGGGTGACTATGTGCTAGTCCACTTAAACAAATCTAGACTATAGAAGGGTGTCCCTACCAAGATTCAGGTGAAAAGGGTGGGACCATTAAAGATCTTAGCAAAGTATGGAGCTAATGCATATAAGGTGGACTTACCATCAGATTTGAGCATCTCTCCCATATTCAATGTTCAAGACCTTATAGAGTTCAGAGGATAGATGGAGAATATTAATCCAACCAGCCAAGGGGTTAGTGCTGATGTGGAGGTTACTGTCTTACCTCCAAAGTTTCCTATGGTGGCTGATAAAGACCTAGACTCCTGGTTCAAGAAGACCACTAGACACAATGTCTACATGGAGCATTTGATTCAGTGGAAGGATAGACCAGAGTCAGAGGCTTCATGGATTTCAGAGATAGATTTCAAGAAGGTGGGCATCTCAGAGGAGCTACTATCCACATGAGTGACATGACTTCTCCTTTTAGGGAGTATGGTGCAGGAGCACCTAGGTAGGCTAGTTGTGGAAATGTAACCTAGGGTTTTCTCTTTCTTTGTTTTGGATTTTAGTGGTTCTAGCCAAACCTCTAGGTGAATAAAGGGACCAAGATTCCTAGTGTGTGAAGTGTTTGTAGGAGGATAGGTCTTATTAGTTCCTTGGTGACCCTTAGGTCCATTTAGGCCCAATTAGGGAATTTTGGAATCTTGTGGAAAAATGAGCCAAGAGAGGGACTAGAGGTCCTTTTTTATGTTGTTTCATCATATTTTATGGATTGGACAAGTTTGGATATGGTTTGACCAAGTTTGGCAATCAAACCCAAAAGTTGCCAAAAGTTGTCAATGTTGTCATTGACAACATTCTCAACTTTTACGACAAATGGGCATCTTCGATGAAATTGGTTGGTTAACTATCTGAAACTGAAAATTTAGTGTTTGGTTCATCTATATAAGACCATCCTCAGGATTTGTGAAGGGTTGGCAAGTTTGTGAAATTTCATGTACGGACTGTGTTAAGCAATAATAATGAAGATTTGTGTGATTCAAGGTGATCGAATAGTGTAATGGATTGAGAGTGTTTCTGTAAGCATTGCTTCATGTAATGTAGGTTATCTTTTAACTTCTTGTGGTGTTAGATTGTTAGATACAATAGTTTTAAGTGTTTGTATAAAATATTTAAATTTTAGTCCAGTCGCTAGTCTTATTTTGAGCATTGCTTGCAAATGGGGTCTTAGCTTTCTTTTCCACCATGGCTTTGGCCTAGGATCTTGGATTATGAAATTGGAATCCATTTAAATATTTTACATAGTAGGATGGGCCTTGGAAGTGGTGGCAGCTATTTTTAAGATGATGCCCTAGGCGAGCTAGAGTGGCATGGCTAGGGATCATCAGTGATTGCAGAGCTAGCTAGAGGCATTGAAAGAATCCATAGCTTCAATCAGTGGAAGTGGGAAGGTAGAAGAGTCAAAGGAGGACCCCCAACCAAGAGGAGAAGTTGGGAGGAGTTATTTTTTTGGCCAAGAAATTTCATTTCTTCTGCAGACAACAAAGGAGGCCTAAAACCCTAAATTTTAGCCATGAAAGTAGGGAGGACTGTACGGACACTTCTGAGGGATAAGACCTAGAAAATATCTAGTGTCTTTGAAAAGCGTGTCTGGATCCTAATCCTATTTGGCACTTGTTAAGACATTTTTCCAAGATAATGCAGAAAAGGTTACCAAATAGGGCTAATTGCGTGTAGCCCTATTTTGGAGGTAATTGCATTAGTTCTTGGAGCTCATTTTTTTTTTTGAAGAAAAGTGAGTTTGTAGAGGTTGGAATTGGTCCTTTTGACATATTTATATGCTTCCTTTCCAATTTGGTAATGATTGGAATCCATTTGGATCAGATTGTACAAATGGGACAAGAAAGACCAATTTGGGTCTAGTATGAGGTTTACAAAAGTTGTGAGTTCTACTTTATTGATGTTTACTAGTTCAAGGAATTAGAATCTTGTGATAAGATACCTAATGAGCCTAGGGTTAGTGGAAGAACCCTATTAAGTCAGTGAGTGGCCTAAGAGACCCTTCTAGATGTCTAAGGAGCAAGCCTAGTACTACATCACCTTTGGCTAGGTACTAAATTTCATGTATAATTCCTTTCTATATGATCAAAATCTTCTTTCATTGCTTTCATCCAATATTCATTATATAGTGGGTCTTTAAATTTCTTTGACTCAAATAAATATATCAAACATGTATTGTCTCTTACCTTTCTTCTAGTCATCTGTCCAACATCTTTATTTCAAATAATCTTGCTCGGGGAGTGGTGTCTCATATATTTATCTAAAATAGACTCGCTTGGTCTTGGTGCTTCATCCTCATCATTTGGTTGTAGAGAAATCTATTCAACTTCCTCCTTGATAGGTTCTCTTGGTAAGGTGTTAGGAACATTAGGTTGTACATATACAAATTTATCATAGTCTTTAGGGTCCTTTTTTCTCTTTTCATCATTCTTTTCTGGAAATTCATAAATTCTCACATTTGCACTTTCCACCAGTTTGTTAGTAACTTTATTCAAACACCTATAGGATTTACTCCTTGTAGAATACTTTAAAAATATTCAAGGCTTTACTGCTTGTAGAATACCCTAAGAATATTCCTTCATCCTCTTTAGAATCAAACTTTCCTTCTCCAAAATCTTTCAAGATATAATATCTGCTTCCAAAAAATTTGAAATAAATCACATTAGGTTTGTGATCATACTAGAGTTCATAAGGTGTTTTGTTGGGACCTTTTTCATTTGAACTTAGTTGAATGTGTAAACAACTATACTGACTGCTTCTCTCTAGAAGTTTTGTGAAATACATTTCTCAGTCATCAGTGTCATAGCACAATCAACAATAAATTTGTTTCTCCTCTTAACAATACCATTCTTATGTGGTTTCCTTGGTACTGACATATGTCTCTTAATTCCATTTTCATTAAAAAAATGCAAACTCATCAAATGTAAACTCACCTCCTAAATTAGAACTTAGACATCTCAGTAGTCTTCTAGTTTCTTTCTCAAATCGGGCCTTATACCACTTAAAATTTTGAAATGCATTAGGTCTTTCTTTTAAAAGCATTACATACATCATTCTAGAATAATCATCCACACATATAATAAAATTTAGGTCTCCATAGTAACTTTGAGTTCTCATGGGTCCACATAAATCAATATGAACTAAATCCAAAATTCCTTGTGTAACATATAAGTCTTTCTTCTAAAACTAGATTTAGTCATCTTACCCATTTGCGATTCTCTACACATAGAATTCCCAGGTTTCTCTAATCTCGATAATCCTCTGACCCTATTAATTTTACTCACTTTGATCAAGTTGTCAAAATTAATATGACACAACATTTTGTGCCATATCCAAACATCCTCAACTTTAGCAAATAGGCAATTCTTCATAGAAGTATCAAGATAAAATAAATTACATTTAGATTGTTCTCCACTAGAAATCATAATTTTCTTACTATAAAAAACTTTCACTCTTCCATGTTGAAATTCCAATCGGTGACTTGTGTTACTTAACTATGCAACACTCAACAGATTATACTTTAATCCTTCAACCCAATAAACATCATCCCATCTTGTGTTATTCAGTGGAATTATAGAACCTTTTCCTTTCATAGGGTATGGAGCATCATTACAAAATATAACATATCCTCCATCATGCTTTTCCAATTAAATAAACTTATGTGTGTCACCAATCATGTGATGTGAACAACCACTATCTATAATCCATGTTTCATTCTTACTTGTGATATTAGGGCTCTTGGTTCTTCTTCATCAGAATTTTCTTTAATAGAAATATAAACAACTTCTTTTTCCTCACTGTCATTTGAATCATCATCACTTAGATCTTCATTAAGAATATGACAAGACTTCTTACCTTTGTGTTTGTAGTCTCTGAATCTCCTAAATCTATTTTCTCTTTTGTCCTTATCTTTGTTATCATTCTTCTCCTTGTTGTCTTTCTTAGGGCATTTAGATGAAAAATGACCAATCTTGTTACAGTTAAAAAATTTCAAGGGTAACTTACCATTGTATTTTCCTTTGGCTCTTTATGTCCTTCTAGTCAACAAAGCATCAAAATCTCTCTCATTCTCTTCATCTGCAACATATAATTCTTCCAAACCCCTCTGAAAGCTATAAAATCTCTCACTATCACTCCTCAAATATCCATCACTAGGTCTAGAGTCCTTAGAACTTCCAATCTTCAAAGATGACTTAAATGAAGACTCTATCTCATATGTAGTGGGTAAACTATTATCAAAATCATTAATCTCAAATGCAACTAGCTTAGCAATAATAGCATCAAGAGAAACATTCCTCTGAGGAATGGATCTCAACTCTTGTATAGCAGATACAAGAATAACGTAACTCAGTAGTAGGATTCTCAATATTTTTCTTGTAGCATCTTCCTTTGTTATGACTTCACCGGCTCCTCTGATAGAATTAACAATTTCCTTACGTCTAGTGTTGTATTGTATTATGATTTATCCATATTTCATTCTCATCGAATCAAATCTATCTCTCTGAATTTATTCATTTTCTTTCTGAACATGTTGATCTCCACCATAGGTAAAAATAATCTTATCCCACATTTTTTTTAAGGTAGTGCATCCATCAAGTTCATCATATTCCTGGTCGGTATGTGTATAAACTATCACAATCATAGTTCTTGTGTGTGTTCTTTCTTTTCTCTTTTCTCATTGATTTTCAAAGGTGCAATAGTTGGTGCAACATATTAATTATAAAGAAAATGAAGTCCATATTATCCTTTACCAAACACATGCAATCTCATTTTACTTTTACAGGTAGATAAATGTTCCATATTCAACTTTGGTTCTTCCCTTTTATACATCTTTAGAGCTTGACTGAAGTCTTTTTAAACTTAACACCTCAGAGAACCAATGCTCTACTACCAATTATTGGTCCTACTAAAAGAGGGGGTAAATCAGACCAAATAAAACTTAAAAACTTAAAACTCAACTCACTTATTCACTCGGTAGAGCTGAATACAACAATAATCGATTCACCAAATAGCTTAATAACTTAAACAAAAATACATCTCATAATATGCAAATCAATCATTAACACCAGATTTAACTCAGTTGACACCAGATTTAATGAGGAAACCCAATATGGGAAAAACCTTTTTGTGAATTGTGACCCATAATAAAAATATACGTTTCTAAAGTACGCTCAGTTAAGAACTTATCCTATATATATTACAAAAAATATTTCTAAATGTGACCCTGTTAAGGGTTTTACCTCAAATTGGTTAAGATCTTCACCCTGTTAGGAGTGGTCTTGCTAGAGGACTTTAAAAACTTTTTTGGAATGTCACCTACATCTAGGATTTACAAATAGCACTGTTAAATCCACTCGGTTAAGATATTTTCTCTGTTACAAATGCTAATAAGCAACAATAAAACTTTAATTTGTAAATATAGAAACTCCATTTTTCTTGTGTGAGATCCTTTATGCTCACATGAATACTGTCATCACATACTCCATTTGTCTCTATTTTAGACTGTAGATTCTACTATTTCTTCATATGTGTTCTGCTCAGTAACTTTGTTCTTCAGCTTCTTTTTCTTTTAAATTCAGTTTTCCAGCATCATAATCTTTGTTAATTACTCATCCTTTATATAGAAATATTTTTGCATTGTAATCTCCTTCTTTAGGTTTTCCATCATTTGCGCTCACTCATTTGATCATCTGGTTCATAAATCTTAACTTGGTAAATTGTTTAACTTTTACCTTGTACCTTGAACTTTTCTCGGAACTCTCATAATCAGGATTAACCACTTGATCTAAAGCCTTAGATCTTCTCAATGAATTTTTTCACTCGTAGATCTTCTAAAAAATTTCCTGTAATGCTTATCTCCATCCAAATCATCATATCTTTGTATTAAATTTTATCTTATCATCATTTACAATCAATATCTTGTACTCGGTAATTTGCTTTGCAACTCGGTAACTAACTTTGTTCAGTGCTCAGTGCTCGATGCTAGGTAACTAAAAAATGATTAACACAATGAGCTATACCAACTAACTTTTTCTACCTTGTTAGAGTAACTCTGCAAGTTTACTACTTGAATCTAAGGTTTTAAGTCCATTTTGTCGAATATGTTATCACAATTTCAGTCATAATTTAACTCATTGCAATTCCTGACTTAATCAATCAAGTGTACCGACTTGATAACATCAAATATATAGTAGAAAAAAACTATATCAATATTAATTCATCATTGTCTTATCTATATTTGTAACCCATTTAACTTCTCCTTCTTATGATATGGTAACTCAATACAAATCAGTAAATCAATTGCTTGACATCAATGACAAAATAATAACTGATCTAACCATTTTTACATATATTTAGGTACATTATCACTCAGTCTTCATCATCTCCATCTATTGATCAACAATGTGTGTGTGTGTGTGTGTGTGTACATTCTTAACTTTAATGCAGATTAGAGGTATCGTGCACTGACTTCCCTGAATTGTTAGGATGAGCATGCCCTAATGCATTATCTCAATGGTAAGAGAGGGTAAATAATATTCAATCCTAAATCCTAACCTAAGTCATCATTTTTCAAGAAATTGTGGATAAGCATCTGGGTGACTACCTTCTTCAAATTTGTCGAGGTGATGTGAATTCTTGAACCCTTGTTTGAGCATGCTTAGGTTGTTGCATCTTTTCTAAATTTTTATTTGGTCTGATTTCAGAGTGCATAGAGTCATGCCAGTCAATGTTTCATTTTTTCATGATATTAGTAAAAGATTAATTAAAGGTTAAGTATAAATTTTATATAATTAAACTTTCTAGATATTGTAACATTAAATATACAGATATTTAATTAATAAGGATTGATTAAATACCTATATTTATTAAGCAAACTTAAATAAAAGGTCTAAATATAAAGATTGAGGATTTAATTAAATATTAAATCTAAATTAAAAAATAATGTATAATTAATATAAAAAAATATTTAAATATTAGGTGGCATATTAATAATATGTTACAAATGTTAATTCTAATTAAGATATTCATATGCAAGTTAATTTCACTTTAAATTAATAAATTGGGATTTGAATTCTAATTAAAAGATTGAGTTAAATGCTTTAAGGGAGAATTATTTATTTAACAAAAACACAAGAAAACCAAAAACAATGGAGAGAAAGGATATATATATATATACACTCTCTCTCCCTCTCTCTCTTAGGTATTGTTTTTATAATATAAATATAATACTAATATTATACTATTATAAAATAGTAATATAAATAATAATAAGAATATAATAGTGATTTATATTTAATACAATAATAGTGTATATACTATTATATAATACTAATATAAATAATAATAATATATATATATATATATACTAATATTAGTAAATATCATACTAATATTAATATAATATAATACTACTATTATACAGTACTAATATAAATATTCATATAATATTAATATTTTATTAAATTAAATCTATAATATACAACCTAAAAAACTAAAATGAAAATTGAAAATAGCATTGAAATTGAAATGTTAAAATTGGGTGGGACCTATCACATATCCGTTAATATCAGATATGCGAAATTATTACATATCTAATATTATTTTGGATATCCGATTAGGCTTGGTATTTGCCTTGGGATTTGGCTTTGCAATGCCAAACGTGGAGGGTCAATCAAAAAGACATGTTCATCATATTTCCTCTAATCTCAAGACTTCGACCATGTAGCTGACAACCTTTTTTTCATCCAAAATTGATGAAACAAAAAGGGTTTCTTAAAGACATTATCAGCTTTCCATCAATATAATTGCTGTCAAATTTTGACTTCACTAAGTAATTATTACTTATTTTGTAATTGAGTTACCTCTAAAGTCCCAACTGACACATTGATCGAAAAACAACTATAACTTTCAAGCGGTTTGTCCTTTTTGAGATCCGAAACATGTGTATCATTCTATGCTTTGCCTACTATAATAATTTTTTTTTTCAATTTGGTAAAGTTTATAAATAGTTAAGGAGGTCAGACATGCAATTTTTTTATTCTGAATAAGTTGTAGCAAAAAATTCATAATTAGTCATTTATTTGGGAAAAAATTACATGTAAAAATATACGTCACATCCAGGAATGATTCAACTACTTATATATAGAATATTGTGAAAATATGTCATCATTTTATTGTTATTAAGGTGGTCGGACATACACATACTTTATATATTTTTCCTAAAATTTTCATACTACTACATTGAAATCTAAAGTTTTCAACAATTAGATTAAATTTTTTTTCAGAAAAGGGCTAGTAGTTTAGAAACTACATTTAATTTCCTACTGATTTTGTTCTTACAATGTATTCACATAGGGTTGATAAGATGTTCAAATTTTTATGTCAAGTTGACTAACCCTGATGTTTTTTTCATTTCCACTTAAGGCCATAGTTTGGTAAACCATGATCCTACACATACCCGTTAGTTAGATGAAGATAATGATTATTTGCATATGATAGTGTTATTTATATTATGGTATTTACTGACCTCATACTTGCATGTGTATGTTTGGCATGTATGTTTTATATTTCTAGTTTATGTGCCTGATATGGTTGAGGGATGGATTCATGGTCATTTTCTTGCAAGATCTACATAATAGAATATATGATAAATATCTCATGATGACAATAATAATCTCCAAACAATGAACATAGAAGCAACAACATCTAGGCTCATTTGAGCACATGAACATGATGTCAGATCTAAATGTTAAAAATAATCACTACCACCCAACCACATGGAACCTAGAGATCCAACCCGTCGTGATGAGGAGATAAACACTAGACCTCACTCAAAGAAACAACCAAACAATAAAGACTAATGCAATGGTGCATATATAAAATGGTAATAAATGGTTATAATATTAACAAGTATAAATGATTAGAATACAGATAATGTGTACCAAGTGGTCATATAGGAACCTAGAACACATATAGGAAAGTGTCATCACATGTGTCAACTCTTGAGTTATCATGGAAGTCTCTCTAGACCCCGATTCCCAAGTGATCATACGCAGTATAATTAATCCTTTGGTACATAAAAATTTACTAACTATGCTATATCCAAGCCTTCTCTAGGTGACAAGGATCATCTCACACTCAATCCTAGCTTGTACTAGCACTCAAGGCATAGGCGAGAAAGACAATTATCTTAATAATGTTTCTCTCCTAATAAATTTATGAAGTTGTCACTTTACTAAGATACTTACAATGGGTTATCCTAATAGCCACTTTAGGGCCCCAGTGCCCATTGCAATCCACTTCACCTCTATTCTCCTAGATAACCTACCATGGTACTTCAACTAAAATAAATAAAGAGAAGGAAAAAATAAAAACTATAAAAAACTTCTCATAAAAAATCAAGTCATGGAAATCACCAAAGAAGAAAGATGTAGCATAAATAAGAATATCACATCCTCTATAAGGATCCAAATTTTCAACCCCATAATTGACATCTCAATAAATCATTCATCCCACAATGGATATCTCAATAAAACAATCGCAAACTATCATAGTCTCATATCACAAGTTCAACGAAGGCATCTACCTCCCAACATGAAGTAAAACATAATCTAAAAAGACTATTATTTAGAACATAGAACAATATGGACAATAGCACCTAAAAGGTGACAGAGTAAATCAAATCTCAACACAATAATGGTTGTCACGTATTGTGGCCAAATAACATAATAATCAAGACTAAATGGAGAATATAACATAACTCACCGATGCAACCAAAACAACACATGAAGGTCAATCATGAGATTGAAATGGTTATGAAATTTCTACAATATAATCTCAAAGAGTAAAAGGTATAGAACCATAAAAAATCCAAGTCTGAAAGACAAAATCCACCTAGGGAAACACTCTACCCAAATGGACAATATGCACCCACATGATTACATAAAGCACACATATACTTGATATATTTGATGAATCTAGTTATATTATATTATGATTTAGTTTACAAATATGTCAATATAAAGTATCTCATTACATATAAATATTACTTAACATTCATTTAAAAATGATATTAATACTTAATTTTGGTCTTGAATACCTATAATCTTAATTAATTATAATTAAAAATTAAATTAAAAATTAATTAGATCGATTATACTAATTATTTAATAATTATCAAATTAATTAAATTTTAAATTACTAAGATTTAATCAATAAAACAATTTAAAAATTCATATAAAAAATAGATAAAATAATGTAATGGGGATAAATACACTCTAAGAGGAATAGATATGGTGAATCCATCATTGTAATGAAGGGTTTTAGTTTTGGAAAGATTGGGCTTAATAACAGTAAGGTTTTTGTATTTTTCCTCTATGCAAATTAGTCTATAATTTCAATGGTAAAATCTCACATGGAATGATACAAATTTGAAACTTATATTGATGGACAGATAATTTTATTCCACATATTTTTAATCATTACCAATCATAAATAAAAGGTAATTTGAATGGCTTAAAAAAAATCTCCCTAACAGCCCTGTTTAGGAATAAAAGTTACCAGTTTTCATAAAAAGACCATAATTATTTTTGACCTATTCAATTTTCATAAAAAAGGGTGAAACATCCATAATCTTCTCATATAAAATCTCACCGAAGATATTTTATAATTATGTAATTTTCAAAAGTTATGGATGATTGTTTGTCTATCTTAGATTGAAGAATCAAGCCCAATTAGGTTTAGTAAAACAGTCAATATTTGACCTTTTACACACAATTGAACTCTATCTAATTTTGATATATGTTAAATAAAAGACAAATAAGTGTCTGGGAGTGTCTTTATATTTTCAAGGTGACAACCGTGGCGCAATGAAAGTTATGCAGAGTCAACCCAATTAGGAAGGCTACAAGGAAGAGACCTAATTGTAAAAGAAAGTTTATCTGAATCCCTACCAGTGAATTATTTACATAAATCATATCCAATAGGTTTTGAAATATAGAAATATGTACAAATCTCAATGAATTTCCTACTATGATTTATCAACAGCCTTATTGAATAAAACCATATGTCTCCATAAACCTATTGCATGTAAGTTCTCTCAAAGAATTCTATGGTTTTCCAGACTCAATATCAACATTAATTTTCACACAATAAATACCCTAATAATCTATGATTTCCAATTTATCAACTTACGAAAGAAAACTATAATACAAACATTTCAAAACTCACCAAACAATCTGGCAAACACAAAGAAGACAATCTTTCAAAAACACACAATTGAAAAAAGGGTTTCAAACCCTTCCTCAGTCCACAAATTATATGCAAAAAAAAATACTAATATGCAACTCCAAATCCAAAGCTTTCAATAAATTCTTTAACATCAAAAATCTAGACAAAACCTGTAACTTCATAAATTGGTATGTCTAAAATAGCCAGATAACCTCTAATATCGAAAACCTAATCAAATTAGGGTTTCTAAAATATGTAGAAAACTAAAATAAGATAAATCTTGTTAAAGTTAATAAAAGAATTTTTTTTAAATATTAAATAATTAAATTTTATTTATTTATTTTCTTTTCCCAATATATAAATAAATATGTAAAAAGGTTAAACCATTTGAAAGTTATAGTTGTTTTTCAATCAGTGTGTTGATTAGGACTTTAGAGGTACATCTTACTGAACTCAAAATTTGAAAACAATTATATTGATAGAAAGTTAATAATGTCTTTAAGAAACCCTTTCTGAGTCATCAATTTCAGATAAAAAAAAAGGTCATTAGGTACATGGTCGAAGTCTGGAGATTAGAGGAAATATGGTGAACGTGTCTTTTTGGTTGACCATACACATTTGGCATTGAAAATTCAAAACCCAAGGCAAATACCAAGCCTAATCGGATATCCAAAATAATATTGTATACCTAATAAATTCACATATCCGATATTATCGAATATGCGATATGTCCCGCCCATTTTCAACATTTAATTTTCAATGCTATTTTCAATTTTCATTTTAGTTTTTCAGGTTGTACATTATAGATTTGATTTTATAAAATATTAATATTATATAAATATTTATATTAGTATTGTATTATATTATATATTAGTATTGTATTAAATTATATATATTAGTATTGTATTAAATTATATATATTAGTATTGTATTAAATATAAATTAGTACTATATTATTATTATTTATATTACTATTGTATAATAGTATAATATTAGTATTATATTTATGTTATAAGAATAATACCTAGGAGAGAGAGAGAGAGAGAGAGAGAGAGAGAGAGAGAGAGTATTAATATTAGAAAAACTAAAATTTATAATAGTAATTAAAAACTAAAATAAAAATTCAAAATAGAATGAAAATGAAAAAGTTCAAAATTGCAAATGTTAAGAAAAGAAAAATTTGAGCGGGATATTTTAGATACCCTATAATACCGGATATCTAATTTGTTTAACTGGCATCCAAAAGAAAAAAAATGATTCTCTGGGTCCCTCAATCCGAGAACCTCATTTTTTTGCAAAGAATTTTATGGGATTGTAGCTATGGAAAACAAAAAAAAAATTACTTTTTCCACCTTTTTGGTTTGAATTTATCTATTATCAAAGGTTTTATATCACCTTTTTTGTCTCACCATGGGCAGTAGTAGATTTTGAAAGCATAAACGGAAGAGGAAGCTCATGAATGAAGAGATTGAGGTGTATAGAAAAATGGATAGGGTTGCCCATCAGAACAAGAGATAAGGTATGTTAAATATTAATGAAAATGAGGCCATAGGCCCACCCTTAAATACAGTTCAAAGTGAAGAAGAACATGAATTGGAAATTATTTATGGCAATAATATTGAAAATGAGAATGTATGGATTGAAGATGAAAATGTACAATTTGAAAATGAACATGTAGATGTCGACAATGGAAGTGTGGACATTGGCAATGAGAATGTATTGATTGAATATGAAGGAATTGATAATGATAATGGTGCACAAGAACCAAATCAATGTTACATATCTCCAAATTATAAGATAAATGAGGTCCCTTGGGAGAAAAAAAGACAAACTTCAAATTTGAGACCTTCAAGAACACAAAATGGTTACTTTAAATTGATGAAAACATAATGAGAAATCTTGATGGCAAGAGATCAAAAAGAATTGTCCGGTTGTGGGTTTCAAAGCTTTTTGATAAAAAATTTAGCTACAAGACATTGGTCAAGAAATGTCGTTATTAGTGTAAACAATAAAAAAGAGAGGAATGTTATTATTTTGAGAAATATTTTTAGTTCTCTAATTTGTCTTGGGAAGACTACCAAGAAAAAATACAAGAGATCCGCTAGGAGGGTTATTGCAACCTCCTTAGTAAGTCATCATTTGATAAAGGCTAATTTGATGAGAAAAACTTGTGTTGATTTGAACCTAAATCGTAAAAATTTTGATAGAGCACTTGCAATAAGAGAAAGACTCGATGATCCTCTTCAAAATGATACATGGGCTTATTTTGGGAGACTTCCATGTTGTGACAAGAAGCTTACTGATGGTGTGAAGGATCAAAATCAACTATTTTTGGAAATCTAACTAAAGAGTGGACCACCAAATGTGAAGGATGTCTTGAAGTTGAGAATTTGCATTCATCTCCACACCCCACATCCCACACATTATTTGGAGGTGAGTCAAACAATGTTGTTCAAAAAAATTCGTAAGACACATCCAACATTGCAAATATCACAAAGAGATTTTGAAGCCTTCAAGAATTTTTGTGTTCCTCTTAAGATTCAAAATGCTTGTTGTTGCAAATATCATGTGATGTTTTCAATGAACCATGAACTATTATGATCCCTTCATTCTACTTTGCATACTAGTGAAATGTTGGAGTGTGGTGCAAGTGCTCTTCCAAAATCATCAAGAGACTTGCTATATCATTTTTTATGTGCTAGAGATGATGGATGTTTCTTTTATAGACAAGATTTCTTAAATGACAAGTTCTCAGAGTGTGGTGGGTTAGTGTAGTTTGTTTCATGTTTTCATGAGGGCTGCGAACACGAATTTGGAAAGACAATTGTCCAAAAAAAGGTATATGAAACTGTTAAATATACATTAAAAATTGGAGGTGAAGGCTCTAGATGTGAGTTGGTTACAAAATAATGAAACCTAGATGATTTTATTTCATATTTTAAGAAGAATATTTTTTACAAGTATGCAAGGCATAGTCACAGATCTCATTGGTTGGATCAACAATTCAGGATGTGTAAGGACGCTTTCTCGATTGGCACTATTATATTGGTCATTGACTTTGCAAAGAACTATACATTGAAGCTCCAAAATGAGTTGCAATATAAATATTACAATTTTATTTAGGTTTTCTTTTGTGCACATAACATATAGACATTCCCCTGATAGTACAAAATATGATTAGAAGAAAATTAGAGAACACCATTTTTATATGAGTGATGCTAGATCTCACTCTCACGAGTATGTCCAACATTGCTTTGAGAATTATTTTGAGTGAGTCTGAGAAAATGATATTTCTATGGATTGACCTCTCATTTGGTCAGATAACTACATAGGTCAATTAAAAAAACTTGTATGTTTTGTTGGTTGTGTATAATGCATGTAGAGAGAGGTGTTCCTCATATTTGGAGTTTTTTTAGGCTGGACATGGAAAATGGGAGAATGATGAAGCAGGTGAATGTGTAAAGAGAGCTCTAGTTAAGGAGAAATGGAGGATTTCAAGTGCAGAATTCCTTGATTCTCATTCTATTGTTGTTTGGTGTACTTCAGCGTTGTCATAGGGGGGACTCCTGATTGACTGGTGCATAGATTATTTTGGTTTCTTGAGTTGGGCACAATAGGAGATAGGTTGGATTGTCAAATAGTGAAAGATTCTTCAAAAATGCATCCATTTCAAAGCTCAGATGCTAGTATATGGACAATTTCAATACCAGAGTTGGCTTGTATTTGTCTGTGGTGTCTTCAGTGTCATTGGGATCAGTGAGTCAAGTGAGTGTGTTGATATGTGGATTCCACATTATCTCCCTCCTTTATCTATCATACTCTCTGTAATAAATGATGACATGGATTATTCACTTGACTATGACCATCTTTTATATCTTGTACATCCAAGACATGTTTTTGCATTGGTTGCACCATAGGGGAGTGATGAGAGATCATATTACTAGTTAGCACATTGTGTAGGAGGAAAGAAGAAACTTGCACAATCGATGAAAGATGGTGATTTTTTCACATATCCAATAGGATCACATGTTGTTGTGGGAACATGGTTGTGCACATGCATTATTATAAATAATGCCATTCTCACATTTCAAGACTATGAGAAGCAAAAAAACATTCTCATGCATTTACACCTTGTTATAGCAGCCAATGTTACATTGTTGAAAAATTAAGGAATACAAAATACAAAATAAATTTGGATATTAGTATTTTTGATCATGAAGCAATATTGAATACCATCAAGAAGAGATATGAACCTTCAGGAATACTTTAGTAGGTAAGTGCAACTCACTGCAAGGTTTTCCATGTTCATTACGCTTACATTTAATGCATTAATTGCAGTTTTCTTCATCATTTGTTTGAGCCAATAAACTTGGTTTTGTATGTGGATAGTAAGTGCATTTGGATACATATTTGATAGATATAGAAGATTGAGGTGTTCATTTTATTATCCCATAAAAATGATGATAAACTTCACTATGCATTGGCTACTCATGTTATTTGGTTCATTTAGTTACTAATACATTCATAATCTTTTTGTCAACCTCTAAACTTCTTGTTTTCTCTATTAAATTTTCTTGTTCCTTCCGAATGCAGGGAATGGAATGTAGATGTCATTAAGTAGCATATGTTAAACTTATACACTTTAGGAACTTGAAAATGACACACTTATTTTTTATATATAGTTGTGTATCAAAGATTTTGAATAATTTGTTATCTCGTACTTTTGATAATATTTATATATTTATTCATAATATGGTTGTATCAATTATATACAATGTATTTGTATGAAAGGTGGTGTGTACAGTCAAGCTTACTATAATGACGAAATACATGCAAGAATGCAAATATTTGACATGGTTAAAAAAATTATGGTATGAGATATAAAAGGTCATTTACGAAGATTCAAATTATTGAATGTGGGTTTAGACCTTTTAATTTTCGAGATAAAAGATTTATGGATCATAATAGACCAAAATTAAGTACATAAAAATGAAATAATAAATTATCTTATATAATTCTGCTTCTCAACAATATAAGATCTCTTATAAATTCTTGTACAAAAACTTATAAGGCTTTGTTGAATGTGTTCAAAGTAGTAAAGTATTTGATTTATATTGTAGTTTTTTTGTGCAAATGTGGGATCAATCATTCACCTATGAATCCCACATAGTATCAAATTATGGTAATGCTAAGTGGCTCAAGTGGGAATACAAGTTTGGTTAAGGGCTATGGGATTTGTGATGTTTTAGAGTGGGTATACAAAGTATAATATTAGTTGTTCTCTTGTAATGGAATAAATGGATATATAAAAGATTATGTTAGGTGAACTTTAATGGTATCCAAGAAATGTGGTTCATGGTTTTTAATGTTGGATTCTTGATGTATATGGAAAATATATATAGTTGGTTGAGAAGTTTGGGTTGTTATAAAATGTGCAT
The DNA here is from genome assembly GCA_018584345.1 of Thuja plicata. NCBI lineage: Eukaryota > Viridiplantae > Streptophyta > Pinopsida > Cupressales > Cupressaceae > Thuja > Thuja plicata. The sequence continues at coordinate 2,148,149 of MU226831.1, read as the reverse complement.
GAATGGTTTTGAGGGCATGAAAAGTGTTTTTTGTATGGTAATGGAGTTGGTTTGTCAGAATACTTACAAAGATTGATTTTTTGGGTTGTTGGGAGGGGTGGTTTAATACTAAAAATAATCAAATTTTAGCATAGTGTTGAATGGATTAATCATGATTATTTTTATAGTTAAAATTTCAAGCATACCACTAAAAGTCATTGCAATGGAACTGGTCGAGTATCTGGAGGGTATTACAAGTAAGGGAAGCATTTTCGCCAGTAAGATTAAGACATAAAAAATGAATAGGAGGTCCAAAGGATTTAGTAAGGTAAAATTATAGAAAATAAAGAAACATTCATCACGGGACCAAACCATCAACTCCATCATCTTTGGTTTTCTAGGTAAATGGTAGGGGAGACCTTTTTTCACTCGCGTAGCATCAAGAGCATTCTGGCGCATGTCAGACCAAAGAGTTCCCAAGGTGCACTGAGTGAAATTAGGAAATGATTTTTGGAGAGTGATATATCAGACCTTGTGAGAGATCTCAGAGATCCATGAACTTTCCAAGGACCATCTTGGGAAGGCCTACAAGAACATAGCTCAGTTCTAGGATATTTCACTTGGATTGCATTTGGTGACCTGATCTTGGTTGGTGAAAAAATTTGTATTATTGCCCAGTTGAAAGTTTCTCAATGGTGGAACTTTCAAACTATTCATCATGGGACCAAACCATTAGATCCATTAGCTCTAGTTGGATGGTTAAATGGAAGGGAAGACCTTTTTTTCTAGTGTAGAATCAAGAATGTTCTGGTGCATGTCAAACTAAAGTGTTCCAAAGGTGCACTAAGCAAAACTAGGTAGAAACTTTTGGAGAGTGATATCTCAAACCTTGTAAGAGATATCAAAGATTTATGAAGTGTAAAAGGACCATCTTGGGAAGGCCTACAAGCATGTAGATTAATTCTGAGATATTCCACTTGGATTGCATTTGGTGACCTAATCTCAGTTGGTGAAAAATGTTGCATTGTTGCTTAGTTGAAAGTTGCTCAATGGTGCAAGTTTCAAACTATTCATCATGGGACCAAACCATCATCTCTATTAGCTCTGATTGGATGAGTAAGCAGTAGGGGAGACATTTTTTTTCTCACGTAGGATTAGAACATTCTAGCACATGTCAGACCGAAGTGTTCCCAAGATGCACTAAGCAAAATTGGACAGTAATTTTTAGAGAGAAATATCTTATACCTTGTTAGAGATATCATAGATTCGTGAAGTGAAAAAGGACCATCTTGGGAAGGCCTACAAGAACCTATATTAGTTATGGGATATTCTACTTGGATTCCATTTGGCGACCTGATCTCGGTTGGTGAAAAAAGTTTCATTATTGCTTAGGTGAAAGTTACTCAATGGTGCAACTTTAAAAATATTCATTGTGGAACCAAGTTGTCAACTCCATTGGCTCCCTTTGGCTAGGTAAATGCTAGGGGAGACCCTTTTTAATCTCATAGCATGAAGAACATTCCAGCGCATGTCAGATTGAAGTGTTCCCAAGGTGCACTAAGTGAATTGGGCAGTGATTTTTGGAGAACAATATCTCTGAACTCGTGAGAGATATCAAAGATACATGAAGTGCACAAAGACCATCTTGGGAAGGCCTAAAATCACGTAGATCAATTTTGGGATATTCCAATTGGATTCCATTTGGCGACCCAATCTCAGTTGGTATAAAAATTTGCATTGTTTCTCAGTTGAAAGTTGCCCAATGGTACATCTTTCAAACCATTTGTCTTATCACTAAACCATATATTTTGTTAGCTCTAGTTGGCAATGTGAACCCCATTTACAACCCAGTTCTTCCCAAAAAGATGCAAAGATCATCAACGACCTCCCCATACTGAAGTGTCCCCAAGGTTTATTACTCCTATTATCCTAGTTGCAGTTATTTTATGTAGACCAACCTATAACTCCAATCAACTAATACGATCCAATTGATCCATCCATCCATTCACAATAGGAACAAATTAGTAGAGGAAAGTCAAGATCTCTACAGTTCTATGACTATCACCTTACTACAGTAACCTCATGATAGTTAGAGGTGTATGAGTTTTAACATCATGAACTCTCCCCCAACCTTCTTTTCCTCTTGGATTTGACCATCTCAAGGCATTTATATTTTTTTCTTATTCATTTCTTAATAGCTTTAGATCTAATTGGGTGTTTGTCCTATGACAACATTGTCTTTCCATTTGATTGGAGGAATGCAATAAGGAATCCATCCACTTTCTATGGTCTCTATGGCATGTGGATGGATCCAAAGGTTTTATAATATGTTATTAACATTAAATAAGTAGGAGAAATGTGAATTTGCAGGATGATCACCAACTGAGATGAAGTTGCAAGTTTGTGGGTGCATAAAAAGTATGCCATGACTATAGAAACCAAGGATTGGGCTTCATAAGTGTAAATTTTTATGTTTGAAGTTGTTTTTCATGTCAATTACATGGTTTTGGATCCAATAGTTGGGTCTAGAAGGGAATTTTGGGTTGGATTTTAGAAAGCCCTAATTGTAGGCTTGAATTGGTGAGGGTCTTGTAGTTTGGGTGTTTACAGAGGGTTGTTTTCCAAAAAAATCACATAATACTTACATTTGGGACATATATAAAGACTTTTGAAAAGCACAGATTCTGGGAGTAATTACTTTATATAGTTGATTTGTAAAGTGGGTCAATTAGGCCTAGGAAGGAAGGTTGGAGTAGAATTATTTGGGGTTGATTATCCAAAACAACCACACCTGAGTTTAATATATGTTAAGGGGGGTAAAAAGGGTATTTTAATCTCCCATTACATTTTGGACTTTTTTGGGAAGTTTGGGCAAAAATTCCAAAAATCAGAGAAAAAGGGCTACTAGGTCTACTAGTCCTATTTAGGCTTAAGAGAGGATTGGGGTGCCAAATCCGTTGTAGGGGATTATGAATATTCCAAGTAAGTTTTGAATGATGTTGGAAGTTTATTTAAGGTGTTAGAGGTAGTGGGTGGGTCTTTTCATTCATTTTATGCAATTGGAGCCTATGGTGTATTTGGGGGTTCCTAACAACACATGACAAAAATATAATATGGAAATGAACATACGTACAACACATGAAAAATTTAATATGGAGATAATACATATATACAATACATGGAAAATATATAATATGAAAATGAACATACATACATAAATACAATGCACGACAAAGACATAATATGAAAATAATACATACATAGAACACATGACACAGATATAATATGGAAATGATACATACATAGAACACATGACAAAGGTAAAATAACAAGAAATGAACATGTAGATATGTATATATGAAATTTTTTTGTACAAAATGTGCCACATGCCATCTCAAAATCTTTTTTAAATCAACATATCTAGATACAATGTGGCATTTGCCATCTCAAAATGTGGCATATGGCATCTCAAAATAAGAAACAACTACAACTATTTCCAGGACATTATATTCTTCTTGTGGATCATCAAAATGGAGCCTCTTTGAAGTACTCATTGCCTCTGATAGGTCCTGCATTCAAACACAAAATTGAAACCCCAAGTTAGATTACTTAATTTATATGGTTTCTACAAGTCAAAAATAAAAATTCAAAATCATAGTCAACAATAATAAAAAAACAAATTTTAAAATTTAACTCTCATGCACCTTTCCTCTTTGTGTCCTCATGTGGTCAAGAGTCCTGATATATGTCCTTGGTAGCGAAGGGACAATGCCACCAATGTCGACTCCAACCTGTATATGTTTGTGAAAATAAGATTGATCTATGAGTTATACTATTTAATGGTAAATCCTTGGTAGCAAATATATTTACAAAAAAATTGAATTAACATTAAAAATCACCTATGTTTAACTTTGTTCAGGAAATCTCAGTTGGGTCATCAATGATACAAACCCTTGGCATTGTACCTCCATCAAACTAGGGGTGACCTACAAAATTCAAACAAATACTTGATACAATCATGAATTGATCATATTATATATACTTGATAGTAAAATACAAACAAATAAATTTACAAATATATGTACCATGGGGCTATTATAGTGAATTGAGATGCATGTGACACTATCGTGGTAAACCGGTCTCACGACATCATCATACACCACCCTTTATCAAATAAACCATGTAAATTAAAATTGAGTACGCACAAGTGACAAGTATACATGAATGCATACAAAACCTAAAATACTTAATTTCCTCCCCCTTGTCAACGCCTGACCCCTTAACTCCCTCACATTACCCCCCAGTGGTAGCTGGTGAAACATGCATCAGTATGTAATAAGATAATCATAAAAACTAAAAAAAAACATGTATATAAGTTATTATAAAAAAAGAAAACTAATGAATACATTGAAATGTATGTACTGTGGAAGTGTCAATTCCAAATGAAATGGATAAAACCGTGGACCCTCCACCTGTTCCATCTCCTCCTCTATCATCAACTAAACATAAATGGAACACATAAAAAAATATAAGTGGGAAGTCGTTATAAGAAAATTCTAATAAAATTATGAACTTTTGAAATTAAATACAATGTGACAAGTTAAGTGTTTACTCTTACCATAATAGTAGGATTCCATGGCTCTACATAGCCCTGCTTGTCTCTCCTATGATGCACATCTCCATGAGGTGCTTCAATGCATTTATTTTTCTATGTAGTATCGTCCACCTTGAAGATGTAGTTATATGCATCATTATCATTCAGAGGACCCAAGAACATATTCTTGCACATAATGCAAGTGTGGGGAAAACAAACCTGTGATCTCATGGAGGATGAAGAAGGGCCAGAATCATCAGCATGAGGAAGCCACAATACCACACTCTTCCTAACCAGTAGATCACTCAGGGTGTGAATGGCTTGAATAGTCTATGAGAGAGCCTCAACAATAATATCAAGATGTTGCATT
>MU226831.1:2130888-2141581 GCA_018584345.1 Thuja plicata | reverse complement strand
TTGGAAAGGAGAATAACAAGAGAGATACCTTAAATTTTGTTAATTATATGTATAGAAATGATATATGATAGTAATTGAAGAGATAGGAGAAATGCACTAACCTTGAAATATTGTAGATCAAAGAATGTTGTTTTCTGAGGTCTATAGACTATTTCTCAAAAAACTAATAGTTGATCCCGAATTGGAACGTAGAGACGAACAAAACTCAGAAATATTTTTCCATTCTGATGTCGTCTTATGAAAAAGGTCGACCTTGACCCATAAATGTCAACCCTGACCTAATAATGTCGACCCTGACCTGCACAGGTCTGACATAAAATCTATTCACGTCATCTAAAAGAAAACCAAAAAGGGTATCCAGATCTAGTCTCAAATCAATTGTTCTGAATCTATACCTACAAGAAAAAGGAGATTTTTTGTTGTGGGGGAGGGGTTTGCCTTGGTCAAACCCCAATTTAGGAATTAACCTTGAAATCAATAAAGTATAGAATGCTAGCAAGTAGTAGAATTGAATCTAACAATGAAGCTATGATATAGATATGCAATCGAAATTCAAATGTATGCAAGTATGTAAGTATGAAAGCAATGGACTTTAGAAACCATAAACCTCCATGATTGTATGCTTGAAATCCACTTTGAAGAGATGATGAAAGAGTCTTGAGGATGCACAAAGGATCTTGAAGGAAGATCACACCACCATGATGGCTAGATCTAGGGTTTTAATGATGAATCTTGAATGTTTGCACCTAATTCCTTCAAAGGCTTGAAAGCTTGAATCCTTGATCTTCAATGGAGAACTTGAATGCTTGAGAGGAAAACTTGAGAACCTTGAGAGCTTGGAAATATATGGAATAATAGATGCTTGAAACTTCACTTGATCACCTAGTTGATAATTTGTAATGCTTAGAGAAAATGAGAGAGAAATGCTTCCTTTTATATGAAATTAGGGCACAATCTTCTAAGGATGCCTACATAGGAGGATTAAATTCCCATTAAATCCTTTACCCCTAGGAGAGGACCTATATTAAATATAATTTAGGAATCAACGCTTCGGAGCCTGAAACAGCTGACCCGAAAGTGGGAAAACTAAGTTTTTTATGACCCCCGGCAGCCAACAAGCTTCCTATTTTGAGAGGGGAACCCTGGTCAGGATCAAGGTCAACCCTGACCTAGGTCAAGGTTGAGGTCGACCTTGACACAGGGGGTCAGAACCCCTAGAAAATATGCCAAGTGGGGTAGGAGGTGCCCGGAGAGGCCCAATCAGAGTCCTGAACTAGCACAGAAGCATGAGATGATGCAGAAATAGGAGGATGATATGGAAGAGGTCAAAAATGTCCCCTAAGGAGGGCTAAATTCTCTTAACATGGAAGTGCTTCCATTTTAAGATGATACAGTGGGTTGTTTGGAGGTGGTTCTGTATTGTTTGCGGGATCATTAAGAGGGTTGTCTGATTGGTTTGAGTCCATGTCTGATTACAATAAAAAAATTTAGAATAACTGAGAGTGGGGCTGACTCAGTGGCCTCAATAATTAATCTAATAATTCAATCCAAAACTTTATACCACAAATATAAACCTCTAGTTATCTTCATCCTACAAGAAGTATGCATGCCTTGTGTGAATCCAAAATGTATATGCTCCTCGAAGAATATACTATTTATCATTTTCATAAGCTTTACCGAATAGAAGTTTATCTTATTCTTAGCCTTTATCAAAATATAGTAAATAACTTAGTGTTTACCAATCAATCTTGCTTTAGTAATGTGTAATGCAAAACATCAAAGAAATGAACCATATACACATTTGACACATGGATTTTTAATATCAAAACGTTGTTAAGGGCAAAAACCACTTACGACTAGTAACCCAAAATTTTCACTCTTCTAAAGTGAGCTCAGTGAAATTCCAACCCTGTTAAAGGCTACAAACACACTATTAAGTGCGACCTTGTTAAAGGATTTAAAACTAACAGTTTATCACTTGACCTAAAATTCACTATGTTGTCAACATAAAATTCTTTCCATACTCCTTGGGATGTATCTCAATATATAAAGGATGGTTAAATCCCACTCGGTTAAGAGATTTTTTGAATCAATGGTTAAACTGAAACAATATATTATTTTTTCATTCATACAACTTCATCTTGTAGATTTTTAGATCTATTGTAATTCCATAATACCTTTTCTGATCAATGTTCTCTTCACTTCCTTTTCTCCACTTCTTTCCGTTTGGTGAATGTTGTTGATTCTCTATTGCTCGGTGTCTACATAGAATTCTTGGCTCTATTCCTCTAGCATATATGATCAAGTCTACATGAAGAATTTTATCTTCACTAGAATTCTCTTTAGCATTCCTCTTTTTTTTATAATGAATTTCTTATCTCTTTATATAGACATGTTTTCACCATTTCTTGTCCTTCTTGTTTTCTTCATTGATCACTTCTTTATCTGTAAAGCTCACCATGTTTGCATTAGCTTTATTTTGCAAATCTCTCCTTGTTTTCTGGATTAAAACATTCTTTAAATCTCCTTCTTATCTTTAGCTTTTAACTGATTGATGAAAAATAAATAAACAATCAGTTAACTCTAAATATAGCTCCTACCAGCTAAGTGTTTTGTCATTTTTCTAACTTTAGTTCCCATTGGTCAACACTTTAATTATGCTCGGTGACTACTACAGATAGCTTGGGAATCAAATTCAGTTCTATTCAGTGACAGCTACATTTACCTCAGTAATTCTTGTTTGGGTATTACTTTCTCAGGTAACACTATCTGTCAGTTAACACTATGAACTTCTGTGCTTGGGGTTCACTATCCGTTAGGGTTTACTGTCACTTGGTGTACATGATTACTGATGACAAAAACTTTGTATTTTTTTATCTTTATGTGTTTTAACAATATTTGTATGAGAAATCATACCATATCAAGTTGACATCAATGACAATACAATACATTAGCTAATTTAATGTCTTGCATTTACTCTCTGCAGCTTGGTGATCATCAACTTTGTCATCTTCAACCATTTAATTAGTTCTAGTTCTTCAATCTCTCCCTTTGGCATTGATGGTAACATACTACTAACACAATATGAAATATATTAGTTGTAGCTCATCAATCTTTCCCAAAGTTATTGCTCTATAACCAATTCAAATATATGACTCTCAGTAAGCTCTTCTAGCTTAGATTTGATTCATGTAGAGTAATCTCTTCATTCTTTATTCCCTTCACTAGATAGATGTGTAGTGTTTACTTTTCAAATTCTTTCCCTTAGACGGATGGTTCTTTGAATCTTTCTCTTATGTTTTCTCTCCCTTTGACTATTCCTCTCCTTGATAGATATTTATTTTCTCTTCCTTTGGATGATCATGATATTTCATATTTGAATATCTCTCTCCCTCATCTCTGGATATTTCATATGGATATATTCTCTCCCTTTGACAACAATGCCAAACATATAATATATTTGTCTAATATATTCCTTGAATTTCCTCTCCATCAGCAATATAGTTTTGTATTAGCCAACAATTTCTCTAGTGTTCAGTGTAGATAAGTACCTTTCTATGTACTGATATATCATTTCAGTCCATCTCTCATCTTGCATAAACATGATTGATCGTCTGATAATGTGTAGGCTGATGCATCGTCCAAGTTAGCTTAGTGACCAGTAGACAAGGGTCTGACCCCTAGTCTCTCCCTCAAGTACTCAAATATATCTTTAGGTAGTAGATTTGTGAATATGTATGCCAATTTCTCTTTGGATTACACTTATTCCAGTATCACCTCTTTCTCTTACACTTGTTCTCTTAAGTAATGATACTTTATAGCAATATGATTTTTCTTAGCATGCATGATAGGGTTCTTTGAAATGTTTATTGCACTTGTATTATCACAATAGATAATTACTGGTTCAAGAATTTACATATTCATACCTTCTAGTAATTGTTTGATCCATGTCATGTTAGAGAAATTTTCAGCAGTAGCCACATATTCTACTTTTGCGGTGGATTGTGAGATGCATCCTTATTTTTTACTTATCCACGTGACAAGTCTATCACCCATAAACAATATTCCTCCTATTGTGCTCACTTTTTCATCTATGTTTCCAGCCCAATCAACATCTGTATAGAATTGAAGCTCAAATTTTTTAGATATCTCATAATTCTTTTGACTGCAGTCATGTGTGATTCTTTGGGATTAGAACATAATCTTGCAACTATTACAACTACATGCACTATATCTAGTCTATTATATACAGCATAGATTAGCTTTCAAATCATAGATCTATATAAGGTTTGATTTACCTTAGTTGACTTGTCTCCCTTTGTCATTTTGCATCTAGTTTCCATGGGTGTTCCTACTAGTTTGGAATCTTCCATCTTGAATATCTTCAATACTTCTTTAATGTATTTGGATTGTGTGATGTAGATGCCTGCATCCTGTTGTAGAATTTGTAGACCAAGAAAAATTTTGATCTTCCCAAACATTGACATTTCAAATTCTTTTCTCATTTTATCAGCAAATGATTTGCATAACATATCATTACCTCCAAATATGATATCATCAACAAATATTTCAGCAATCAAAATGTTATCATCATTATCTTCTTTTAAATAAAAATTAGTGTTTTCACTTATTCTTACAAATCCAATACTTATGAGATATGAGTAAAGTCTTTCATACCATGTTGTCGGTGCTTGTTTCAATCGATACAATTCTTGATGTAGTCTCCAAACCATTTTCCTCTTGTTAGGATCAACAAACCCTTCTGGTTGTTCAATGTATACGTCTTCTTCTATTATACCATTTAGGAATGCAAATTTGACATCTATTTGGTATACCTTGAATCCTTTGAATGCAGCATAATCAAGTATAATTCTTACTCCTTCTATTGTACAAATAGGTGCAAAGTTTTCTCCATAGTCAATACCTTCTTCTTGCGCATACCCTTTGCATAGTAATCTTGTTTTGTTCCTTGTGACTTCTCCATTCTCATTCATCTTGTTTCTTAATATCCATTTGGTACCAATGATAGTATTGTCATTTGGTCTAGGTACTAATGTCCATGTCTTATTCTTTTCAATGTGCTCAATTTGTTCATTCATAGAACTAACCCATTCCTGATTCTCAAGTGCAGTATTAATAGATTTAGGCTCAAAATAACAAATCAAACATCTAGTGATCAGTGACATACTTCTTGTTCTCATTACAACCCTTTTGTCTCCTATGATCTAGTTCTATGGATGGTGTCTTCTGATATATTTTGATATTAAAGTTTCATATATCTATAAATCATTTTGATCATCATTTTATCCTTCATTTTGATCTCCATCACTCGGTACATTATTGTGAACAATTTCCTGATTTTCAGTGTGTACAACATGATGCTTGGGTGAATTTTTCTATCACTTAGGAGCAATACATTGTTTCTTGGGTAGAGTGTCAGGTTCTTCACTATAGACAAACCTTTTGTAGTCTTCGAGTTCCTTTCTACTTTCCTCATCATTTTATCAGCAAATTCATCCACTTTGACATTTGCACTTTCAATTATTTTGTTAGAGGATTTGTTAAGACATTTATAAGCCTTGATTTTGGTAGAATAACCTAGAAATATTCCTTCATTACCTTTGGAGTCAAGATTTTCATTTCTATCATCTTTCAAAATATAAAATTTACTTCAAAAAATTCTAAAGTAACTCACATTAGGTGTGTATCCATACCATAGCTCATAGGGTGTCTTATTGGTGTATTTCTTCAATTGAACTTTGTTTAATGTATAGATAGTAATTCTGATAGCTTCTCTCCAAAATATTTGTGTGATGCCTTTCTCAATCATCACTGTTCTGGCACAATAAATGATTGATCTATTCCTTCTCTTAGCAATCCCATTTTGTTATGGTGTTCTTGGTGCAGAAACCTATCTTTTAATTCCATGCTCATTACAAAAGTCAGGGAATTAATTAGAAATAAATTCTCCTCCTCTATCTGATCTTAGACATTTAAGTTTCTTTCCACTTTTATTTTATAGCATAACCTTATACCATTTAAACATCTTAAATGCTTCTAATTTCTCTTTTAAGAACATAACATACATCATTATAGAATAGTCATCAACAAGGAGAATGAAGTATCTATCAACATAATATCTCTTTGTTCCCATTGGTCCACATACATCGGTATGGACTAACTCAAGAATAGTATTAGATGTGTAGGTTTTTTTCTTAAAACTAGACTTTGTCATTTTACCTTTTTGACAATTTTTACACATGACATGGTCGAGTTTTGAAATGCTTGGTAAGTCTCTTACTTTCCTTTTATTTCTTATCCAAACCATGTTGTCAAAATGCACATGACATAACCTTTTATGCCACAACCATATGTCTTCATTTCTAGCCAATAAACAAGTGGTCTCAATCTTATCAAGATAGAATAGGTTACCTTTTTTTTGTCCACCAGTACCGATCAACCTTCCTGATTCATTAAATATATTTTCCTTTTTGTTCTCAAATGAAACTCGGTGTCCTTTGTTATTCAATTGTGAAACACTCAATAGATTGTAGTTAATTCCTTTCACCCAATATGCATTTTCATATTTGATCAAATTATAGAACACTATTGTTCCTTTACCCTCAACTGGACATGGTGAGTCATTACCCATTCTTACTGATCCACCATTATAATATTCAAAAGTTTCAAACTTTTCCTTATCTCCAATCATGTGGTGAGTACAACCACTATCAATAATCCAGACACCATTTTTACTAACCTTAGATATGAGTGCAGTTTCTACTTACATTTCTTCTTTCTGTCTGAATCATCCTTCGTGGCAACAAATACCACCTCAATATCTTCATCAAATTGGGTGTCAGTATTTTTAGTTTTTTTCTCAGCTAGGTAACAAGCCTTCTTTCATTTGTCCTTTTAGTCTTTGTTACCTCTTCTATCAGATTGTCGGTTGCCTCAAGAAATCTCTGTCATCACCTCTATCAAACTTATTTTCATGAGTTCTATCATTGCTTCTGTCATATTTTCTTTTGTTAGGACATCAAGCAACAAAATATCCAATCTCTTTACAATTAAAACATACCAATGGTAATTTTCCTTTGTATCTACCTTTTCCTCTCTGCATTATTCTAGCCATTAGTGCTTTAATCACATCAATTTTTTGGTCATCACTATCACTTTCACTATCATTTCTCATAGTTTTTTTATGACTTGATTTACTTATTTTCAAAGAATATTTGAATCCAGACTCAATAGTTGGTAAGACACTGTTGTCAAAGTTATTCTTCTCAAATGGAATAAGTCTACCAATCAAATTATCTAGAGTAACATTTTTATTTTCTACAACTCTCATTTCTTGTATAGAAGATACTCTAATAGCATAAACAGGCAGTAAGGTTCTCATAATTTTACTTACTACTATTTATTCTTCAAGTACATCTCCTACTCCTCGGATAGCATTAAAAAGCTCTTTGATTTTTCTACAATACTAAGTGATGTTTTCTCCTTCTTTCACTCTTAGGTCATCAAAATTAGTTTTTACGCTCTTTGCTTTATACCTTAGCACATTTGTATCTCAGCCTCCATGTACTAGCTTGATTTTGTCCCACATTTTCTTTTTAGTGGTGCATGATTTGACATCTTCAAATTTAGCATCAGAGAGTGAGGAAGAAAGTTCTATCATCATAGAATTGTGTTAATGATTTTCTCTCAATTGATCAAACTTCATAGGTATAGTAGGTAACACAAAACCAGTATCTAGGTATTGTGTGACATCATTTCCAATACCTGATAGGTGGAGTTTTATCTTGCTTTCCATGATGTAGAGTTGTCCTTGTTCAACTTAGGCACATCTCTTTTTCTCATCTTGTGATCTTTAGCTTGAGTCTTTAAATTCCCTTTCCAAGCACACAAGCTCTAATTCCAATTGTTAGAATAACTGAGATGGGGGTGAATTAGTGGCCTCAATAATTAATTCAATATTTCAATCCTAAAATTTATACCACAAATATAAACCTCTAATTATCTTAAGTCCTACAAGATGTATGCCTTGTGTGAATATAACATGCATATGTTTCTCAGAGAATATACTATTTATCCTTTTCATAAAATTTACCGAATAGTATTTTATCTTATTGTTAGCCTTTACGAAAATATTGTAAATAAATTAGTGTTTATCGATCAATCTTGTTTTAGTAATGTGTAACACAAAACATCAAAGAAATGAACCATATACACATTTGACACATTGATTTTTAACGTGGAAACCCTGTTAAGGGAAAAAACACTTGGAACCAATAACCCAAAATTTTCACTCGTTTAAAGTAAGATTGGTGAAGAGTCAACCCTGTTAAAGGTTACAAACATACTATTAAGTGCGACCTTGTTAGAGGATTTAAAACTAATAGTTTATCACTTGACCTAGCATTCACTATGTTGTCAACATGAAAACCTTTTGATACTAGTTGGGATGTATCTCAATATATAAAGGATGGTTAAATCTCACTCAGTTAAGAGATTTTCTAAATCAATGGTTAAACTTAAACAATATATGATTTGTTCATAAATACAACTTAATCTTGTAGATTTTTAGATCTATTGAAATTCCATAATACCTTTTCTGATCAATGTTCTCTTCACTTCCTTTGCTCCACTTTTTTTTGCTCAGTGAATGCTATTGCTTCTCTATTTCTCAGTGTCTGCAGAATTCTTGGCTTTGTTCCTCTAGCCTATAGGATCAGATTTGCATGAAGACTTTTATCTTCACCAGAATTCTCTCCAGCATTCCTCTTTTTATTGTAAATGAATTACTTGTCTCTTTAAATAGACATTTTTTCACTATTTCTTATTCTTCTTATTTTCTTTGTTGATGACTTTTGTATTTGTAAAGCTTGTCACGCTAGCTTTAGCTTTATTCTACAAATCTGTCCTTTTTTTTCTAGAATAAAACATGCTATAAATATCCTTCTTATCTTTATCTTTTAACTGATCGATGATAACAAAGTAAACAATTAGTTAACTTTAAATATAGCTTGTGCCAGCTAAGTGTTTTGTCATTTTCCTAATTTTAGTTCCCATCAGTCAACACTTCAGTTGTGCTTGATGACTACTTCAGATAGCTTGGTCATCAAGTTCAGCTATGTTTGGTGACAACTGCAGTTAGCTTAGTAATGCTTGTTCGTGTATTACTTGCCTGGGTAACACTATCTGTCGGTTAACATTATGAAAATTTGTGCTCGGGGTTCACTGTCCATCAGGGTTTACTGTCGCATGGTGTACATGATTACCAATGACAAAAACTTTGTCTTTTCAAATCTTTAAGTGTTGTGACAATTTGTGTATGATAAATCATACCATATCAAGTTGGAAAAAATGACAATACAATACATTAACTGATTTAATGTCTTGCATTTACTTTGTGCAGCTCGGTGATCATAAAATTTGTCATCTTCAGCCATTTAATCAGTTATAGTTCAGTAAAAACCAAATATGCAAGTATAATCAATTAAAAAATGATAAACAATATCAATTAAACCATAGTTTTTGTTATAAAAACTACAAATTTCAATTAAAAAACAAAAAAATAACAAAAAAAACTAAAAAAAAATTATGTACGTATTTAATTTGGAGATAAATGACAAATAGGGAAATTGGATATGCATTTTTTTTGGATATGAGAAACCCCTGGGCTACTTTCATTTTTTCACAATGAAAAATGAGAAATGCAGCCCGCGGGCCTAAATAAGTTTTACTCGCAAAAATAAGATATATGATAATATCGGATATCCAATAATATTGAATATTCGATAATATCAGATATCTGATATTATCAGATATCTGATTAGGCTTGTGAATTGTCTTTTGGTTGGGCTAGGAGTACTAACAACCAGGCCAACTAAAAAGTCAACACGCGTTTTAGTGCACTTTTGGATGAGTGAAAAGATCATTTTTTCACATCACCAGTTTTTGGCATACCATAAGCGTGCACATACCCTAACATGGTATAAATCAAATAATAAAAGTATCATAGCATTGATTTCTCCAATATAACTAAAGATCTAATATGCACATAAAAATTTGTCTAAAAAGGTTTGGCATCATAAAAATAAATTGTAGTAAAGTGGTTGGTATTACATCCTCCCACCCTAAAATTAGGTGTACTCCTAGATTCCATCAACTATGACTATGGTAAACTAAAATGTAAAAATATACTATCTACAAATGTTATACAATGAATCATACTATCCCCACAACAATCACCGCAATCTCCTTGCAAACAAACCAAGCTAAGGGACAATAAATTATACTAAAAAAACATCCCTCAACAACCACCATGCGTCGTAAAGAATTTTTACAAAGATAACAATACAATTAGATTTACTAAATATATGTAAAAATAGATAATTACTAGGTGTAAATTTGGTTGTATTGGTCTATTTTTTAGATTCCTTATTTTAGGATGGTTGTTGTAGAAGGAGATTTCATTAATAAGATTCCTTCTCCCTAATATTTGTTTGGTTGCAAAGGGAGTGTGATGACTATTGTGGAATTTTGTATGATTCTTGGTATGACATTTTGATGCAGGAGCATCCTGGGTGTAAGGGCAATCTTGCATCACCCAAAAATATTTCTGTTTTCTTTTCAATAAGGGCTACCTTGTGCAGAGCTGCTATTTATGGAAACTTGCTATTTTTAG
>MU226831.1:2097675-2124513 GCA_018584345.1 Thuja plicata | reverse complement strand
TTATATATATATATATATATATATATATATATATATATATATATATATATATATATATATATTCTCTAAAACTTTTAACACTTTTCACCTTTCTTCATTAGCAATCAATATTTATTGTATTATCGACCAAATATGATGTTCTTTCTTATGCATGTAATATTAATTCATAATCTTAATTGTATGAAATGTTCATAGATACATTCATGAAAGTAATAGAAACATAACACAAGATATGATATCGCAAAAAAATGATGTTAGGAAGTAAAAACTGTGGTGGGGATGGCACCCACAAAACTTCACTATCTGCAGAATGGAAGGGAGCCGGTTAAGGCTTACAATTTGATCACTTCTAATGATCTACCCTGTTAGGGGTATTAATGTGGAGACTTGTTAGGATATACTTTGTTAAGAGCTTTAGCAACACTGATGTAGTGTGCACTCAGTTAAGAGATTTACAATAGGATTGTTAAATACACCTTCCTTGAAAGGATTTATTAAGTGTACTACACTTGTTAGAATGTGTATAATATGTATGACCTAACTGTATGAAATCTATAATTTCTGATTACAGATCCATTAAAGCTTACAGTATATGAATATCACCTATAGTGATTTATTAATACCTTTTCCTGCTCGTTGGTAGCCTTGGTTCTTGTTCTTGAAAACTGAATTGATCCTTTGTTGTCCTTCTACATGAATTCACCTGTCAGAACCTTAGATGCTCTCAGAGGCTACAATCTTCATTGAACAACATGTTCACAATTGATTGAGCATCTATTTATACAAGTTCTTTGACATATTCTAGAATCACGCTTTACAATGTTAACTCTACATCCAAGGTATACAACTTGACCTTGATCCTTTAGTTTGCATGTTTTAAATCTATTAAACTGATAAAAAAATAATAATTACATTCCTTTTTCCTCATGTAATGGATTTAAAACAAATCAAGAAGCTAAATATAAAACTTCAGTGATTTATCTGACATGGAAAGTCAGATCCACTTTTTGCGAGATCTAACTGACTGTCAGTTCTTGATCATCAGTGTAAACTGAAAGTCTGTTAGTGTTCCTTCTTTAAACTAATCATCAGGTTCCTTTCATCTGTCAGGTTCCACTCTTGACTGTTCATTGGGTTGCACTATTGGTTAGTCATCGGGTTCCTTTGTCCTTTTTGTCACTAGGTAACACTGAATAGTGTTGCATCAAAATTCTTTGTACTTGGCAATATCAGTAACCTTATCATTGGATAGTGTTGTGCTCTATCTGTCAGTGTAGTATAAACCAATGGTGTTTACCATGTTTTACCTTGCATATACTAATAGAAAAATATAATGTCCTCAATCTCCCCCTTTGACATTAGTATCAAAAACTGATATGTGCACAATGCTAAAGTGTTTAGTATGTACACCATGTATATATCCTTGTCATTATATGACTCCCCCTAACTGTATGCATCAGTATATTATAAGTACATGTACATGTATACTTTCCTATGTACTATACATTCCCCTTTTTGTTCTTTCCTCTTTTGAATTATTGACTATACATATCATATATCGTTTCCCCCTTTTTACTGACTGACTGACTGTACATATCATTTCCCCCTTTTTAAAACTCATGAAAAAAATGTACAACTTATAAGTTGTCAAAAATGTGACAAAAAATGTGCAACTTATAGAGTGTCAAGAATATGGGAGTGACTATTCTTGATATCTTCTATCATTTTCTCCCATTTTTCTTTGAGGAGTTCTAGTGCCATGTGCTCTAGTACAATCCTGGCATGCATATCATAAATGTTGTCTAGCATAGACACTTCTGGGGTGGCAATAAGTGTTCTTTCCTCTGTGATATGCTATTGCAGTTGTGTGAGAGTTGGTAAGAGTTGAGCTGGAAGCTCATTCACCGCATGTTTAAACTTTGTTTTTGCAATTTGTATATCTTGTCTCAATTTCCTAGCTTGCTTGAGCTGGTCTTGGTGCAATTTGATTGCATCTTAATTGTTTTTGAGATGTTGTTCGTTGGTTTAAAGATCAGCATCAATTTGTGCTATCTTATTGGTATACACCTTTGTGAGTTGACCCCATGTGCATAATTTATGTATTAAGGCTAATTCTTCTAAAATCATAGGTTCCAATGTGCTTACCAATTCAGATAGCTTCACCTTTTGCAGTGCCACTTCTTGTCTTATCTTCTCTACTAACTTGAATTCATATTTCTTCTCAAGTCTAGCTTCCATTTCCTTATTAGTATCTATATTCTGAGATGTGATAGCGTCGGTGAGAACCACTAATTGATCAAGCATGGGATTTGTTTGATTGACATATGTATCAAGTACAATTTGCTGAAGGATTCCTCATGATGCAACTTCAAGTACCTTTTCTTCCTTTGTGGCTTTTCTCAGTTTATCCTGGATAGCTTTCCTCTAACAAAGTCTAGCATACTTTGTCAACTCAGTAGGATCCAATGTTTTAGGAACACATACTCAAATCTCAATTATTTCATCCAGAGTGACTAGATTTGTGTTCTTTCTCTTCTCTTCCTTGAGATTTGTGTAAAGTAGATGTATGAACTACCATTGCTAGTTCTTTTTTTTTCTCTAAGGCGCTCAGTGAAGGCTTTGTACATGAAAC
Organism: Thuja plicata; assembly: GCA_018584345.1. Lineage (NCBI taxonomy): Eukaryota > Viridiplantae > Streptophyta > Pinopsida > Cupressales > Cupressaceae > Thuja > Thuja plicata. Next base: position 2,121,881 of record MU226831.1, on the reverse strand, counting down.
CCCTTTTGTCTTCTACTCAGAGTTCACCTATCAGTTAGGTGAAGACCTCTCTTAATCAACCTTGGGTGTTTCAATATATTTTTCTTCAATTTTATTGTGTGGTTCATTTTTCTTTTCTTCTTCACTCTTTTCCTTCTGCTTATCCTCTTCTACTTGCTTTTCTCCTTCTTTATTCTGATTAGTAGACTTGTCTTGCTGATTATCGGTAATAGCTCATTCTACAGTTGTGTCTTTGGGTTCATCTGTTGTATCCTTTATTTCTTCATCACCCTTATCTTTGGGTATGCTTGTATCTACTGAAGTAGATTCTTCATTTCCTTCTAGAAGATTGATGGTCTTTATCAATACTGACATATTATTATGTGTGCCCACCTGTGTTGCATCTAGAGTTGTGTCCTTCTAGTCAGTTTGAGCTTTTTGAGCAGTGACATCTTCATCTTTTTGAATTTGGTCTACAGGTTCCAGTCCTATTATGTCAATGATTGAAGTGTCTAGCCATGTCTCATCAGCACAATCCATGTCTTTATTCCCTAGTGTCTTCAATGCTTGTTGCTTTTCCTGATCCTTAAGAGATATGAATGTAACATCATCATCCTTCTATGGATCTTTATCAGAATCATAGTGAGTGATATCTTGAATTTCAATATCATCCATGACCTTTTTTAATTCAATGGGCTCAGTATCTTCAATATTATCCAAAGAAATGTGCTCTGGACTTGCTTTATCTTTCTTATCCTTTGTATGAGGTCTCTTGGTGTGAAGTAATTGATTCTCACAACTTGTTGATTCTGTAGGTAGAATAAGAATTTGTCTCTATTTAGCATCTGTCATGCCGTCCCATTCTAAGAACTTATCTTGTAAAAACTTGTAAGCTCTTATTTTTTCAACAAATTTATTGGAATGCTTTTTCATTATTTCTTTTATCTCTTCCATTTTAGATTCGGGAGGCATGAGTGTGACAAGTATCCTCTCCCTTGCTTCATTTTCTATGTGCAAAATATAAGACCATTGTTGTGAAATTATTTCACCTAGTTCTTTGGGTATTTTGTCAACAAACTCAACTGGTACATATTTGAACTTGACCATAGCCCTGATTATTGCATCTTGTATTTTATGTTGGTCCTCTAGCTCTATTTTTACCCATTGTTATATTTTCCTTTCATTCATGGTACCTGTTATAGTAATTGAATCAGTAACCTCATCAATTGTTGGAGGGGTTAAGCTTTTCTTTTCTACTTCAGGCTCATCTTGTTTTGAATCTTCAATGTAAGATTTGGTCCTAACCAATCTTTTCCTCCTTTTGGTAGTTGTTTTCTTCTCTTATTGTTGCTTCCCCTTATAGGTCCTCACTTGACCTTTCTTAAGAAGTGTAGTATCTTTCTTGGTAGTTTGGCTCCTTGTCCTCTGAGTTGTTGTGGTCCTTTGTTTCTTGTTTGGAGGTAGAGGTACATAAGACTCAGTGGCATCAGAATTTGATTCTTGCTTATCTTCCTCTTGACCCATGGCACCCTATTCCTTGGTGTCCTCTATTTGTTCTTTTTCCTCCTCATTTACTGACATCATCTTCTCAAGATTCTTTACCATCTTGTTTTTCTTATTGACAGTTTTCTTTATGACTAGGCATGTTTTAATCTTAGACTTTTCCTTTTCATATGTGCCAAATCTTGGTTTATTATTATCAAGTGGTTCATTCAACAGTGCATCAATTGTATTTTTTTCTTGATATATGTTTATCTCATAGTCAAGTGGTGGTAACCATGTTGTTCTTGGTTCAACTGGCTTAATGTGAGTAAAATCTGTATCGACCATAAATCATATCTCATCCCTATGCTTTTCAATCAATTGTTTAGGGATCCTTACTCTTTCCATCATATTTTTTTTGAAGTCAAGGAAGTATTTAGTCATCACTGAATCAAAGTTGTCACCTAGTGACTTGATATAGTCATTTATATGTAATGTGACTGGCTTGGTGGTATCCCACTTCACTTTTCCAACTGAAGGAAATTATTCATGAAAATAAAATAATATACGCATTATAAGTGATCCAAACTTACATTTGTTTGTCTTGGCAGACCTAATTTTTTTCATATTCTCATCAAGTTGCTTCAGTAGGATCTCACATAGATCCATTTGTATTCCCTTCATTACAATCTTGTAGTTGTTCTTACTCCTGTTGATGCTATGTTGTTTAGCCTGCTAGGTTGAAATATCTTGTAACCTATGGCACATACACTGAACCTCAGTTCCTCATTGGTGATTGTGTTCAACTTAAGTCCTTTGCTATCCCATACAACATTGGTGGGTTTTTCAACTTTGGGTCAAGAGGGATGCTTGTGAGATTTTGGTTTATCAGTAATAGGGTAACCTATTAGAGCATGTAACACATCCTTTTTAATCTTCTTGGGTTCATCCAACCATAGCTTCTGATCATGCATTCTTCTTAGAACTAACCTAATCCAATCAGTTTTGAAAACCCTCGGGAAATATAGGGGATTTTTTTATCCCTTTTACTTTCAAGTGCTTATGTTCTTCCTTTATGTTCCCTTGATCATTACATAGCTTCTTATAAGCTTGATCTATCTCTAGATCACCAATCTCAGCGATCTTATAGTGGATGTATGATCTAACGTCTTCTATCAACAAAACACTAGGTGGAATTTTTGAAAATGCACCAGAATCATTGGGTTGTGATGCAATCTTTAGGCATATCTTGTATTTTGGTTCCACACAAGTGCTATTATTGATTAGCTTAACAACATTCTTTTTGTCACTCTTCAATTTTTTTGTTCTTGAAGTCGTCACCATTATTTCAAATTTAGGGTTTTTTTGAAAACAATAATAGAGTTCTTTGGTGTGCTCGGTACTTACTTTGATCCATGTAGCTTTTGAGTGAATGGTTTGGAGTGTGTTGTATTGAGTCAATGACGCTCTACTATCTTCTCTATTTTCTCTCTATTTTTTCTCTGCTTTATTTTCTCAATTTACATGTGAAAAATGAAGTGCTTCCATCAAGTATTTATAGAATTTTTCCCTAACTCTATCATAAATGCTCAATGACTTGTTGGGTCATGAAGACAGAGTTCATCAGATAAACTCTCAAATAACATTCTTGGTGTTGACATGATGCTCGAGATATCTATTAAGATTTTTTCTTTCACCGATGGATCTCAGTGTAGTGTCAAGACAACATTGTAAATTTTCCTCCTTATCGATGGGTGTTGGGTTACATTAGAGACTTAACCTTTTTATGTTTTGACCGATGATTCTCAGTAAGTGTAGACAACTCATCCTTTTATGTTCACCGTTGATTTTCGGTATGTGTTTACCGACGGGGTTTTTTTCTCATAATTGTAACAAGTAACAAAATATGCATCTTTATTCATGCATATTTTGACTATCTATCAATTTGTATAATGGAACTGATGTAAAATATAACTTCATGTAGTGCAGTTCCATACTTGTTCTACTTAAGTGGGGGTGGTGATGTCACCAGATCCATTGGATGGGGTGTAATCATTTGCATTGCTCAGTCCAGCTTCATCATTGCTTGAATCTTTCCTCCACATTTTGTCTCTATCCCTCCAGATATCTTCAATGGTGTTTCCATAGGGATATATGCTTGTCTCTATCATTTAGTCTTTGCAGTATTTATTGAGATGACCAACTTTATGACATTGTAAGCATGCCATTCTGGGGTTTGTCCAGCCTCTAGACCTTTGGGTCCATGTTCTCATGCATTTTGCAACAATGTGACCATATCTACCACATGTTGTACAATTTTTCCAAGTACTGTGGTCCATTATGTACTGATTACCGATTCTCTTTGGTTGATAGGGAGTTTCTTGTCCTTTAGGATTACATGCCTGCCTTTTATTTTTCCAACATTCAATAGTTGTGTGCCCATTCATTTTGCATGTAGGACAATATTTATCCATGTAGGTTTCCTTCTTTAGTTGTTCCATCTTAGACTTATATTCATATGCTTTATGTCCTTTCTTGTTACATTTATAATAGAATCCTATGAATAAAGATATAGATTTAGGAATACCTTTCATTTTTCCTCTGCATACATTTGATGTATGGCCTTCCTTTCCATAGTGATTTCATGTAAGCTTTCTTGGTCTTGGATTTTCATAGACATTCTTTGGATTGGATTGATTTGATGATTCTCCATTTTTGGTAAAACCTAGACCATTGTTGTTGTTGTTGAATCTTCATTGTCCTTCAAGAAAATAATCCATTCTTTTATTTCTTTCTTCACCCTTTCTGATAATTTCATTATGTTGTTGCTGAACTCTAACCTCATGCTTTAGTTTTTCATTCTCTTCTCTTATTTCACCGATATTTTGTATTCTTTCAATGAGTTCCATATTCATTATGTTTGCTTCTTAACTCATAAGAATAATCTGATTTGTAATCTCATGGTGATGCTCAGCATATCTTTGAATTTATAACTCCTTTTCTTGTAGCTTCTTTGTAATCTTACTCTTATCATCAATAGCGAGTGTTCTTTCTATTTCAGCCTGTCTAACAGAACTCATCACATCAATCATGCTTACCATTTGGGTCTCTTGACCAATTTGTAGCATCTTTATTTTCTCTGCTAGATGTTGAATTATCTCCTTTAGATTTGTGATGTTTTCTTTTGATGTATCTGATGCTTTTCTTGTATTTGATCCTGAAGACTCAAATAAATATGGAATCTCTTATTCTTGATAATTTTTTTCATTACTCCGAGTTGCCATACATTTTCTCTCATCCATCAATTGTCTCATATTGATTCTAGCCTCTTTATACTATTCATAGAACATCTAAATTTGAAGCTTTTTGTTCTCAATACTTTTATCAAGTCTATACTTCTCCATTGTATGATCTTTTCTCTTAAGCCTTTAAGCTTTTCAAGAAGAGACTTAGCTCTAATACCAATTGTTTGGATCAATGGGAAGTAGTACTGAGAGGGGAGGGGTGAATCAATACCTCTAAAATCTTCAACACTTTTCACCTTTCTTCATTAGAAATCAATCTTTAATGTATTACCAACCAAATTTGATGTCTTTCTTATGCATGTAATATTAATTCATAATATTAATTGTATGCAACATTCATAGAAACATTCATGAAAGTAATAGACACATAACACAAGATATGGTATCATAGAAAACTCATGTTAGGAAGTAAAAAATGTGGTGGGGATGGCACCCACAAAACTTCACTATCTGTAGAATGGAAGGGAGATGGTTAAGGCGTACAATTTGATCACTTCTGATGATCTACCCTATTAGGAGCATTAATGTGGAGACTTGTTAGGATCTACTCTATTATGAGCTTTATCAAAATTGATGTAGTGTGCACTCGATTAAGAGATTTACAATAGGATTGTTAAATCCACCTTCCTTGAAAAGATTTCTTAAGTGTACTACACTTGTTAGAATGTGTACAATATGTATGACCTAACTGTATGTAATCTATAATTTATGATTATAGATCCATTAAAGCTTACAGTATATGAATATCACCTATAATGATTAATTAATTTATCCTTCTACATGAATTCACTTATCTAAACCTTAGATGCTCTCAGAGGCTACAATCATTATCAAACATGTTCAAAATTGATTGAGCATCTATTTATAAAAGTTCTTAGACCTATTCTATAATTGTGCATTACAATGTTAACTCTAGATCCAAGGTATACAACTTGACCTTGATCCTTTAGTTTTCATATTTTAAATCAGTTAAACTGATAAAAATAATAATAATTACATTGCTTTTTCCTCATGTAAAGGATTTAAAACAAATCAAGAAGCTATATATAAAACTTCAGTGATTTATCTGACGTGGAAAGTTAGATCCACTTTTTGTGGGATCTAACTAACTGTCAGTTCTTGATCGTCTGTGTGAACTGAAATTCTTTCAATGTTTCTTCTTTAAACTAATCATCAGGTTTTCGTTCATTTGTCGGGTTCCACTCTTGACTGTTCGTCGGGTAGCACTGTTCGTTACTTATCAGGTTCCTCTATCCTTTTTTTCATTGGGTAACACTAAATAGTGTTGCATTGGGATGCTTTGTACTTGGTAATATCGGTAACCTTGTTGTTAGATAGTGTTAAGCCCTGTATGTCGGTGTAGTATAAACCAATGGTGTTTATCATGTTTTACCTTGCATATACTAATGGAAATATATAATTTCTTCATATATATTGTTGGTCCCACTGAGGGGGGGTTGAATCAGACCAAATCAAACTTAAACACTTAAAAATCAACTCATTGATTCACTCAGTAAAACTAAATACAGTAATAACTCATTCACCAAATAACTTTATAACCTAAACAACCATACATCTCATAATATGCAAATAAATCATTAACACAAGATTTAACTTAGTTGGCAACATCTTAAACAAGGAAACCCAAAATGCAAAAAACCTCTGTGGGAATTGACCCACAATAAAAATGTACCTTTCTGAAGTATGCTCAGTTAATAATTTATCCTGTTAAAGATTACAAACACATTTTCTAAAGTTGACCCTGTTAAGGGATTTACCTCAGATCAGTTAAGATCTTGACCCTATTAGGAGTTTCATTTCTAGAGTAATTTAAACACTCTTTTGGAATGTCACCTACGTTTAGGATTTACAAATAGGACTCTTAACTCCGCTCAGTTAAGAGATTTTCTCTATTAAAAATGCTAATAAGAAATAGTAAAACTTTGGTCTGTAAATATAGAAACTACCTTTTTCTTGTGTCACATCCTTTATGCTCACATGAATACTGGCATCACATACTCCATTTGTCTCTATTTGAGACTATAGATTATGCTCTTTCTACTTCTCTATTCTGCGCGGTAACTTTCTTCTTTAGTTTCTTCTTCTTTTTAATTTAATTCACCAACATCATAATCTCTGTTAATTTATCATCCTTTATACACATACTTTTGCCTCTTAATCTCCTTGATTAGGTTTTCCATCATTTTCACTCAGTCGTTCGATCATTTTCTTCATAAATTTAACTCATTAAACCATTTAAATTTTACCTTGTAACTTGAACTTTTCTTGAAACTCTCATAATAAGGTTTAACCTCTTGTTCTTTTCTTTATATCTTCTCATTGAATTTTCTCGCTTGTAGATCTTTGAACAAACTTCCTTTAATTATTATCTCCATCATATCATCATAGCTTTGTATTAAATTTGATCTTATCATTATTTACAATCAATATCTTGTCCTTGGTAATTTTCTTTGCAACTTGGTTACTAACTTTGTTCACTGCTCAGTTATCGATGCTCGGTAACTGAAAATTGATTAACAAAACTCTTTATCGACTGAATCTTTATAGCTTGGTAGAGTAACTCTTTTCAATCATAACTAAACTCTTTGCAATTTCTCACTTAATCAATCAAGTGTACTAATTTGATAACATGAAATATATATAGTAGAAAACAACTATATCAACATTCATTCATCAGGTCCAAAAAATAGGAATTCATCAACATTATGATAGGAAGCCACTCCATTTTGCACTAAATCCTGGTTACCTGGCCTTATCCCCAAAAATAATGTCTTTTTCTGGCTCTTGCTACAAAATCCAATACTCACTATTGATAACCTTCTTAAGCATGGTATCTCAATCCCCAATAGGTGTGTTCTGTGTAAGAGCCATGTTGAGTCTGTGGACCACCTTTTCATACATTTCCCCTTTGTTAGATCTATTCAACATTATCTCTTGTCAGTTTTTCATGTGTAGTAGTTCTTCCCTTCCTCTATTAAGGACCTTTTGTCCCATTGGACACTGCCCTTAAAGAACACTTCTTTTCACAAAATTTGGTCTTGGGCACTTGCTCACCTTTGGTGGGGGATCTAGAAAGAGTGCAATAACCATATCTTAAGGGACTTTAGTGCTCCTCCCAAAATCATTTATGAGAAGATAAACCATGCTTTTTTGGAAAATTATGTTTCTTGTAGGAATACTAATCCTTTTGCCAGAAAAGACAATGTTCTGGATAATAATAAGACCAAAGATAAGTGACAGAATTGTACCTAGAGCTTTCCTCCAGAAGGATGGTCTAAAGCCAAATTCGATGATGTGGCCAAGTGTAACCTGGGCAAGGTGAGAAGTGGTGGAATGATTTTTAATTGCCTCAACCAGGGAATTTGATAGGGAGACTCATAGATAACTCTTGAGTTTTCTTGAACTCAAATTAGGTCACTCCTAGGACATCTTAGGGTTTCCTTAATCTACCCTCTAATACTTGGGAAGAACCACTTTCTTCCCTCTACCAAGAATCTTCCTATCTTGAAAGGTTCCTACTCTTTGTTCTTTGCAATAACTCTCCTCACCTATTCTTCCCAAGCCCTAACCATTGGTTTGTATTGCAGGAGGGCTAGGGCTTCATTCAACTCCATTCTTGATTCCCAAAATGGGTCTTAACTTTCCAAGTTTGTCCATTTCTCCATCGCTCACTAGTTTCCTATCTTTTAGGCCTTGTAGCCTTTTTCACCAATTAGGCCTCCTATAATCTAGGAATCTGCATTTTTCAGGTGAAACTCCTCAAAGGAACCACAAATAAGTTTTGGCAATTCATGTTAGAATGAATTTAGAATAACTGAGAGGGGAAGGGTGAATCAGTTATCCTCAGGTCTAGATGTAGCAAATAAAACTTTTCTATATTTCAGATCTACTCGACAATAGTAGCATATGTCAACAAATTTAATCATGTAGTTTACTGTCTAATGAAATTGCTTGTAGAAACATAATAGTAAAACAAACCATAAGCATTCACACAAGTTGACACAAGTATTTAACGTGGAAACCCAATATGAGAAAAACCACCAGCAACATGCTACCAAGTTTTCACTCTTTTGAAGTGAGCTCTATGAGGAGCCAACCCTGTTAAAGGTTATAATAATAGACTCTTAGGTGTGACCTGGTTAAAGGATTTAATCACCCTATCAGGAGTGGTCTTGTTAGAGGACTTAGAACATTCCACCTGAATGTCACCTTGTTAGAGGATTTATACAAATGACTGTTAGAAAGTAATCAACAGTTGTGATCTGATACATACAACTTACTTTTCAAATTTAGATCCAATTACAGCTCTGATATTAACTTACTGGATAGCCTGCATTGTCATTTCAACTTTCTGATCTACTTGGAAATCTGTCAAGCAATCACACATGCAAATCTCTGCTTCTGTATTCAACCTTATCTACTAGATCATGCCAAATAGTAAATCAACTATGCAATCCTGTTGCATACACACATGTACTACACATTTAGCACCACACTTCAGCATACTCAATGAATAACCCCTAAGGTTATCATATACCTCTCTATCTAGGTCAGATAAATCTTTTTGCTGCTTGAACAAGATCGTAGATCTTAGGTTAGGTCAGATCCAATGGATCATTCCATCTTTGCATTACATTTACTTCTCCAAAGTAGTCTCTAATTAAATCTTGAAACCATACATTAATTACAGTTACCCATTCATTAAATTATGTGGATCAATCTTTAATTAACATTACATATCCCAATAAAATTAACTAAGTCGGCCAGAGATCTCAAATCTCATCATTAATTCAATTATTGTAAGTCAGCCAACATCACTGTTTCCACTCAGAAATTTCACTGGTGCTCGACATTGAACAACTTTTCTCGTCACAAACAACTTTTCTTGGCACATGCAACTTTGCTCGGCACAAGGAACTTTGCTCGGCACAAGCCAAACTTTTCTCGGCACAGAACAGCCAAAAAAACTGTCTTTGAAAGATAAACAACTAATTACTTTTCCAGAGTGCCAACTGATCAAGTACCCTTTTAATTGCCTTAACTCAACCATTCACTTGGTCTTCTTGTTAAATCTTCTTCATCAACAGTAGATATGGTACTCAAACATATAACAATAGTCTCACCAGTTAAGGTTTGATAGTAATAAAAAAATAAAAATTGCTTGCATTGTCACTTTCAAACAGTTCAAACATATTATAATAGACCTCCAATATTTTCTTGGTTTTAGGTCCCAACTTTGTCCATACACCCTATTTTAGAAATAGGTCTTTTTTCTTGTTTCTAGACCAGTTTGTGGGCTTTGGATTCAAAACTTGGCAACAAGGTTTCTAGGGTGCTCATCCTTGTTCTTCAGTACCTTTACAACACATATCAACACATCCATAGCCTTCTTGGCTCATGAACACATCCCTCCTACATTTTCTACACTCTTTTAGATAGTCTTCCTAGCTGGGCTTCATTTATAGCTCGCCTAGGGAAAGACTTTAAAAATAAGTGCACACACTTTCAGAGCTCCACCTTATGGATTCTTGAAGCTCAATTAACCTAGTCTCCATCCCCAAGAGTTTGTACAAAACCTACGGTGGGTAGTGGAGTTAGGTCCACATCTTTGCAACACTGTCAAAACTAAACAACAAACTATACAAAACAAACTAATTTACAAAATGAAAAAGGAAAATAACTACTAAACAAACTAACTACTGAAACAACACTAAAACATGCCCAACAATGGATTCTATGAGCTACAGTACCAAATTCAATCCATATCAACTAACTTTTACACCGTTTACATAAAAACTCACTGCTTTCTCTGTATTCAGTCCGTACACAATGACCACTCCACCCCCAAATTAGGGTTTCCTAAACATATATATTCTACCTCATGTGTCTTAACCCTTGGATAAAATTCATCCACTCTAGACACCGAAATCCTTAAGACAACCAAAATGTTATCAGCAAATTTTGAGTAATTTAACTCCAATATAACCTAGCTAACTTGGATTAGACCACCTAGGGTATCCAAGACCCTAAGAACAACCATTACATCGCCCTACCAGTTGATGCTATCATCAAGTACAGTGCATTAAAAGCACTAGACTAAAAAAATTTTGCCTAAAAAGTGAGCACTAACAAGACCTACTCACACCAATCTTTGTCTACATGACCTTATATATTGACAATGCCCTTCAAGAGGGTCTTTCACACACAAAAACAACAAAATTGAGACAACCAACTGACTTCTTAGGGGTGCTCTTGCACCAGCATTGCTACTGTCAGTCATCCACTATGCACACAAACCAACGATTACCTAGAAGCTAATGCGGCCCTCCAAGTTACTAAATTAGCTCATGACTTGGAGATCAAAGACATATGGTTAGAAGGTGAGTAATGTAATATTATTAACTGTCTAAATATGCTTCATCCATTGTCATGGATTATATCCAACATGATTGAAGAGACTTGTAATATTTTGAATACCTTTGATAAGGTTCATATATCCCACGTGTAAAGAGAGACAACCCAGGTGGCTGACTAATTTTCCAACTTGGTAGTGAAAAGTGACAGTCAAAATTGTTGGCTCTACGGTGGAGACCTCCCATGTGAAGCATTATATTTCACTAATTATGGCAGAATCCTAGGAAAGGAGGAATTTATTCGAATTAATCATGATAGTTAATGCTTTGTATGGAAACAAAATTCCCATAAAATTAAAGTACAAGACATGCTAGAAATGAAATGATAACAAGTCACATCTACACACTTACTGGGTTCCCAGTTGCATTGGAAAAACTTATCTTTCAAGGCACAGAAGAAGAACTATCTAGAACAACTCGGAGAGAACAGGTCTGTTAAGTGGTAACTTTCTATCTGTGATTCACTCCTTTTTTCTTGCAATGGGAGGGGAAAGACATAGAAGGGAGCCTTCTAAAGGCTGTGAAAAGTGGAGGAGATGAACGAAGGTTTGGAACTACCTCCAACAAGGTGGTATCTCCACTTTCATTGAAAGACTTCATGGTGGGAATCTGTCGGTGACAAAAATGTTCATGAAATTCTAGAATGAAGGCAGCATCATGATTGAGGGAAGAAATTTTATGGTGACAAAAGAGGTCATATCTTCTATCACTAGAATCCCTATTATTGGCAAGAAATTTTATAGAGACTGCAAAATCTCAGATTTTGCGATTAGCAACTTTCTGAGAAATGAGGAAGAGAAGAAAGCACTTATCAAAGCTGGGACCTACTATCTTTCAGAAGGGATGAAAAGACTGTGGAGATTTTTTCTAGGAGCCATAATCTATTATATCACACTGGATACTAGGTTTGATAGGATTAGACCATACCACTTTTTCTCATGAATCATTTTCACCATGGCATGCAGATTTCTATACCCTTTTACTTATATGCTTCAATAAATGAAAACATTAATAGGTTTAGGGACAAGGCAATTGCTAACCCTACTTTGCATGAATGGATTTTATTGCTTATTTATGAGTTTTTTAAAGCCCAAATTCTGGGGAAGGAGATTTCTCAGGAAGATGAAATGGAGGCCCCTGGTTCTGACTACATTCCTTCAAAGACTAAAGATAGTGAAGGTCTTCACTCTAAGGAGCAAGAAGAGTATGAAACTAAAAATAATAATCTATGTTCTTCCTCTAAGAAGCAAATTGTTAGTCTACATACTATTAAAAAAGTAAAAAAATGGTGACCCCTTCCAAAAAATAGACCATCGTGGTTACATCTTTAGATGAGGATTACAATGGAAATGAGGAAGGTATGGAAACTGATGGTGAGGAAGAATTTTCTAGTGGAAAAAGAAGGAAGAGAATCTAGAGTGTGATGGAGAGTTAAAAAAACAAAAAGGGCAAGAACAGGGATGAGAATGCTAGTTGGAGAACTCCCGAGGAAAAGACCCACAAAAATTCCCCTATTTCATACCATAAGGTGAAGGAGAAGAACTAGGATGAGCACCATGAGCCAAACCAGGGCATTCCCTCTCCTTAGTTCTCACAAACCCTAAATACTGGGGATTATAATCAATAGGATAACAAGTTCTACTGCTATATGTCTGAATAGGGGAAGATTATGGCATGGCATGACTTCAATGTCAAAAATGCCAAAATGGGTATTACCAAGGAGGTTATTAACCCCAAGGTCATTGAAGGTGAGGGAAGTCAGACTAAACTAGAGGAACTCATTGATGTGGCTATGTTGGTGCTTAGCGACAATACCCAGGAATTTGAGCTGGATTTTCTCAGTAACACTAAGAACAATATGGTGTAGCTATAGGGAAATTAAAAGGTTATTTCATGAAGTTGAGGATCTCAAAAATAGGGATAAAGGTACTAACAAAGCCAATGTTGGTAGAAATGCTTTTGAATAGATGAATCTGAGCATCAAAGTCCAAAAATTGGAGGAAAAAATGATTAGGGTTTCTGCTACCCTAAAAAATATTGCAGAACAAAGCTATAATATCCTCAAAGCATCCAAAGAACACACAATGGCCATTATCAAGAAATTAGAGGAAAACTGGGAAGGGAATGATACAACCAATACAGGTTTGGAGAAAGAGCAGAAGCTAAATCAGGGTCCTAGGAAGAGGACTAGAGCCAGTGCTAAGAAGAAATAGGATAATGAAATGGTGATTGATCTCCAAAAGATCAAGGATTCTGATGCCAAAATGGAGTTGCTTAAGGCCAAGGTGGCCACCCTGATGTTCAAAATATCTTGAGTGTCCCTGGTCTTTTTTTCTGTCCATTTTTTTATTTCCTTTTAGAAGATTAGTCTTTTTTTTGTTCTGGCCCTCTATTGGCATGTTCTCCTTTTAGACTCTATTTTATTTTGCCTGGGCATTTTTTTATATTTTTAAACTTTGTTTCGGGTTTCAGGAACCCTATAAAAACTTGTTTACTTAATTAAAAACATTAATTAATCATTGTTTGATCTGTATTTGTCACCCATTTAACTTCTCCTTCTTATGATATGGTAACTCAATAGAAATAAATAAATCAATTTCTTGACATCAATGAAAAAATAATAACTAATCTAACCCTTTATACAAACATGTGTACTAATTATCACTCAGACTTCATCATCTCCATCATTTGTTCAACAATCTCCCTCTTTGGTATTGATGGAAACACTATAGTAGTACTATAGAAATTGATAATGGCAACTTTCAATACTATCAATCTCTATCATTACTCCCTCTAAATTGATATTTTTTTTCTAATGATTAAACTATTCTCCCTCTTGGATAAATATTATGATACTATAGCATACATTTTTATTATCCTTCATGAGTAAATAGTAGCAATTCATCCTCTCCCTCTTTCTTCAATATCTCCCTTATGGATAAATTTCATCCATTCTCTCATTAATTTGATACTCTCCATCTTTGACAACAATGCCCAAAAGTCATACTCTTGAAAAACTTGTTTCATGAGTGCATTATAGCTTACATGTATAAATACTCAATACATACATAAATCTCTTCACACAACATCATGAATCACCTAAAGTGTGTCACATTAACATCAATTCAAAATAGATATTCTAACAAAGTACAGAATTGAAGTAGCATGTGGTCCAGGAGCACCTAGGTAGGCTAGAAGAGACAATGTAACCTAGGGCTTGTTTTAATGTTTTGTCTTGTAGTGGTTCTAGCCAGACCACTAGGTTAATAAAGGGACTAGAATTCCTAGTGTGTAGTGTGTGAAGTGAGAGGATGTTACTTTAGGTCCTTAGTGAACTTTGAGTCCAATCTAGGTATATTAGGGTATTTTATGATTTCAGTGCCAAATGTGGCCAAGAAAGGGACTAAGGGTCCTATTTCATGTTTAAACATCATAATTAATGATTTAGGAAATATTGCACACCTTTTGACCAAGTTTGGATAGCTTATACAAAAAGTTGAAAAAGTTGTCAATGTTGTCATTGACAACATTGACAAAATTTATTGCAAGAATGCAACTTCAAAGGAATTAATTCCTTTACTATCTAAAACTAGTATTTTAGTACCTTTTTCAAATATAAGAGGTGATCCTCAAACTTTTGCAAGGGTTGGCAAGTTGATGTAAGGACTGTGAAATTGAAGAAAATTTACAATTTTTGTGTTTTGTGAGGATCTGATATTGTAATGGATTGAATCTGTTAATGTAATATTTTTTTTGGGTAATGTAGGTTGTTCTAAGAATTTTTGTGGTGGTAGTTTATTGAATTGAATATTTTTAGTTTCTTTAGGAAAATCATTTATTTTTTGTCCTGTCGTTGGTTTGAATTGGGCAATGTATGCAAGTGGGGTCATAGATCCATTTTCCACCATGGCACTTGCATGGGCTCTGAGATTATGGAAGGTGAGTCCATGTACATTATGTACAATGAAGTAGGGGCCCAAGAAAGTATGGCAGCTATTTTTAAGTTGGTACCCTAGGTGAGCCAAAGATGCTTGGCTAGGGATCACCATTAGTTGCATAGAAGATTGGAGAGATTGAAAGTATTCATTACTTCAATAAAGAATTGTGGAAAGGTAGTGTGTTGAGTGAAAGAACCCTAACTCAGAGGAGAAGTTTGTGTGTGGTTTTTTTTTAGCCAGGAACATCAATTTCTTGGGCAGACAGTGAAAAGTCCTAAAACCCTGAATTTTAGGCACCTTTGTAGGAGGTACTGTATGATCACCTCTGGAAGCCAAGACTTAGAAAATCCTAATGTTCTTGAAAAATGGTATCAATATATGGTGTTTTTTTTCATACTTTTTTAGATTTTTTACAAGTTAATGCAAAAAAGGAGTCCAACTAGGGCTAATTCTAGTAGCCCTCTTTTGGGTGCAATTGACTTGGAATTTGGAACTCATTGAGGGTTTCTATGCCAAAGTTGTTTGGGGACATTGGAATTAGTCCAATAACCAATCTTGAAGGCTATATTTCCACATGGAGGAGTTTGGGATCCATTTGGATCAGATTGTGCCAATGGAGCAAGAAAGGCCCTTTGAAGCCTAGGAAGCAGCATGGTGAGATTTGATTGTACATTGTTGGTGTTCATGAGTTGAAAGGATTAGGTTCTTGTGAGAAGAATCCTAAGGAGGATAGGGTTAGTTGAAGAACCCTAGTAGGTAAATAGATTGCCCTAGGAGAACCTAGAGGAAGATAGGGAGAGAAGCAAGACTAGTGTTACTTCAGAGTGGTATCCAGGCAAGTTGATAAACTTGGGAAGTTAGTACATGTTAGAAGCCACAGGAGAGTCAGTAGAAGAGTCTAAGATGGTGAAAAATTCAAAATTAGCCAAAGAAGTTGATGAGCAAAAGGAGAGGAACCGAATCCTTGAAGAAGCCTTCGAAGGCATGAGGTTGAGACTAGAGGAGGTTTAAAATGAAGCAACTAGGAGAAGAGAAGGGTTGGAAAGTAGTGATAGGGGTAGGAAGGTTTCTGGGGAAGACATCATTCTGGAACCTGACCTTGTCTTGAATGAAGATTCATTCTTGAAGACCATCAAAGCATTGGGTGGCAAAGCATTGGAAGGAATCTCTTTGTTTAGTGGCAAGATGGATATTGAAGTAGTAATGGATTAGATAGAGGTAATGGAGAACCATTTCAAGTGTGAGGGTGTAACTAATGCCCAAAATCCTAAGTTAGCCAAGTCTAGACTCAAAGGGTCAACTTTGACTTGGTGGAAATACCTTCAGGATGAGAGGGTAAGAATGGTAAAGCAACCAATAGAAAATTGGAATGCCATGGTGACCAAGTTGAAGGACAATTTTATCTCGGAGGATTATGAAATACAACTCCATAGGAAGAAACAAAGCTTGAAACAAAAACACCTAGATGTGACCTCATACACTGAGGAGTTCCCAATATTGTGTCTAAGGTCTAAATTGCAAGAAGTGGAGTTAATCAAAGTGGCTAGATACTTGGGTGGATTGAAGTGGAACATCCAAGAGGAGATTAGCCTATGGACTCCAACTAGAATACAGAAGTGTCATCAGTTGGCCATAAGAGTGGAGGAGAAGAACAAGAAAAAGGGTGACTCTAGTTTCAATAATAATAGGGGTAGAGGAAGAGACCAAAGGGGTCAAAGAGGAGGCTACCAAGGCAGAGGTAGTGAGAAAATGTCATAAGGAGAGAACAAGATGACAGAGAAGAAGACTAAAAGTAGTTCAAGAGGAGGCTATAACATAGGTATGGCTAATCATGGTGGTCCTCATAGAGGAAGAGGAGGTACGACTAGTTATTACTTTGAAACCATGAAGTGTTATTATTTTGGGAAACTAGGTCATCTAGTCTATAGATGTCTTGACAAACCTTTTGCAGTAAAGAGTGGAAAAAGGGTAGCATATGCACTTGAGGACACTTCAAGTGTCAAAGCACCTGAGATTGACCATCTAGATTTAGAGATGGGAGAGAACTTGATGTTTAGGAGAGTACTGATAAGACAACCAATCAAGGATGAGCCCAAACATAGGAGGGCCTTGTTTAGAATCATATGCAAAATTCCTGGTAAGGTTTGTAAAGTGATTATGGACTCTAGATCCACATATAATATCATCTCAGAGGAGGCAGTAGTGAAACTCAAGATAGCCAAGATACCCCATGTGAATCCTTATAAAGTGACATGGCTCAACAAAGGCCAGAGTGTATTAGTCAATGAGCAGACATGGGTTGAGTTTTCAATTACAGGGTACAAGGATAGACTAATTTGTGACATCCTACCAATGGATGCTTTCCATTTTCTACTAGGAAGGCCCTGGAAATTTGATAATGGGGCAGTATATCATGGTAAGGAAAGTTACATCACCTTCAAGAAAGGAGGGAAGACTTTCAAAATTCAGTCTTTACTAGAAGATGAAGAACCACAGTCAAAGACTCCTAATGTGATGTTGTGTAGTGGGAAGCAGTTTGTGAAAGATATCAAGGGTGATGAGAGTGATCGGTATGCCATTGTGCTAAGACCCAAGGAGGATTAAAAACAAGTGAAGGAGTCATTACCACCAGAGGCGAAAGAATTTCTTGAGAAGTAAAAGGACATAGTGAGTGATGGCACTCCTGCAACCCTAACACCTAAGAGGGTATATATGTCACCAAATAGAATTTGTGCCAGGGGCATCCCTACCCAATAACACAAAATACAAGCTTACTCCTGATCAAAACTTGGATGTGGCTAGACAAGTGCAAGAAATCTTGGATCAAGGCTTGATCAAGAAGAGTATTAGCCATTGTGTAGTCCCGATTGTGTTGGCATCCAAGAAGGGAGGAAAATGGTGACTATGCATAGATTCAAGGGCTATAAATAGGATCACAATTAGGTATATGTTCCCTATACCTAGGATAGAGGATCTCATGGATTGCCTTAGAGGGGAAATGTACTTTAAAAAGTTGGACTTGAAGAGTGGGTATCACCAAATCAGGGTGAAGGAAGGTGATGAATGGAAATTGGCATTCAAGACCACAGATGGGTTGTATGAATGTATTTTTATACCATTTAGTCTATCAAATTCTCTAAGAACATTCATGAGGTACATGAATGAAGTGCTCAAGGACTTCACAGGGAAGTGTATAGTAGTATATCTTGATGATATATTGATATTTAGGAAGACAAGAGAGGAGCATATCAAACATGTAGAGGCAGTATTGAAGAGGTTACATGAAGAGAAATTGGCTGTCAACCTTGAAAATTCAAAGTTCTTTAAACAAGAGCTATTGTATTTGGGCTTTGTAGTGTCCAAAGGGTCTTTGAAGATGGACCGAGACAAGGTTGTTTCCAGCGAAAACTTTAGGGGTGATTATTCACCATTTGGTGAATGTCGCATGTCGGCGACCCCAAAATTGGTGAATATTTTCACATATTGGATTGACCCTATCGCCCGACATTTATTAATATTGGGTCCAAATCTCGGGCCCATTGCCCATCAATTTATTTAATTTTTCCATTTCTTACACATTATCGCCAATGGAATATAAATTTTGGTCCCCATAAATTTAAAACATTCACCTATAATTTCTAAGAGACCCCAAATTGACGGCCTATATTTTCCTAGCATTTTACAGACATGTGTCTCTAACTGACATAATTTAGCCAACTTTATTAATCATGCGAAGGTATTGGATGAACCATAATCGGCTCAAAAATAACAAAAGACATGTTATAATTATGCGGGCTTTGCCAAATATTTGTATACCTAATACCTCCCGCTGAATTTTCTGAATAAGGATTAGTATAAAAACATTCTGATATCTATGATATCTCTATATTTGATCATAGCAAAGTTTCACAAGTTTCAGACTATTGAGTGCAACTATATACTCAATACTGCATTGGTGAGTCGCGCCTACATTGCTAAATTTTAATTTGAGGCAAAGGTAAGTGATACTTATTATATGACTCATTGACTCTCTGATTTTGAGTTCATTTACATTATTTCAGAATAGGT
The DNA here is from genome assembly GCA_018584345.1 of Thuja plicata. Lineage (NCBI taxonomy): Eukaryota > Viridiplantae > Streptophyta > Pinopsida > Cupressales > Cupressaceae > Thuja > Thuja plicata. Next base: position 2,102,675 of record MU226831.1, on the reverse strand, counting down.
TTGCAAAAATGGGGCTTCTTTTCCCTTTCGGCCCAAAATACACCACACACCGTTGATCTGTGCTCATCCAACGGTTGGTGGCACTGTCGCACTATCGCGGGTCCCATTAACTTTTGGTTTGTCATTTGATGTCACTAGGACATGTGTGAGTGTCACTTAATCATTTTAAATTACAACTCTAGCTTATTAGTTATTAAATTTAATAAATTTTATTAAATGTTTAGATTTACAGTGTAGTCAGATTTAGATTTTAATTCAATTATTTCTATCCTATAATCACACATCGATATGACAGATTGGTAAATTAAAAATAGAAACTTGCTCTGAAATGATAAAGAAACTTAATCATTTAAAAAATTTAGAATCTCAGTCTTCAGATTTAAAAAATGGAAGTACTAATCCATCGCTTAACTATATACTTAAATGTCTAATACACAGGTAAAGAAACTAATTAAAATATTGTAATCACAGAGAAGTCTAAGAATCATTTTTTGTACCCATAAAAACAAAATTGAAACGAACTTGGAAAATTTTTATTAATTTTTTTTCAAAAACTTACATCGTATAGTAAACACAGAAACCTACTAGGCAACTTCTTATCAGTTAAAAAAAAAGTGAAACTTTGCATGTCCATTGTCAAAAAACTAGGGTAATGGGAATGGGTAAACTAGGGAATCAGGGATCTTCATCTTCCCTTTCATCTGAGTAAAATTTTCTAGAGAGGATAATCTCTGAGAATTCATCAAGCCATGTGTAGTGTGACTTGTCAAATTCATCAAGGTAAAACCATTTCTGGAGAAAATCCCTCCCAAGCTGTGCCCATTTCCTGTGTCACGTTAGTTGCTCATCATTGAGGTTCAACAAAAAGGGTTTTCTGGCCACATTTCTGCCCGACATTAACAAATTGTGTATATCTCTTGGCCAAGGGATCCCCACCCCTAATTCCGCAAAAATAGCAACATTGAAATCATCCTTCAAGAATTTCTATTTAAAAACCTTCCTCAACAGCATCAACATATCCACCTTTTGTCCTATGTGGTCGAGGAGAGATGCAAAAAATCAGGATGTAATGTCTGTGTAGACGTGGTATCTATTGAAATTCTCAAGGAACTCTCAAGCCAATAACATCAACACAACATAATTTATAAAAGCGTCACCACCAACCTCCCTACAAACGGAAGTGAGGATTTCTTCTGAGACATTTCCCAAAAAGGACCTCTAGTCATTTGGGGATGCGCATATAAAATGGATTGGTGTATCCATATTTAATTCTCAAAAGCCTAAACACCTAAAATCCTAAACCTTAAAACTAGAGGCACAATTTCTACCACCGGAAGCTCTACTCTTAATCTACCAAAAGAAAAATGAAGAAGAAAGAAACCAGATTGTCTATAAATAGCCCTAACCCCTTGATTGATAGTAGATGTGATCACGAATACTTAGCAATTAATAATTATTCTTTCTTTAATCATATTTAATTCAATTTCCATAAATCCATTATGCGTGTGAGAGATTTAAATTGACTGTCCTTCATCTTTCATATCTAAATGTAAATCTTTCCCATAAATACATGTGTACAATTGATAGTTAAATATAGCAATTCATTTATTTCTTTTCAAGTTATGAGTTACAAGTTCCAGCTGCACTATCCACTATCCACGTCAACAAATAACCAGTAGTAATCAATGATCATAGTTACAATGCACTTTTTAAGGCTTGATACGTGTCATCATTCCAGTGACTTCCTGCAGAAATCGGTTTCCTTCTGAAATTTGGCCCAAAATTAAATTTCAAGCATTGATCTAGGATGATCAAATGGTCTCAAATAATACATTTAAAAATATCTAATTACATTATGTATCCAATATCTGATTAGTTAGATACACAAAAAATAAAATTGATATTCGTTGCATGTTGCATTAATTACAATGTTACATGTCATTATTTGGGTGACTTCTTGGAAAACTTTGTTTCCTTCACAAAATTAGGCTGAAATTAAAATTTAGCCATTGATCTAGGATAATCAAACCATCTCAAATAAGACATCTAATATTAGTTGGTGTTGGCCCACATGATGCATTGACAAGTCCCATCTTTTAAAAATTGCTAAATAAAATATTTATTTTTCCCATAATTAACGATAGATTAGCCAATAAAATAAATATATTTTCAAACAACACATAAAAATCACCAGTACAAATTTTTTTTTTACCTTCACAAATATTTTTTTTACCTTCACAAATAATTTTTTTACCTTCACAATAAAATAATTGATGACATTATTTTTCCATTAGTACACTTTGTGAAAAACATTGACAGAGATCACCGGCAGACTACAAGCTTTACCGGTGAACTACAAGCATTACCAGCAAACATCAAGCATACCCGACAGAACACAAAGGTCATGAAAAATGCTAAGTATGAAAGTAACAAGCATCACTGGCGACTTCAAGCATCACCAGTGACACAATTTTTAGAAAAAAACCTGACAGGAATAGAAAAGGCATACCCGATGACAAGTTCAAGAAAGGAACACTAACGACCAAGAAAACCAACCATCAAAACTGACAGTTAGTTACAGAACCTGCAAATTCTGGATCTAATTTTTACACGACAGATAAAGCAATTTAATTCTATTTATAGAGTTTTTATTTGTTTTAAATCATAACTTGAGGGGCAAGCAAGCTTTATGTAAATGTTTTAATGCATCCTAACCTATCTAAAACATATCTAACTAAAGATCAAGGTCCAGTTGTAAACCTTGGATATAGAGTTAACTTGTGATGCATGAATCAAGAATTGAGCTTAATTTAGTATAAATAGATGTTCAAACTCAATTGTAAGTTATGAATTTATTATTGTTGATAGCCACGCAGAGTATCTAAGGAGCAGAAGGCGGAATTCATGCAAAGGTCAGAAACAGAACACATCAGTTGTCAAGAACACAGAGAGGCTACCAACGAGCAGATAAAGGTATTATTCATGGAAAGATGATTACTTATATATATGAAGCTTAATTGGATCTGTTATCAGCATTTGAAGATTGCATACATCCTCAGATCAAAGACTTATGTAGTTGCATTCTAACAAGTGCATCACATCTAAAATCCTTTTGTAGAAGGTGGACTTAATAGTTCTTTGCAAATCTCTTAACAAAGTACATAATTAACAGTGTTACCAAAGCATCAAATGAAGTAGCTCTTAATAGGTCTCCACTATAATACTCCTAATAGGGTAGGTCATCAAAAGTGACCAATTGTAAGCCTTAACTGGCCCCTTCTTATCTGCCGATAGTGAAGTCTTGTGGGTAACAATCCCCACCAGAGTTTTTACTTTCTAACAGGAGTTTTCTACGATATCATATCTTGTGTTATGTGTTATCTATTTTCATGAATCCTTCTATTTTGGTTACATACTAAAAGAATTTATGATATGATTGCATATGCATAAAGAAAGATGAACAGTTAGATAAGATAATTAATGAACTGATGATTAAGGGTTAATGGGCTAACCACGAAAATTTTTAGAGGTACTGATTCACCCCTCCCCTCTTAGTACATCATCTTAGTATAATTCCAACAATTAGTATCAGAGCTAAGTCTCTCTCTTGAAAAGCTTAAAGACTTGAGAGAAAATATCAGAGCAATGGACAAGTTCAGACTGGAGATGACTATTGAAAATGAGTAGTTACAAATGCAAATCAACTATGAGCAGTATAAGGAGGCGAAAATAAAGTTAAGAAAACTTCTTAATGAAAGTTAGATTATGGCAACTAGGCTGAATGAGAAAGACTAAAAAGAATTGGAAATAATAGATTACTTTGAAATAGCAGAATCATCATTGAGCAAAGCTTCAGACGTATAAGTTGAAGAAATTACAAGTATACAAGAGATCAATCTACATCTGATAAATCAAATCAAGATGTTGCAAATTGTTCAAGAGACTCAAATGGTAAAAATGATTGATGTCATGAATGATGCAAGAAAAGGTGAAAATGAAAGAACACTAGCCATTGATGATAGGAGGAAAATTACAGAGAAAGTACATGATAAAGAATCAGAGATTCTAAGACTCACTAAGCATCACCATGAGGTTACCAACCAGATTATTCTTATGAGTCAAGAAGCAAACAAATTAAATACAGAACTCATTGAAAGAATATAGATCATTGGTGAGCAAAGAGAAGAGAATGAAAGATTGAAGCATGAAATCAAAGTCCAAAATCAACACAACGAGTTAATCAAAAAGGTTGAGGATAGCAACAGAAGAATGGATGATTTTCTTGATGGACAAAGAAGAGTCAAAAAATACATAGGATTTGGGTACAATGAGAATGGTGAATCATCAAATCAACCAAATAAGAGGAATTCTTTTACAACCCCAAGATCCAAGAAGCTATCATGCAATCACTGTGGAAAACCAGGCCACACCTCAAACATTTGCAGAAGCAAAATGAAAGGTATTTCTCAAGCATAATCTACTTTTATTGGTAATTGTTATCAATGTCAAAAGAATGGACACAAGGCACATGAGTGTAGATCCAAAGTGACAAATCAAAAGAGAAAAAACTATATGGACAAATACTGTCATACATGCAAGATGAATGGGCATACAAATAAGGAATGCTAGAAAAAGAACAACAAGGCATGGACTCCAAAGGAAATTGATAAAAGCTAGAAACCAACAAGAACAAGTAACTCATATGTTTGGGACTATAAGACATGGGTAAATTGCATAGCATGTGGAAGGTATGGTCATATTGCTGCCAACTATATGAGAAAATGGACCAGAAGGTCAAGAGGTTGGACCAATCCAGGTATGGCATGTTTACATTATCATAAGGTTGGACATGTGATAAAAGATTGCAAAGATTGACTGACAAACACAAGTACACATCCCAATGGAAATACCATTGATGACATCAAAAGAATGAGAAACAAGATGTGGGTAAAAGCCACAAACACTGAAGGTGCTGGAACAAGAAATGCAAATGGTGACAC
>MU226831.1:2081915-2097562 GCA_018584345.1 Thuja plicata | reverse complement strand
GGAACTGCATTATGACAAGTTTTACTATGCATTAGTTCCATTATACATAGTTCATATTGTAATATAGGCATGAATAAAGATGCAATATATTGTTACTTGCTAAACTATTGAAAAGCAACCATCGGTTGTTGGGCACAATCTGCATTGGTGAACACACAGAAAAGTTAGCAATACTTACCGAAATATATCAGTCTTTACACAAGCTAAGTGTAAACCGACAGATATCGGTGAACATTGAATCAACAAAAGCTGTCTTCACAACCTCACCAACAATCATTGGTGAAGTCTCCAAAACTGCTAGCTACCCCAGCATTCTGCACAGACACCAGAGATGTTATAAATGTTTATCGACAAAAGAAGTCTTGATAAACTGACGAGTTGGTAAGCATTAATACAACTTAGGGCACAAAAAGGTATAAAATCCTGATGGGTAAAATCATTTTTGCACCCGCGATTTTCAAGTAGACCAGAGTAGACCAGAGCGATTTGAGAGCAAATTGGAAAGTGACCCAGTAGAAGTTAACTTGACACGAAGCATTCACATTCACAAGAAGTCACAGAGAATTAGTAAGTTAATACACTCACTGATAGCACTATTTTGATTTACAAAAGCCCTAAATTGCAAACAAGATGGAATCAACTTCTAGGGTAGAGAAAATTAAGGAGGATAAGAAGAAACCCTTCGAGCTTGTCAATAGAGGAGCCTGTGCTGAACCCAAATATAAGGTACACCCTGAAATAGCTTCACAAACTGATGATTCCAGAGTATTCTCTCAAATCCCACCTACATTTTTACTAGTAGAGGACGTAAGGTCCTACATACACTACAAGATCTCAAAGATAGGAGATCTAGACCTTGATAACGCTTATAGGGCACTGTGTGATGATGCTGGAAATCTCAAAGAAGAGAATAAACACTTGGAAGTGAAAGGACTCACAAATGCACTGCATTTTCTCAACATTTTCAAAATGGAATGGATAAAGATTGTTCTTAGCAGAGTTCATGACAAGGCTCTATGGATAAACAAGCCAAAGGCTATAACAAAGGATTTTATACACACGGTTACTGGTTATCCTACAACCGATAAACCACATGCTGACAAGCACCCATCTCTGGCAGAAGTTGAAAAACTGACTGGTGCTAAATCTGACAAAAGAGCACTAAAGGTCAACACCATTACCAACATAGAACTGAAATTTAGAGCATGTGTTGTTGGCTATAAGATTTTCCAAGCTAGCAAAATGAACAGCATATCTAGCACAACCATGAGCACAGCATATAGGATTATCAAATAGGGGAAGAAGATGGATCTAGTAGAGATTCTATTACATCAATTTGAGGAGAACATGTGCACAATAAGGTCTTCACGAATAAAAACTTGTAAGTTTGGTTCCCTCATAATGTGTATATTCTTTTATTTTGAAGAATACTTTCCTTCCATAGGAAAAGTTACATGGGACACAAGAAGACCCATTACAATTCAGATAAGAGAATTAATAGAATCACTTGGAACAGATTTTGACAATGTGATGCATGAATATTTCAAAACCATTAAGGAAATGCTACAAGAAAGAACTAGAATTCTTGAGAGTCTGATAGAGGAACACCATGAAGAAATATGTTTCATGGTAGATACAAATTTCACTTACATACAAGCTATAGTTCCAAGGAAATCATGGCTTTCAAAGTTGGACTATGAAATCAAAACAAGATTAGCAAATGAATGCATTTAGGCATTGTTAAATGAACCCATTGACAACAAGCAATTAAGATTTGGTACTTATGAAGAGGCCAAACTGAAGATTAAGACAAATCTTGTTGTTAAGAAGGCTGTAAAACAGTCAAAAAGAATGGTAAAGAATTTGATAAAGAACTTGAAAATATCTTCTAAAGGAGAAGAAGAAGAAGAAGGTGAAGAGGAACAAAAGGGTAAGGAGGAAATAACCAAGGATCAGCTTCCCATTGGTGATACATCAGAGAAACAAGAATCAGATTAAGAGAAGTCTAATTCACCACCTCCTCCTCCACTTAAGAAATCTAGAACAAGGAGTCAAACAGCACAGGATGCAATTCCTTCTCCCATGGTAAGAGGGAAGGTGTATAAGAGGAAACCTGCACCACAAAAGGAAAAACAACCAGCTAGGTCACCTTCCAAAAGGAGGAAATATGTTCATATTAATGAAGACTTAGAAGATTCAGCAATGGATGAACCTGACACTATGAAACAAGCAAAGGACACCGCAAAGGTTACATCTCCAACTGAAGACATTAATGACATATGTAAGTCTATTTCTGAAGCTGGATCTGTTGGACATCCTAAAATTAGGAAATGGTTAAGATGGGACATAGTAGAACAAAATAAGATTGAAGATTCACTTATTGCTAAGATGTGCAAACACTATTATGTCCTACTGCACTTCACTACACATGATGTTCCACAAGAACTATTGGATAGAATATCTTCTAGATTCACTTTTGCACTCCATGAAGAGAAGAGGATAAGAGAAAGAGTACCGGTCTCTCTTATGCCTCCTGAATCAATGAGAGAAGAAATCAATGAAGTCATGGAGAAATATGAAAAAATATTCTCACACAAGTTGAGAGCTTATAAATTTCTAAAAGAACAACTTATAGAGCTAGAAGAAGACACTCATAGAATATGGAGTGAGATACTCAACCCTGATGAGGAAAGCAGTCCTAAAAAGGAACCTATCACTAAAATAGATAGCTCAATAGCTGAGTTAGACAATGAAGAGGTACAAATCACAGGCCAAAAATAGACTGACACTATAGATGAAGACTGGCCAAAGGATGGTGAAAATGATCAAGAACCTGGAAACCCCATCCACATCAACGTAGAGGATGAAGAAGTTACCAAAGAATAATTGTCAATAAAAGGTAACTTAGATGTTGATATTAATGATGAATCATGGTTAGACAACATTGTCAATATCATTATAGGAAAAGACCCTATAGGAGAGGTTAAAAAAGATGAAGACATCAATGTTGCAAAGGGTAATACTGATGGATAAGACATAGCTACTGACACTGCAATAGTCAATACACCGACAAAAATGAATATATTAATAGATGCTATTGATATTCAGTCTAGTCAAGATAAATCATCTAAGAAAGATGATGATATACCCAAGGATATGGGTACCGATGAAAACAAAGGTGCATCCAACACTCCCAAGGATACAGATACAGAAATGAAGGATGCAACGATGATCAACAAAATGTATCAAAAGATCAAAACAAAGAGGCAGATAAAAACACTGATGATACAGTGAGAAAGGTTGAAGAGAAAGATAAGAGTGGAGTAAAGAAAAATGAAGGTATAAAACTTAAATAAGATTCAACTGTTGATACATCCAAGGCAAATCAGGAGACATCTTCACCAAACTAGCTAGTGGACACATAATAGATACAAAAGGATGACTCATCTTCTCGACACTCACCCACCAAATCAACCCAATCTCATGCTTTACAGATGGTGGTACATCAATTTTCCACCCAGCTAAAGAAGAAGAAGAAGAAAATAGTAAAGAAAGACATATTGCCTGTGACACTAGATGAAGTCATTGAATTTCCAAACTAGGATATTACCACTTTGGACAGTGACAAACTTCAAGAGTTTGGAGTGCTATGTCAGAGAAAAGCCATACAAAATAAAATGATACAAGAACATAGGGAAACATTGGCACTTGACAAAGAAAAAGAGATACTCCAAAAACTTGTTCCTGAAGTGAAACTTGAAGCAAATGCTACAGTAAAGGAACAAATTGTTGTTCTTATCGACGCCATCACAGAGCAAGGCATAGATGCAGAACAAGAAATGGAAGAACAAGAAGAAAAGAAATATCAATTCAAGTTAATTGAAAAAATCAGCCAATAAGTGGCATTGAACAAGGTAAAGCTCTCAAAACTCACTGATGAATTAGAGCCAATGATTGCTAAAGCAATCACCTTAGTTCAAAAGATGTGCACACTTGAGAAATTTGCAAAAGATAATAGTGAAAAACTAGCAGAAATAGATCATAATGTGACAACCAGTGCACAAAGCCTAACCTCACATGCCAATAGCATAAAGGCACATCATGACACGGTCATAGAGGAAAACAGGCTAAGGCAAGAAATATGGGATGCTGAAACACAATTCAGAGGTGAGATTACTGAACTACAGGCACATATTCTGCCCAATCTTACTATTTTATAGTAGCATATTTTTGATGCTAGAAATCTTATAGAAACTCCCGAGATGTCTATAGTAGACAACATCTATGACATACATGTAAGGATTTCACTAGAGTACATGGCTCTAGAAATGTTGAAGGAGAAATGGGAAAAGATGATGGAGGAGATCAAGTCCTCACATTCCCACCTTTTTGAAATGCTGTAAGTAACTTTGCCTTTAGAATCAAAAAAGGAGGAAACAAAATGTATATAGTTATGTACAAATATATAGATCAGAGGAAAGGAACTATATATACTTACACTTACCAGCATATACATAGGGGGAGTCATTCAAATGACTAAGGAAGTAGTATACACAGGTGTACATAATAATACACTCAGTATGTTTCACATATCATATTTTTGATACTAATGTCAAAGGGGGAGATTGATGACATTATTTTTCCATTAGTAAACTTTGTGAAAAACATTGACAGAGATCACCGGTAGACTACAAGCTTTACCGACAAACTGCAAGCATTACCAATGAACATCGAGCATACCCAACAAAAAATAGAGTTCATAAAAAATGCTAAGTATGAAAGTAACAAGCATCACCAGCTACTTCAAGCATCACCGGCGATACAGTTTTTAGAACAAACCTGACAGGAACAGAAAAGGCATACCCGATGACAAGTTCAAGAAAGGAACACCGACAACCAAGAAAACCGATCGTCAAAACTGACAATCAGTTACAGAACCCACAAATTGTGGATCTAAATTTTACATGACAGATAAAGCAATGAAATTCTATTTATAGATTTTTTATTTGTTTTAAATCATAACTTGAGGGTCAAGCAAGCTTTATGTAAATTTTTTAATGCATCCTAACGGATCTAAAACATATCTAACTAAAGATAAAGGTCAAGTTGTAAACCTTGGATCTAGAGTTAACTTGCGATGCATGAATCAAGAATTGAGCCTAATTTAGTATAAATATATGTTCAAACTCAATTGTGAGTTATGAATTCATTATTGTTGATAGCCACGCAGAGCATCTAAGGAGCTGAAGGTAGAATTCATGCAAAGTTCAGAAATAGAACACATCAGTTGTCAAGAACACAGAGAGGCTACCAATGAGCAGATAAAGGTATTATTCAATCATGAAAAGATGATTACTTATATATATGAAGCTTAATTTGATCTATTATCAGTAGTTGAAGATTGCATACATAATCAGATCAAAGACTTATGTAGTTGCATTCTAACAAGTGCATCACATCTAAAATCCTTTTGTATAAGGTGGACTTAACAGTTCCTTGAAAATCTCTTAATAGAGTGCACACTAACAGTGTTGCTAAAGCTTCAAATGAAGTAGATCTTAACAGGTCTCCACTGTAATACTCCTAAAATGGTAGGTCATCAGAAGTGACCAATTGTAAGACTTAACCAGCCCCTTCTTATCTACAGCTAGTGAAGTCTTGTGGGTAACAATCCCCACCACAATTTTTACTTCCTAATAGGAGTTTTCTATGATATCATAGCTTGTGTTATGTGTTATCTATTTTCATGAATGTTTCTATTATGGTTACATACTAAAAGAATTTATGATATGATTTCATATGCATAAAGAAATATGAACAGTTAGATAAGATAATTTATGAACTGATGATTAAGGGTCAATGGGCTAACCAAGAAAAGTTATAGAGGTACTGATTCAACCCTCCCCTCTTAGTACATCATCTCAATATAATTCCAACAAATTTCTACCACCAGAAGCTCTACTCTTAATCTACCAAAAGAAAAATGAAGAAGAAAGAAACTAGATTATCTATAATTAGCCCCGACCCCTTGATTGATAGTAGTAGTGATCATGGATACTTAACAATTAATATTTATTCTTTCTTTAATCATATTTAATGCAATTTCTATAAATATATTATGCATATTATGCATGTGAGAGATTTAAATTGACTGTCCTTTATCTTTCATATCTAAATGTAAATCTTTCCCATAAATGCATGTGTACTATTGACAGTTAAAGATAGCAATTCATTTATTTCTTTTTGAGTTATGAGTTACAAGTTCCAGTTGCACTATCCACTATCCACATCAACAAATATCTAGTAGCAATCAATGATCATAGTTACAGTGCACTTTTTAAGGCTTGATACGTGTCATCATTCTAGTGACTTCCTGCAGAAGTCAATTTCCTTCTGAAATTTGGCCTGAAATTAAATTTCAAGCATTGATCTAGGATGATCAAATGGTCTTAAATAATACATTTAACAACATCTAATTAGGTTATGTATCCAATATCTGATCAGTTATATACGCAACAAATAAAATTGATATTTGTTGCATGTTGCATTAATTACAATGTTATATGTCATTATTCGGGTGACCTCTTGGAAAACTTTGTTTCCTTCACAAAATTGGGCCGACATTAAACTTTAGCCATTGATCTAGGATAATCAAATGGTCTCAAATAAGACATCTAATATTAGTTGGTGTTGGCCCATATGACACATTAACGAGTCCCATCTTTTGAAAATTGTAAAATAAAATATTTATTTTTCCCATAATTAACGATAGATTAGCCAATAAAATAAATATATTTTCAAACGACTCATAAAAATCGCCAGTACAAATATTTTTTTACCTTCACAATAAAATAATTTGCCTCATATATTATATATTTTCACCCACATTAATTTATAATTCGCCATGATTTTATGGAATTTTCATTCGGCAGGGAAAAAAATTTCTACGCCTTTATATTATTTTCCTAATTTGGAAAAAAAATTCACCATCATCAATAAGAATTTTCCCCTAAATTAATGTACAATTCGCTAGGATTTTACACTTTTTCCTAAGAGAGGGTTTCTTAAAGTTATCCTTGGTTTTTTCTATCCAAAACTAGCCTCCGCCTACCACAGCCACAAAGGTAAGGAGTTTTAATGGCCTTGCACAGTTCTATAGGAAGTTTATTAGAAATTTCAGTGGGATATGTGCACCATTGATGGATAAAATTAAGGGTGGGGTAAAAGCTAAGTTTAGATGGACTATTGAAGCAGAGAAAGCATTTGAATTGTTGAAGAAATAAGTAGGTACTCAACCAGTCCTCCAATTACCAAGCTTTGAGAAATTGTTCACCATTGAGTGTGATGCTAGTGGAATATAAGTAGGAGGTGTATTGAGTAAAGAAGGTAGGCCAATTGCCTTCTTTAGTGAGAAATTGAATGAGGAAAAGAAGAGATATTCTTCATATGATTTAGAACTATATAATTTAATCCAATCCCTTAGAAAAAGGAGGCATTATCTATTGCCTAAGGATTTTGTGGTATTTACTGACAATAAAGCTCTTAGCTACATAAATACTTAGGAGAAACTAAGCAATAGGCCCTTGAAATGGATGGAGTATTTACAAGCATTTACCTTTACTATAAAAAACAAGAAGGGGCAGCTCAATAAGGTTGCAGATGCTTTAAGCCAAAGGTTACTTACAGTCCAAGAAGTCCAATTGAATAGCATTGACATTGATAGTTTCAGAGACTTATACAAGGCATATGAGGACTTTGGGGAAGCATATAACGTATGTGTTCACTTTCAAAACTATTTTCATAGAAAGTTGTCAGAGTTTACTTTACAAAATGGACTGCTATTTAGGGGTAACTAGTTATGTGTGCCAAGAGGATCTATGAGAATGAAACTCATAGAGGAGAAACATAATGGATCTCTAAGTGGTCACTTTGGTATGAACAAAACCTTAGACCTAGTGCAAAGGTTCTACCATTGGCCAAATTTGGTGAAGGATGTCACCAAATATGTGGAGCAGTGTGTTTTTTGCATGAAGGCAAAAGGAGGAATCAGTAATACAGGGTTGTATCAGCCTCTACCAATCCCTAACCGACCATGGGAGTGTGTGAGTATGGATTTTATTTTAGGTCTACCCAAAACCAAGCAGGGGTATGATAGCATTTATGTAGTTGCTGATATATTTTGTAAAATGGGGCATTTCATCCCATGTAAGAATACTAATGATGCTATCCACATAGCCTATTTGTTCTTTAATGAGATTGTGAGGATTCATGGTCTTCCTTTGAGCATAGTATCAGATAGGGATGTGAAGTTTATGAGCCATTTTTGGAGGACATTATAGACTATGTTGGCTACCAATCTATCTTTTGGTTCAACTTACCAGTCTTACACTGATGGCCAAACTGAGGTGATAAATAAGGTGTTAGGTAACCTATTGAAGTGCCTAACTAAGGAGTATGGGTAGACTTGGGATATAGTCATTCCCCAAGCATAATATGCTTATAATGATAGTAAGAATAGGATGACAGGAACAATCCCATTTGAGGTAGTTTATGGCATGCACCCTAGGGGTTTTTGTGAGCTTAGGGGTCTTGGAGGTATGGAGTATAGAATTGGGCATGCTGAGGACTTCACCCATACTATGAAGGAGATCCAAGAACAAGTCAACAAGCAAATCTAAGACAGTCAACAAAAGTTGAAGCTCAAAGTGGATGAAAAGAGGAGAAAAGTTCAGTTTGAGGTGGGTGACTATGTAATGGTTCACTTGAACAAATAAATGCTATAGAAGGGTGTCCCTACCTAGCTTCAGATGAAAAGGGTGGGACCTTGGAAAGTATTATCCTAATATTGGGCTAATGCCTATAAGATAGACTTACTATCATATCTCTGGTGTTCAATGTTGAAGACTTAATCCAATTCAGAGGGAAGGTGGATGATATCAATTCCAATATTCAAGGGGAAAGTGATGATGTGGAGACTACTGTATTACCTCCAAAATTTCAGTTGGTAGCTGACCAAGTTTTGGACTCCAGTGTGAAGAAAAATTCAAGACATAAAGTCTACATGGAACACCTGATTCAGTCAAAGGATAGGCCAGAGTTAGAGGCCTTGTGGATTGCAGAAGAAGACTTCAAAAAGGTGGGCATTTCAGAGGATCTCTTATCCATAGGAGTGACATAGCTTTCCTTATTGGGGAGTATGGTGCAGGAGCTCCTAGGTAGGATAGAAGAGACAATGTAACCTAGAGATTCTTTTGATGTTTTGGCTTGTGGTGGTTCTAGCCAGACCACTAGGTTAATAAAGTGACTAAAAGTACTATTGTGTAGTATGTGAAGTGAGAGAATGTCTCTTTAGGTCCTTAGAGACCTTTGAGTCCAATCTAGGTCTATTAGGGTGTTTTATGATTTCAGTGCCAAATGTGGCCAAGAAAGGGACTAAGGGTCCTATTTCATGTTTAAGCCTCATAATTAGTGATTTAGGAAATATTGGACACCTTTTGACCAAGTTTGGATAGCTTATCCAAAAATTTGCAAAAGTTGTCAATGTTGTCATTGACTACATTGACAACATTTATTGCAAGAATGAAACTTTGAAGGAATTTTTTCTCAACTCTCTGGATCTGGTATTTTAGTGAGTTGGTCAACTATAAGAGGTGATCCTTGAGCTTTTTCAAGGGTTGGAAAGTTGATGTTAGAGGATGTACAGACAGTGAAATTGAAGAACAGTTACATTTTTTGTATTTTGTGAGGATCTGATATTGTAATGGATTGAATCTGTTAGTGTAAGATTTTTTTTTGGTAATGTAGGATTTTCTAAGACTTTGTGTGTTGGTATTTTATTTAATTGAATATTTTTAGTTTCTTTAGGAAAATCTTTTAGTTTCTGTCATGTCGCTGGTTTGAATTGGGAAATGTATGCAAATGGGGTCATAGATCCATTTTCCACCATGGCACTTGCACAGGCTCTTGGATTATGGAAGGTGACTCCATGTACATTATGTACAGTGAAGGAGTGGCCCAAGAAATTATGGCAGATATTTTTAAGGTGATGCCCTAGGCGAGCCAGAGATGCATGGCTTGGGATCACTAGAAGTTGTAGAGAAGATTGGAGAGATTGAAATCATTCATTGCTTCAATCAAGCATTGTGGGAAGGTAGTGTGTTGAGTGAAAGAACCCTAAATTGGAGGAGAAGTTTGGGTGTGGTGTTTTGTTAGCCAATAACATTAATTTCTTGGGCAGATAGTGAAAAATCCTAAAACCCTAAATTTTAGGCACCTTTGTAGGAGGTATTGTACGGTCACCTCTGGAAGCCAAGACCTAGAAAATCCTTATTTTCTTGAAAAATGGTATCAGGATATGGTGTTTTTTTCCTAATTTTTTATATTTTTAATAATTTAATGCAGAAAAGGAGTCCAACTACAGCTAATCCTAGTAGCCCTCTTTTCGGTGTAATTGACTTGGAATTTGGAAATTGTTGTCTTGAATGCTATTCTTCCACATGGATGATTTTGGGATCCATTTGGATCAGATTGTGCAGATGGAGCATGAAAGGCTCTTTGAAGCCTAGGAAGGAGCATGGTAAGTTTTGATTCTATATTGTTGGTGTTCACTAGTTGAAAGGATTATGTTATTGTGAGAAGAATCCTAAGGAGGATAGGGTTAGTTGAAGAACCCTAGTAGGTTAATAGATTGGCCTAGGAGACCATTAGAGGAAGCTTGGGAGAGAAGAAATACTAGTGTTACATCAGGATGCCTTATGTTTCCTAGTGAATATTGGATATGGGAAGAACCCCTAATTTACCTCTAAGATAATAAAAATAATCCTTCATTAGTGGCTTTGTAAAGATATCATCCAATTTTTCCTTTGAATTCACATATTCCATTACCACATTCTTCTCTTTAACTTGTTCTCCCAAGTAGTAATACTTGATATAAATTAGCTTGGTCTTTAAATGCATAACTGGGTTCTTTATATATTCATAGAACTTGTGCTATCATAGAAAGTAATTATAGGATTGAAGATAATCTCTTGCATACCTTCAATTAGATGTTTCATCCAAACAATATTCACATAATTCATGGTAGCAACAACATACTATGCCTCGGTAGTAGACTATGAAATGCAATTTTTCTTATTTCTTATCCATACTACCAATTCTTGAACTAGAAATAATGCACTTCTACTAGTACTTTTCCTATCATCAATGTTTCTAGCCCAATCTGGATCAGTGTAGACTTGCAGATCTTCTTGTATATGTAGTCCTAGAAAGAACCTAATCTCTCCAATCATTGACATTTCAAACTCTTTCCTCATTTCATTAGCAAATGTCTTACATAATGTGTTATTGCCTCCAAAAATAATATCATCAACAAACATTCCAGCAATCAAAACCTTTTTGTCACTATCACACTTCAAGTAAACATTATTGTTATCACTTGTTCTTTGAAATTATATTTTTAATATATAAGAGTGCAATCTATCATACCATTCTATGGGTGCTTGCTTAAAACCATAAAGAGCTTTATGTAATTTACATACCTTTTTCTTGTTTGTGCTCTCAATGAATCCTTCAGGATTCACAATGTAGGTCTCGGTGCTTCATCTTCATCATTAAATTGTAGAGAAATATGTTCAGCTTCCTCCTTGGTAGGTTCTCTCAGTAAGGTGTTAGGAAAATCAAGTTGTACATGTACAAACTTATCATAGTCTTCAGGTTCCTTTTTCTCTTTTCATAATTCTTTTCTACAAACTCATCAATTATCACATTTGCACTTTCCACCATTTTTTTAGTAACTTTATTCAAACACTTACAGGCTTTACTCCTTGTAGAATACCTTAATAATCTTCTAGGATTTACTCCTTGTAGAATACCCTAAGAATGTTCCTTCGTCCTCTTTAGAATCAAACTTTCCTTCTCTAGAATCTTTCAAGATATAACATCTGCTTCCAAAAAATTGAAATAAATCACATTAGGTTTGTGATCATACCAAATTTCATAAGGTGTTTTGTTGGGACCTTTTTTTCATTTGAACATGGTTCAATGTGTAAACAACTGTACTGACTGCTTCTCTCTAGAAGTTTTGTGAATTACATTTCTCAATCAATAGTGTCCTAGCACAATCAACAATAGATTTGTTTCTTCTCTCAGCAATACCATTCTTATGTGGTTTCCTTGGTACTGACATATGTCTCTTAATTCCATTTTCATTAAAAAACAATGTAAACTCATTTAATGTAAACTTGCCTCCGAAATTAGATCTCAGACATTTCAGTTGTCTTCTAGTTTCTTTCTCAACTCGGGCCTTATACCACTTAAAATTTTGAATAATCATCCACACATATAATAAAACATATGTCACCATAGTAACTTTGAGCTCTCATGGGTCCACATAAATCAATATGAACTAAATCCAAAATTCCTTGTGTAACATATAAGTCTTTCTCGTAAAACTAGATTTAGTCATCTTACCCATTTGACATTCTCTGCACATAGAATTCTCAGGTTTCTTTAATCTTGGTAATCCTCTGACTCTATTACTTTTACTCACTTTGATCAAGTTGTCAAAATTAATATAACACAAACTTTTGTCCCATAGCCAAACATCCTCAACTTTAGAAAATATATAATTCTTCATAAAAGTATCAAGATAAAATAAATTACCTTTAGAGTGTTCTCCACTAGCAATCAAAATTTCCTTATTATCAAAAAATTTCACTCTTCAATGTTGAAATTCTAATCGGTGACCTGTGTTACCTAACTGTGCAACACTCAAACAGATTATACTTCAATCCTTCAACCCGATAAACATCATCACATCGAGTGTTATTCAATAGAATGATAGAACATTTTCCTTTCATAGGGTATGGAGTATCATTTCCAAATCTTACATATCCTCCATCATGCTTTTCCAAGGAAATAAACTTATGTGTGTCACCAGTCATGTGATTTGAACAACCACTATCTATAATCCATGTTTCATTCTTACTTTTGATATTAGGAATCTTGGTTCTTCTTCATCAGAATTGTCTTTAATATAAATATAAACAACTTCTTTTTCCTCACTGTCATTTGAATCATCGTTACTTAGATCTTCATTAGAAATATGACAAGACTTCTTACCTTTGCTTTTGTAGTCTCTGAATCTCCTAAATTTTTTTTCTCTTTTGTCATTATCTTTGTTCTCTTTCTTCTCCTCATTATTTTTCTCAGGGCATTTAGATACCAAATGACCAATCATGTTACAGTTAAAACATTTCAAGGGTAACTTACCATTGTGTTTTCCTTTGCCTCTTTGTATCCTTCTAGCCAACCAAGATTCAAACTCTCTCTCATTCTCTTCATCTGCAACATGTAATTCTTTCAAACCACTCTAACAGCTATAAAATCTCTCACTCTCACTCCTCAAATATTCATCACTAACTCTAGAGTCCTTAGAACTTCCAATCTTCAAAGATGACTTAAATGCAGACGCTCTCTCAGATGTAGCAGGTAAACTATTACAAAAATCATTAATCTCAAATGCAACCAGCTTACCAATAGTAGAATCAAGAGAAAAATTCATCTGAGGAATGGATCTCAACTCTTGTATAGTAGATACAGGAATAGAATAACTCAGTAGTAGGCTTCTCAACATTTTTATTTTAGCATCTTCTTCTATTATGGCTCCACCAGCTCCTCTGATATAATTAACAATTTCCCTAATTATAGTGTTGTATTGTATTATGATTTATGAATCTTTCATTCTCATTGAATCAAATCTACCTCTCAGACTTTCTACTTTTTCTGTTTGAACATTTTGACCTCCACCATAGGTAAAAATAATCTTATCCCATTTTTTTTTTAAGTAGCGCATCCACCAAGCTCATCATATTCCTAGTTGGTATTTGTAAAACTATCTCAATCATAACTTGTGTGTGCTCTTTATTTTTTCTTTACTGATTGATTTTCAAAGGTGCAATATTTGGTGCAACATATTCATTATCAAGAAAATGAAGTCCATATTCTCCTATACTAGACACATGCAATCTCATTTTACTTTTCCATGTAGATAAATGTTCCATATTCAACTTTGGTGCTTCCCTCTTGTACATCTTTAGATCTTGACTGAAATATTTATAAACTTAACACTTCAGAGAACCAATGCTCTAATACCAATTGTTGGTCCTACTAAGAGGGGGGTAAATCAGAACAAATAAAACTTAAACACTTAAGACTCAGTTCACTGATTCACTCGGTATAACTGAATACAATAATAATCAATTCACAAAAAAACTTAATAACTTAAACAACTATACATCTCATAATATGAAAATCAATCATTAACACCAGATTTAAATCAGTTGACACCAAATTTAACGAGGAAACCCAATATGGGAAAAACCTTTGTGGGAATAGTGACCTATAATACAAATATAGCTTTCTAAAGTACGCTCAAATTAAGATCTTATCATATTAAAGATTACAAAAATAGTTTCTAAATGTGACCCTGTAAGGGATTTACCTCAAATTGGTTAAGATCTTCACCCTGTTAGGAGTGTCCTTTCTAGAGTACTTTAAACACTCTTTTAGAATGTCTCCTACATGTAGGATTTACAAATAGGACTATTAAATCCACTCTGTTAAGATATTTTCTCTGTTACAAATGATAATAAGCAACAGTAAAAATTTGATTTGTAAATATAGAAACTACATTTTTCTTGTGTCAAATCCTTTATTATCTCACAAATACTAGCATACCATACTCCATTTGTCTCTAATTTAGACTGTAGATTCTACTCTTTCTACTTTTGTGTTCTTCTCGGTAACTTTGTTCTTCAGCTTCTTTTTCTTTTTAATTCAATTTTCCAACATCATAATCTCTGTTAATTTTTCATCCTTTATATAGAAATAATTTTTCCTCTTAATCTCCTTGCTTGGGTTTACCATAATTTGCGCTCATTCATTCGATCATTTGCTTCATAAATCTTAACTTGTTAAACCATTTAACTTTTACCTTGTAACTTGAACTTTCCTCGAAACTCTCATAATCAGGATTAACCACTTGATCTTTGCCTTAGATCTTCTCATTTAATTTTCTCTCTCATAGATCTTCTAACAAATTTCCTTTAATTCTTATCTCTATCGAGATCATCATAGCTTTGTATTAAATTCAATCTTATCATCATTTACAATCAATATCCTGTACTCTGTAATTTGCTTTGCAACTCGGTAACTAACTTTGTTCACTACTTGGTGCTCGGTAACTAAAAAACCGATAAACACAATGAGCTATACCGACTTAATTTGTCTAGCTTTGTAGAGTAACTCTGCAAGTTTACTACTTGAATTTAAGGTTTAAATTCCATTTTGTCAAATATTTTATCATATTTTCAGTCATAACTTAACTCTTCACAATTTTTGACTTAATCAATCAAGTGTACCGACTTGATAACATCAACTATATAGTAGAAAAAAACTATATCAATATTAATTCATCATTGTCTTATCTCTATTTGTCACCCATTTAACTTATCCTTCTTATGATATGGTAACTCAATACAAATCAGTAAATCAATTGCTTGACATCAATGACAAAATAATAACTTATCTTTAACCATTTCTACATATATCTATGTACATTATCAACAGTCTTCATCATCTCCATCTAT
>MU226831.1:2049994-2081865 GCA_018584345.1 Thuja plicata | reverse complement strand
ATGTATGTATGTACATATATGTATATATGTACATATATGTATATCTATACATATATGTATATATGTACATATATATATATATATGTACATATATGTATATACACACACACACACACATATATATCTGTGTGTGTGTCTTTGTGTGTGTAAATATATATGTATTTATATATCTATATAGATATATATAATATATATATATGTATGTATATGTATATGTATATGTATATGTATATGTATATGTATATGTATATGTATATGTGTGTGTGTGTGTGTGTGTGCGCGCGTGTGTCTGTGTGTGTGTACATTTTGAGTTTTGATGTAGATTGCACGTATCACACACCAACTTCCCTAAATTGTCAGGATGAGCATACCCTAATGCATTATCTCAATGGTAAGAGAGAGTAAATATCATTCAAGCCTAAATCCGAAACTAAGACATCATTTTTCTTGAAATTTTGGACAAGTATCTGTGTGACTACCTTCTTCAAATTTGTCGATGTGATGTGCATTCTTGAACCCTTGTTTGAGCATGCTTATGTTGTTGCATCTTTTCTAAATTTTTATTTGGTCAAATTTCAAAGTGCATGGAGTCATGTCAGTCAATGTTTCGTTTTGTCGTGATGTTAGCAAAAGATTAATTAAAGATTATATATTTAAACTTTCTAGAATATTGTAACACTAAATATATAGATATTTAATTAATAAGGATTAATTAAATACCTATATTTATTAAACAGACTTAATTAAAAGGTCAAAATATAAAGATTGAGGATTTAATTAAATATTAAATCTAAATGAAAAAATAATGTATAATTAATATAAATAATATTTAAATATTAGGTGACGTATTAATAATATGTTACAAATGTTAATTCTAAATGAGATATTCATATGCAATTTAATTGCACCTTAAATTAATAAATTGGAATTTGAATTCTAATTAAAAGACTAAGTTAAGTGCTTTTAAGGAGAATTATGTATATGTATATGTATATGTATATGTATAAACATATATGTATATGTATATACATATACATATACTCTCTCTCTCTCTCTCTCTCTCTTAGGTATTATTCTTATAATATAAATATAAATATAATAATAATAGTATACTATTATATAATAATAATATAAATAATAATAATATATTAACGCTAATATTAGTAAATATCATACTAATATTAATATAATATAATATTACTATTATACAATGTTAATATTAATATTTATATAATATTAATATTTTATTAAATGAAATATATAATATACAACCTAAAAACCCAAAATGAAAGTTGAAAATAGCATTGAAATTGAAATGTTAAAATTGGGCGGGACCTATCGGATATCTGATAATATCATATATGCAAAATTATTGGATATCTGATATTATTTCGGATATCTGATTAGGTTTGGTATTTTCCTTGGGATTTGGCTTTGCAATGCCAAACGTGGATGGTCAACCAAAAAGACATGTTCACCCTATTTCCTCTAATCTCAAGACTTCGACCATGTAGCTAATGACCTTTTTTCATCCAAAATTGATGAAACAAAAAGGGTTTCTTAAAGACATTATCATATTTCCATCAATATAATTGGTGTCAAAAATTGACTTCACTAAGTAATTATTACTTATTTTCTAATTGAGTTACCTCTAAAGTCCCAACTGACACACTAATTGAAAAAAAACTATAAATTTCAAACGGTTTGTCCTTTTTTAAAATCTGAAACATGTGTATCATTTTATGCTTCGCCTGTTATAAGAAAAAAAAAATCAATTTGGTATAGTTTATAAATAGTTAAGGAGGTCAGACATGAGAGTTTTTTTATTCTGAATAAGTTGTAGCAAAAAACTCATAATTAATTATTTATTTGGGAAAAAATTACACAAAAATATGTGTCACATACAGGCATGAGTCTACTACTTATGTCTAGAATATTGTGGAAATATATCATCATTTGATTGTAATTAAGGTAGTCAAACATACACATACTTTTTATCTTTTTCCTAAAATTTTTGTGCTACTACATTGAAATCTAAAGTTTTCAACAATTAGAAATTTTTTTTGCAGAAAAGGGCTAGTAGTTTAGAAACTAAATTCAATTTCCTACAGATTCTTTTCTCACAACTTTTTCACATAAGGTTGATAAGATGTTCAACTTTTTATGTAAAGTTGACTAACCATTATTTTTTAATTTTTCATTGCCACTTAAGGCCATAGTTTGGTATACAATGATCCTGCACATACCTATTAGTTACATGAAGATAATGATTATTTGCATATGATAATGTTATGTATATTATGATAATTACTAACCTCATACTTGCATGTGTATGGTTGGTGTTTATGTTTTATATTTCTATTTGATGTGCCTGATATGGTTGAGGGACAAAGTCATGGTCATTTTCTTGCAAGATCTACATAATGGAATATATGATAAATATCTCATGATAACAATAAAAATCTCCAAAAAATGAACATAGAAGAAACATCATCTAGGATCATCTGAGAACACAAACACGATGTAAGATCTAAATGTTAAAAAGATTCACTACCACCCAACCACATGGAACCTAGAGATCCAACCCACCATGATGAGGAGATAAACACTATAGCTCACTCAAAGAACTAGTCAAACAAGAAAAACTAATATTGCAATGGTGCATATATAAAATTGTAATAAATGGTTATAAGTTTAACAAGTATAAATGGTTAGAATACAAATAAGGTGTACCAAGTGATCATGTAGGAACTTAGAACACATATAAGAAAGTGTCATCATATGTGTCAACTCTTGATTTATCCTGGTAGTCTCTCTCTAGACTCCAATTCCCAAGTGATCATACAAGGTATAAGTAATCATTTTGTACATAAAATTTTATTACCTATGCTATATCCATGCATTCTCTAGGTGACAAGGATTATCTCACACTTAATCCTAGCTTGTACTAGCGCTCAAGGAATTGGTGAGAAAGACAATTATCTTAATAATGTTTCTCTCCTGATAAATTTATGAAGAGATCACTTTATTAAGCTACTTACAATGGGTTATCTTGGTAGCCACATTAGGGCCCTGATGCCCATTGCAAGCCACTTCCCCTCTATGCTCCTAGATAACCTACCTTGATACTTCAACTAAAATAAAGAAAGAGAAGGAAAAAAAACCATAAAAGACTTCTGATAAATAATCAAGTCATGGAAATCACCAAAGAAGGATTATGTAGCATAAATAATAATATCACATCCTATATAAGGATCCAAATTTTCAACCCCGCAATGGACATCTCAATAAATCATCCATCCCATAATAGATATCTCAATAAAACAATCACAAACTCTCATAGAATCATATCACAAGTTCAACGATAGAATCTACCTCCCAACATGAAGTAAAACATAATCCAAAAAGACTATTATTCAGACCATAGAACAATATGGACAATAGCACCAAAAAGGTGAAAAAGTAAATCAAATTTCAACACAATAATGATTTTCACCTCTTGTGGCCAAATAATATAATGATCAATACTTAATGGAGAATATAACATAACTCGTTGATTCAACCAAAACAACACATGAAGGTCAATCATGACATTGAAATGGTTATGAAATTTCTACAATATAATCCCAAAGAGTAAAAGGTATAAAACTATAAATAATCCAAGTCTGAAAGACAAAATCCACCTAGGGAAACACTCTACCTGAATGGACAATATGCACCCACATGATGACATAAAGCACACATATACTTGATATATTTGATGAATCTAGTTATATCATGTTATGACTTAGTTTACAAATATGTCAATATAAAGTATCTCATTAAGTATAAATATTACTTAACATTCATTTTAAAATGATATTAATACTTAATCTTGGTCTTGAATCCCTATAATCTTAATTAATTATTATTTAAAATTAAATTATGAATTAATTAGATTGGTTATACTAATGTTTAATAATTATCAAATTAATTAAATTTTAAATTAGTAATATTTATTAAAAAAGCAATTTAAAACTTCATATTAAAAATATATAAAATAATGTAATGGGGAGAAATACATTATAAAAGGAATAAATATCATGAATCCATCATTGTAATGAATGATTTTAGTTTTGGAAAGATTGGGCTTCATAACAGTGACATTTTTGTATATTTCCTCTATACAAATTAGTCTGTAATTTCAATGGTAAAATCTCATATGTAATGATACAGGTCTGAAACTTATATTGATGGACATATAATTTGATTCCACATATTTTTAATCATTACCACTCCTAAATAAAAGGTCATTTGAATGGTGTAAAAAATAAATCTCCCTAACAGCCTTGTTTAGGAATAAATGTTACCAGTTTTGGTAAAAAGACCATAATTTTTTTTCAACCATTTGATTTTCATGAAAATAGGATAAAATATTCATAATAGTCTCATATACAATCTCACCGAAGATTTTTTATAAATATGTATTTTTCAAATGTTACATGGATGATTGTTCGTGTATCTTAGATTGAAGAATCAAGTCCAAATAGGTCTAGTATAACAATCAATATTTGACCTTTTATGTACAAATGAACTCTATCTAATTTTAATATATGTTAAATAAAACTAAAATGGGTATCTAGAAGTGTCTTTATATTTTGAAGGTGACATCCGCAATGAAATTTATGTACATTCAAACCAATTAGGAAGGCTACAAGGAAGAGACCTAATGATGAAAGAAAGTTTATGTGAATCCCTACCAATGCATTATTTACATAAATCATATCCAATAGTGATGTAACACTAGTCTTGATTCTCCCTAGATTCCTCTAGGGGCTCCTAGGTCAATCTCTGACCTAATAGCATTTTTCCACTAACCCTATTCTCCTTAGGATACCCCTCACAAGATCCTACTCCTTTCAAGTAGTGAATACCAACAATGTAGAACACAAACTCACCATAGCTCTTCCTAGGCTTCCAAAGGCCTTTCTTGCTCCATCTGCACAAACTAATCCAAATGGGTCCCAAACTCTTCCATATGGAGAGATAGTCTTCAACATTTTTTATTGGACAGATTACAATGTCCATAAACTTCTTTTGGATTGAAACCCTAAACGAGTTCCAAGTTCCAAGCTAAATTTACCCCAAAGAGGGCTACTAGCATTAGGCCTAATTAGGCTCCTTTTCTGCAATAACTTGTAAAATTCCTTAAAAATTCAGAAAAAAAATACCATATCCTAATACCCTTTATCAAGAACCTAAGGATTTTATAGGTCTTGGCTCCCAGAGGTGTCCGTACAGTACCTCCTATACATATGCCTAAAATTTAGGGTTTTAGGTCCTTTTCACTGTCTTCTCAAGAAATTGATTTTCTTGGATAGGAAATCTTCACACCCAAACTTCTCCTCTGATTTTGGGTTCCTATACTCACGCTACTACCTCCCCACAATCCCTGATTGAAGAAAATAATGGTTTCAATCCCTCCAAATTTCTCTGCAACTTTGTGTGATCCCTAGCCATGAATCACTGACTCACCTAGGGCATCTCCTTATAAATAGCTGCCATGCTTTCTTGGGACCCTCCTTCACTATACATAATGTATATGGAGTCACCTTCCATATTCCAAAGGCCCATGCAAGTTCCATGATGGAAAATGGATCTATGACCCCATTTGTGCAAGATGCCTGAATCAGGACAACAACTAGATAGAAACTAAAAGAATTTATTAAAGAAACTAAATTAAAAAAATTGAAAAATAACTCCACATAAAATCATAAAAAAATCTACATTAACATAATCAAAAGCTATAGAAGATTATCTAATCCATCTTAATGCTAAATGCTCAGAAATTACACAAACTGTAACAGTTCCTTGATTATACAGTCCGTACACACTCTGACACAATAATTCCAACCCTTGAAAATGATCAAGGATAGCCTTGTGTAGTTGACCAAGGAACCAAAACACCAGTTTCAAATAGTTATGGAACTAATTCCATCAAAGTTGCATTCTTGCAACAAATGTTGTCAATGTTGTCAATGACAACATTGACAATTTTTGCAACTTGTTAGATATGCTATCCAAACTTGGTCAAGAGTTGTCCAAACTTCCCCAAATCACTAATTAAGGTGTAAGAACATGAAATAGCACCCTTATTCCCTTTCTTGATCACATTTGGCACTAAAATGACAAAATTCCCTAATTAACCTAGATTGGACTCAAAGGTCACTAAGGACCTAATTAGGCGTCCTCCCACTTAACACACTACACACTAGGAGCTACATGTACCTTTATTAACCTAGTGGTCTAGCTGGAACCACTACAAGACAAAAAATCAAAAGAACCCATAGGTTACATTGCATCATTACCCCTACCTAGGTTCTCCTACACCATACCACCCATAAGAGAAAGCTATGTCACTCCTAAGGACAATATATTATATAAATTTCCCACCTTCTTGAAGTCTTCCTCTGCAATCTATGAGGCTTCTGAATCTAGCATATTCTTCTACTGAATTAGGTGTTCCATGTAGACTTTATGCCTTGTAGTATTCTTTACCCTGGATTTCATAAATTTGTCAGCTACCATTTGTGGTTTGCGAGGTAATACAGTAACCTCAAAATCCCCAATGATGCCTTGACTACCCTGACTAATCTCATATACCTTCTCTCTAAACTGGATTAAGTCCTGCACATTGAACACCGAAGATATGGTCAAGTTTGATGGTAATTCTATCTTATAGGCAGTAGCCCCATATTTGGCTAGGATTTTTCAAGGTCCCACCCATTTTCATTTGAAGCTTGGTAGGGACACCTTTCTATAGCCTTCATTTTTTTCAAATGGACCATCACATAGTCACCCACTTCAAACTGAACCTCTCTCATTTTTCATCAAATTTTTCTTTCAACTTTTTTTTATTGTCATGGATTTGCTTTTTGACTTGTTCTTGTATCTCCTTCATAGTATGGGTGAAGTCCTCAGCATGTCCACTACTATACTCCATACCTCCAAGATCCCTAAGCTCACAAACACCCCTTAGGTGCATCCCATAAACCACCTCAAATGGGATCCTTCCTATCATTTTTTTTTACTGTCATTGTAAGCATATTTTGCTTAGGGAATGACAAAATCCCAATTTTTCCCATACTCCTTAGTTAGGCACCTCAATAGGTTACCCAACACCCTTTTCACCACCTCAGTTTGGCCATCAATCTTAGTGTGGTAGGCTAAACCAAAAGATAGATTGGTACCAATCTAGTCCATAATGTCCTCCAAAAATGGCTCATAAATTTTACATCCCTATCTGATACTATGCTCAAAGGAAGACCATGAATCCTCACAATCTGCTTAAAGAAAAAATAGGCTATGTGGCTAGCATAATTCGTAGTCTTACATGGAATGAAATTTCCCATTTTACTAAATCTATCAACAACTACATAAATGCTATCATACCCCAGCTTGGTTTTGGGTAGGCCAATGATGAAGTCCATTCTCACAGACTCCCATGGCTTGTTAGGGACTAGTAAAGGCTAATAAAACCATGCATTACTCATTCCTCCTTTTTCCTTCTTGCAAACAACACACTGCTCCATATATTTGGTGACATCTTTCACCAACTTTGGCCAATGGTAGAACCTTTGCACAAGCTCTAAGGTTTTGTTCATACGAAAGTGACGACTTAAAGATCCATTATGTTTTTGTTGTATGAGATTCATCCTCATAGAGCCTCTTGGTATACATAAATGATTACCCCTGAATAACAGTCCATTTTGCAAAGTAAAATTTGAGAACTTGTTATGGAAATGGTTTTGAAAGTCCACACATACCTTGCGTGCTTCCCCAAAGTCCTCATCTACCTTATAAAGATATCTGAAACAATCAATGCCAATGCTATTCAATTGGAATTCTTGGACTGTAAGTAACCTCCGGCTTAAAGCATCTAAAACCTTATTGAGTTGTCCCTTATTGTGCTTTATAGTAAAGGTAAATGCTTGTAAATAATCCATCCATTTCAAATGCCTATTGCTTAGTTTCTCCTGAGTATTTATGTAGCAAAGAGGTTGATTGTCAGTAAATACCACAAACTCTTTAGGCAATAGATAATGCCTCCATTTTCTAAGGGACTAAACAAAATCATATAGTTCTAGGTCATAAGAAGAGTATTTCTTCTTAGCCTCATTCAATTTCTCACTAAAGAAGGCAATTGGTCTACCTTCTTGACTCAATACACCCCCTACTGCTATTCCACTAGCATCACACTCAATAGTGAACAATTTCTCAAAGCTTGGTAATTGGAGGATTGGTTGAGTAGCTACTTGTTTCTTCAACAAATCAAAGGATTTATCTGCTTCTACAGTCCATCTAAACTTAGCTTTGACCCCCCCTTTGATAGTATCTAGTAAAGGAGCACAAATCCCACTAAATTTTCTGATAAATTTTCTATAAAACTGTGATAAGCCATGGAAACCTCTTACCTTAGTGGCTATGGTAGGTGGAGGCCAGTTTAGGATAGCAGAAACCTTGTCTTGGTCCATCTTCAAAGACCCTTTGGACACTACAAATCCCAAATACACTAGTTCTTGTTTGAAGAACTCACACTTTTCAAGGTTGATAGCCAATTTCTCCTCATGAAATCTCTTCAATATTGCTTCTACATGTCTGATATGCTCCTCCTTTGTCTTGCTAAATATCAGTATATCATCAAGATATACAACTACAAACTTCCCTATGAAGTTCTTGAGCACTTCATTCATGAGCCTCATAAATTTTCTCAAAGCATTTGAGAGACCAAATGGCATCACAAGCCATTCATATAACCCATGTGTGGTCTTGAATGTCATTTTCCATTCATCACCTTCTTTCACCCTAATTTGGTGATACCCACTCTTCAAGTCCAACTTGGTACAATACATTTCCCCTTCAAGGAAATCCATGAGATCCTCTATCCTAGTTATAGGGAACCTATACCTTATTGTGACCATGTTAATGGCCCTTGAATCTATTCAAAGTATCCATTTTCCTCCCTTGTTGGATTCCAACACAATCGCGACTGCACAAGGGCTTATGCTCTTCTTGATCAAGCCTTAATCCAAGAGTTCTTGCACTTGTCTTTCTACCTCCAAATTTTGATCAAGAGTAACCTTGTATGCTACTTTATTGGGCAGAGATGCCCCTAGCACAAAGTCTATTTGGTGACTTATTACCCTCTTAGGTGGTAGGGTTGCAGGAGTACCATCACTCACTATGTATTTATACTTCACAAGCAGTTCTTGTACCTCTAGTAGTAATGGCTCCTTAACTAGTTTTTCTTCCTCCTTAGGTCTGATCACAATAGCATACCCTTCACTCTCATCCACTTTGATACCTTCAATATCTCCTTTCCACTACACAACATGATATTGGTATTTTTTGACTGTGGTTCTTCATCTTCTAGCAAAGACTGAATCTTGAAAGTTTTACCTCCTTTCTTGAAGGTGATGGAATTCTCCTTCCCATCATACACTACCCCATTATCAAATTTCCAAGGCCTTCCTAATAGAAAATGGAAAGTATCCATTGGTAGGATGCCACAAAGGATCTTATGCTTGTATCCTGCTATTGAAAACTCAACCCATGTTTTCTCATTGACCAATACACTTTGACCTTTGTTGAGCCAAGTTACCTTATACGGATTTACATGGGGTATTTTAGCTAACTTGAGTTTCACTACTGCCTCCTTTGAGATGATATTATCTATGGATTCAGAGTCAAAAATTACTTTACAAACCTTACCAAGGATTTTACATCTGATCCTAAATAATGCCCTCCTATGTTTGGGCTCATCCTTGATTGGTTTCCTTATCAGTACTCTCTTTAACATCAATTTCTCACCCATCTCTGAATCTATATGGTCAATCTCAGGTGCCTTGACACATGAAGTGTCCTCATGTGCATATGCTACCCTTTTATCATTGTTTATTAGAGAAGGTTTGTCAAGACATTTGTAGGGTGGATGGCCTAATTGCCCACAATAATAACACTTCACGGTTGCAAAGTAAGAACTATTCCTACCTCCTCTTCCTCTTCTAGGACCACCATTATTTCCCCTACCTTTGTTATAGCCTTCTCTTGAACTACTTTTAGTATGATTCTCTATCAACTTGTTTTCACCTTGTGACATTTTCTCACTACCTCTGCCTTGGTAACCTCCCCTTTGACCCCTTTTGTCTCTTCCTCTACCTCTGTTATTCTTGAAACTAGAGTCACCTTTCTTCTTGTTCTTCTCCTCCACTCTTATGGCTAACTGAAGACACTTTTGTATTGTAGTTGGTTTCCATAGGCTAATATCCTCTTGGATGTTCTACTTAAATCCACCCAAGTATCTAGCCACTTTTATTGACTCCTCTTCTTACAATTTAGACCTTAGACACAATATTTGGAATTCCTCAGTATACGAGGCCACATCTACGCCCTTTTATTTCAAGTTTTGCCTCTTTCTATGAAGTTGGATTTCATAATCCTCAGGGAGATAATTCTCCTTCAACTTGGTCACCATCGCATTCCTATTTTCTATGGGTTGATTCCCCATTCTTACCCTCTCATCTTGAAGGTATTTCCACCAAGTCAGAGCTGACCCTTTGAGTCTAGAATTGGCCACCTTAAGCTTTTGAGCTTCGTTCACACCCTCACATTCAAAATGGTTCTCCATTCCCTCTATCCAATCCATTACTTCTTCAATATCCATCTTTCCACTAAACAAAGTGATTCATTCTAATGATTTGACACCTAATGCTTTGATGGCCTTCAGGAATGGCTCCTCATTCAAGACAGGGTCTAGTTCAGGAATGATGTCTTCCACAACAACCTACTTTCCCCTATCACTTATTTCCAGTCCTTCTTTGCTTCTAGTTGCTTCATTAGAAACTTATTCAAGCCTTAGCCTCATGCCTTCTAAGGATTATTCAAGGAGTCAGTTCCTCTCCTTCTTCTCATCAACTTCCTTAGCTAACTCAACATTTTTCACCAACTTTTACTCTCCTACTGGTTCACCAGTAGTTGCAGACATACACTAACTTCCCAAGTTTCTCAACTTGTTCTGATACCACTCTGATTTAACACTAGCCTTGCTTCTCCCTAGCTTCCTCTAGGGGCTCCTAGGTCAATCTTTGACCTAATAGGGTTCTTCCACTAACCCTATTCTCCTTAGGATACTCCTCACAAGATCCTACTCCTTTCAACTAGTGAATACCAACAATATAGAACACAAACTCACCATAGCTCTTCCTAGGTTTCCAAAGGCCTTTCTTGCTCCATCTGCACAAATTGATCCAAATGGATCCCAAAATATTCCATATGGAGAGATAGTCTTCAAGATTTTTGTTGGACCAATTACAATGTCCACAAACTACTTTTGGATTGAAACCCTAAATGAGTTCCAAGTTCCAAGCCAAATTCACCCCAAAGAGGGGTACTAGCATTAGGCCTAATTAGGCTCCTTTTCTTCAATAACTTGTAAAAATCCTTAGCAAGTCAGAAAAAAAATACCATATGCTGATACCCTTTATCAAGAACCTAAGGATTTTATAGGTCTTGGCTCCCAGAGGTGTCCGTACAATACCTCTTATACATATGCCTAAAATTTAGGGTTTTAGGTCCTTTTCACTGTCTGCTCAAGAAATTGATTTTCTTTGCCAGGAAATATTCACACCCAAACTTCACCTTTGATTTTGGGTTCCTATACTCACCCTACTACCTCCCCACAATCCCTGATTGAAGAAAAGAATGTTTTCAATCCCTCCAAATCGCTCTGCAACTATTAGTGAACCGTAGCCATGCATCACTGGCTCGCCTATGGCATCACCTTATAAATAGCTGCCATGATTTCTTGGGACCCTCCTTCACTATACATAATTTAAATGTAGTCACCTTCGATATTCCAAAGGCTCATGCAAGTTCCACTGTGGAAAATGGATCTATGACCCCATTTCTGCAAGATGCCTGAATCAGGACAGCAACTAGACATAAACTAAAAGAATTTGTTAAAGAAACTAAATCAACACAAAATAGAAAAATAACTCCACAAAGAACCCTAAAAAAATCTACATTAACATAAACAAAAGCTACAGAAGATGATCTAATCCATCTTAATGCTAAATGCTCACAAATTACACAAATTGTAACAGTTCATTGATTATACAGTCTGTACAAACTCTGACACAATAATGTCAACCATTGAAAATGATTGAGGATAGCCTTATGTATTTGACCAAGGCACTAAAACACCAGTTTCAGATAGTTATGGAACTAATTCCATCAAATTTGCATTCTTGCAACAAATGTTGTCAATGACAACATTGATAACTTTTGCAACTTTTTGGATATGGTATCCAAACTTGGTCAAGAGTTGTCCAAACTTCCCCAAATCACTAATTAAGGTGTAAAAATATGAAATAGGACCCTTATTCCCTTTCTTGGCCACATTTGGCACTAAAATCACAAAACATCCTAATTAACCTAGATTGGACTCAAAGGTCACTAAGGACCTAATTAGGCATCCTCTCACTTAACACACTACACACTAGGACCTACATGTCCTTTTATTAACCTAGTGGTCTAGGTGGAACCACTACAAGACAAAACATCAAAATAATCCCTGGGTTACATTGCATCATTAGCCCTACCTAGGTGCTCCTACACCAAATAGGTTTTGCAATGTAGAAATCTGTACAAATCTCAAGAAATTTCCTACTGTGATTTATCAACAACCTAATTAAATAAAACCATATGTTTTCATAAACCTGTTGCCTGTAATTTCTCTAAAAGAATTCTATGGTTTTCCAGAATCAATATCAACATTAATTTCCACACAAGAAAAACCCTAATACTCTATCATTTCCAATTTATCAATTTACAAAAAAAACCTTTAATACAAACACTTCAAAACTCACCAAACAATCTGGCAAACACAAAGAAGACAATCTTTCAAAAAGAAAGAATTGCAAAAAGGGTTTCAAACCCTTCCTCAGTCCACAACTTATATGCAACAAAAAAGACTGATATGCAACTCCAAATCCAAAGCTTTCAATAAATTTTTTAACTTCAAAAATCCAGACAAACCTGTGATCTGATAAACCGGTATATCTAAAATAGCCAGATAACCTCTATTATATAAAACCTAATCAAATTCGGGTTTCTAAAATATGTTAAAAGCTAAAATAAGAGAAATCTTGTTAAAATTAATAAAAGGATTTTTTCTTTTAATAATAAATAAATAAATATTATTTATTTATTTATTTATTTTATTTTCCCAATATATAAATGAATATGTAAAAAGGTTAAATCGTTAGAAAGTTATAGTTGTTTTTCAATCAGTGTGTTGATTAGGACTTTAGAGGTAACTCAATTAGAAAAAAAAAAGTAATAATTACTCACTGAACTCAAAATTTGACAACAATTATATTGATAGAAAGTTGATAATGTCTTTAAGAAACCCTTTTTTTTTCATCAATTTTAGATGAAAAAATAAGGTCGTTAGCTACATGGTCGAAGTCTAGAGATCACAGGAAATATGGTGAACATGTCTTTTTGGTTGACCATACACATTTGGTATTGAAAAGCCAAAACCCAAGGAAAATACCAAGCCTAATCGGATATCCAAAATAATATCATATATCCAATAATTTTGCATATCTGATATTATCCGATATGGGATAAGTCCTGCCCAATTTCAACATTTCATTTTCAATGGTATTTTCAATTTTTATTTTAGTTTTTTAGGTTTTATATTATAGATTTAATTTTATAAAATTTTAATATTATATAAATATTTATATTAATATTAGATAAATATTTATATTAATATTGTATAATAGTAGTATTGTATTATATTATATATATTATTATTTTTTAGATATAAATTAGTACTATATTATTATTATTACTTATATTAATATTGTATAATAGTATAATATTAGTACTATATTTATATTATAAGAATAATACATGTGTGTGTGTGTGTGTGTGTGTGTGTGTGTGTGAGAGAGAGAGAGAGAGAGAGAGAGAGAGAGAGAGATTGCAAATGTTAAGAAAAAGTTCAAAATAGCATGAAAATGAAAAAGTTCAAAATTGCAAATGTTAAGAAAAGCAAAATTTGAGCGGGAGATTTCAGATACCCGATAATATTGGATATGTGATTTGTTTTACCGACATCCAAAAGCAAAAAAATGATTCTCTGGGTCCCTCAATCTAAGAACCTCATTTTTTTGCAAATAATTTTACAGGATTGCAGCTATGGAAAATATTAAAATTTTTACTTTTTCCACCTTTTTTGTTTGAATTTGTCTATTATCAAAGGTTTTGCATCACCTTTTTGGTCTCAACAAGGGAAGTAGTATTCGTTAAAAGAATAAATGAAAGAGGAAGCTCACAAATGAAGAGATTGAGTTGTATAGACAAATGGATAGGGTTTCCAATCAAAACACAAGACAAGGTATGTTAAATATTAATGAAAATGAGGCCATAGGCCCACCCTTAATGTTAGAATAGTCCCAAAGGATAAATGAGAGGGGGGTGAATCAATTATCAGTAACTTTAATTATTTTTCTCCTTTAACTTCAGAATACAACAAAGTAAATGCTTAATCAAATAACACAGTACACAACACAATTTGATTACGGGGAAACCAAATGGTAAAAACCCCAGTGGGAATTAGCACCCACAATAAACTATACTTGTTTATAGTAATCCATGTTAGAAGATATTTCAACCCTGTTAGGAGTTGTACTTTACAATGAAATAAGTATAGTGACCTGGTTAAGGGTTGGACCCTGTTAGGAGTCTTTTACAAATAACCCCGTTAGGGGTGGTGGACTCACTGTCCAAAAGCTCACTACTTGATGTGAAGGCTACAACCTTTTTTATAAAAGATATGCACTATATCTAATGATGAACTATAGAGTAGAACTATTGTCTTGATCAGTTCTAGTGTATTACAATCTTTCACTTCTTCTTCACATAGACTCTTGATGAACGAACCAACTCTGATAATCTGCTCTATACATCTTTCTTCTCTTTTTGTATCATTCACACTTAGCGTATCACAATTGACTTGCTATAAATATCATTCTCAAAGTATGAGATCATGGGACCTGTAAGACAACTCTTCATAATATCCTTGTTGGCTCTACTAAGAACGCAAGCATAATTACAACCGCGCAACTATAAACTAAATAGATGCGACACTTCACTAAGTCGGCTTCACTAAATCAACTCAAACAACATGATCTTGATGTAATATGATAGGCGCATTTAAAAAAGGATAGTTAACTCATAACTAACCATGAATATATTCACGTATATCTTGAAGATAGGTGCAACTCAAGAAACATGTCAAATATGTCGGCTCTATACAGATACACTTCCAGAACTGTAACTACCAATAATAGAATTACACAAATTGACTGAAACATCATATCTAGATCTACGTGTATTAATAGAACATAATAAACATGTCACCAACATGTATCTAACCATGACAGTCTTCATGTCAGCATTTTGATAAGTACATACAGAATTACTACTATGTATTATATGTTGTCATCAATGATAAACATACAATCAATCAACTGGATAGAATCAAATCTCCAAGAATCTACCCCTTTGACAGTGATGGCAACATATGATATCAAAAACATCTTCTATTCATGGTGTCCTCTTTCTTTTACAATCTTCCCAATATCCTCATAAAAAATTTCTCTAAACTACTGCAGTTCCTCTGACTATGTTTTTTTTCCATGTATATACTCCCCCAGAGTATATTCTCCCCCTTAGTACATACTCCCCCTTATGATATACTCCCCCTTTCACATCAATGGAAAAGGGTTCCATAAATCTTTAGGCACAGGTACTACTCCAGAAGTAGAGTAGTCAACCATTCATCAGTCACTTGACGACTGATGTATCTTGTTGCTTCTTCTAAATAGACTCAGGAGAGGGAATTAATCCCAACTTTTCCTTGAGATACTCAAAAGTATCCTTTGATAAGGTCTTTGTGAAAATATCTTCCAACTGTTCTTTGGTGCTCACATAGTCCAATTTTACTTCTTTGTCTGCAACCTTTTCTCTTAAGAAATGGTACTTGATCTCTATGTGTTTTGTCTTTGCATGCATCACATGGTTCTTAGACATGTTGATAGTGCTAGTATTATCACAATGAATAAAAATAGGATAATCAACCTGAATGCCAAAGTCTTTAACCATCTACTTGATCCAAACCATGGTTGAACAGTTTAGTGCTGCTGCAACATATTCAACTTTTGCTGTTGACTGAGAAATACAATTCTGCTTCTTGCTTATCCAAGAAACCAACCTATCTCTAAGAAATACTACTCCTCCTAAAGTGCTTTTCCTATCATCAATACATCCTACCCAATCTGCATCTGTATACACATGAAGTTTTACATTCTCTGATTTAGGATACCATAAACCATAATCTATAGTTCCCTTTAGATATCCGAATATCCTCTTGATTTCAAATAAGTGATTATGCTTGGGTTCAACTGAAAATCTTCCAAAAATGCCAATTGCATTAGATATGTCAGGTCTAGATTGAGTTAGATAAATGAGTTTACCAATCATAGATTTTTACAATGTCTTATCAACTGTTGTGGAATCATCATCTTTTGAAAGCTTGCTTCCTGTTATCATGGGAGTGCATATTTGCTTACAGTCTTCCGTCTGGAAGGTCTTTAGTATTTCCTTAACATATTTTGACTGATTAATGAATATACCTTTGTATGTTTGCTTTACATTCTATCCCAAAAAGTATTTTATAGGACAAATCATACTCATTTCAAATTTATTTTGCATTTCTTTTGCAAATGTTGTACTGAGCTTGTCATTACCTCCAAAGATAATGTCATCAACAAATATGGCAACTAATAATAATCCATTAGGTGTCTCCCTTGTGGATAGGTTATAATCTATTGCTCCTTTCTTGAATCCAATCTTGGTAAGATAACCATCAAGTCTCTCATACCAAGCTCTTGGGGCCTGTTTAAGACCATAGAGTGCTTTCTTCAATCTACATACCATGTCAAGTTCATCTGAAAGATTAAATCCTTTTGTCTATTCTATGTAGACTTCTTCATTCAAGTCACCACTCAGAAAAGCTAATTTTACATCCATTTGATAAACTTTAAAGTCTTTGAATGTTGCATATGCCAAAAACAATTTAAAGGCTTCCAGTCTGCTCATAGGGGAAAATGTATCAGTGTATTCTATTCCTTATCTCTATGCATATCCTCTACATACCAATCTTTCTTTGTTTCTTACTACTATACCATCTTCATTCATCTTGTTTCTGAATACCCACTTTGTTCCAATCACATTTTTGTCACTGGGTCTAGGAACCAATTCCCATGTATCATTGCTAATTATCTGATCTAATTCTTCTTTCACTATATTCTTCCAATCAGAATCATTACAAGCATCTTCAACACTTAAAGGTTCAATCTGTGAAAGTAAACATACCTCTTCATCCATTGCTAGACTTTTTGCTTTTGATCTAGTCAAAACACTACTGCTCTGATCTCCAATGATATCATCTTTAGAGTGGTATCTAGAGTTGAATTTTGGAACCTTAGGTGTGACTTCTTCTTCTGTAATCTGAGATTCTTCTATGCTTGATTCAGGGTCATTGCATGAGACATCAATGCAATCAAACATTTCTTCAATAACAGTATCTTTGCTGCTAGGTCTGGGTTCATCTTCAATCATAGGTGCATATTCATAGTAACTCTCTTGAACCATAAACTTTTCATCAATCTTAACATGTGTGCTTTCAATTATCTTATTTAATCTCAAATTGAAACATCTATATGCTTTTCTTTTAGTAGAGTAACCAAGGAAAATACCTTCATCACTTCTGGCATCAAACTTACCAACACCATCATCTCTCTTGATGTAGCACTTGCTGCCAAAGATTCTGAAATACTTTACCGTAGGTATATTACCAAACCAAATTTCATAAGGTGTCTTATCTATGCCTGGTCTTAATTGTGTTCTGTTGATAGTATACACTGTTGTATTCATTGCATCTCTCTAGTAGGTGTGCGCAACTTTCCCTTCAATCATCATAGTGTGTATTGTATCAAGTATAATCTTGTTCCTCCTTTCTGCAATCCCATTCTACTGAGGGGTTCTAGGGGCACTCAATTGTCTTTTAATTCCATGTTCCTCACAGTAGTCATAAAAATGATCAGAGGCAAACTCTCCTCCTCTATCTGATCTCAAACATTTCAATTTTTGTCCAGATTCATTCTCAACCTTAGCTTTGAATATTTTAAACTTCTCAAAGGCTTCAGACTTCTCCTTTAAGAATGCAACCCATATCATCCTAGAAAAATCATCAACAAAAAAAATGAAATAACTTTCTCCGTAATATGATCTTGTTTGAGTAGGACCACATAAGTCTGTGTGTACTAAGTCCAATTTGTTTTCAGCTGAGTTTTTCTTGCTTCTGAAAGAAATCCTTACATGGTTACCCATAACACATTCCCTACATATTGTGTCAACTAGTCTTGCAATACTAGGAAGGTCTCTAACTGCCTTGACATTACTTATCTTTACTATGCTATCAAAATAGATATGACATAGTCTGTTGTACCATAACCAACTATCATCCACCTTTGCAAAAAAACAACTTACATTAGAATTGAGCTGAAAAACATTACTTTTTGTTTTAGAGCCTGATGCAATCATGTATCTATCCTTGTTGTTAATGATGCACTTGTTGGCTTTGAACTCCAAATGATAACCCTTGTCAAGTAGTTGTCCAACACTCAGCAAGTTATGATGTAATCCATCAACAT
Source organism: Thuja plicata (assembly GCA_018584345.1). NCBI lineage: Eukaryota > Viridiplantae > Streptophyta > Pinopsida > Cupressales > Cupressaceae > Thuja > Thuja plicata. Next base: position 2,063,038 of record MU226831.1, on the reverse strand, counting down.
ATAGAACATCATCTATCTTGTTCTTTCCATCCAAAGTGATAGAACCTCCGCCTATGATAGGTTTAGGAGTGTTATCTCCAAATCTAACTATACCACCTCTGAATTTGTCTAAATGAACAAATTTGTCTTTGTCACCTGTCATATGATGGGAGCATCCACTGTCAATGATCCAATAATTTTTGATGTCTACTTTGGCAATTAATGCTAACTCTTGTTCTTCCTTTTCATCTGCAATGTCCATTTCCTCAAGCAACCTTTCCATGTCTCTAAGGGAAACGAATCCAATTTCATCTTCTCCTGAATCTTCATCAGTTACACCTTCTTCAGCATGATAGCATTCCTTCTTATATTTTGGTTTGTAATCATATCTGAACTTCTTGACTCTTGTGGGACACTTAGATGCAAAGTGACCAATCTTGTTACATGAAAGGCATTTGAATGGAAGTTGTCCTTTATATTTTCCTTTTCCTTTCTTTTCTCTTTTAGCAATCATAGCAATGATTTCTTCTAGTTCTTCATCAACTTCTTCTTTCTCATTATGACTGGAGATGTGTAAGGATTTCTTACCATGGACCGAGGCTTTGAAAGTTGTTTCACTTTTAGGTTCAGTCTTCAATCTTGATATCTCAAATGCAGAGATTTTGCTGATCAAAGTCTCTGTCTTGAAGTCTTGTGAGAATTGCATGGTTTCTTCTAGAATACTTATCTTGTTTTCATAGTATGATGTTAAAGTGGTTAGAAACTTGTCCATTATGTCTTCTTCTGATATTTCTCCACCATTGTTTCTGATTCTAGAGACTGCTTCATTTATCATTTGATTGTAAGCTCTAATGTTCTCATCAGGTAACATCTCAAGACTGTTGTATTTCTTTTTCCATGTCTTCCTATGTGCATTATTTTCTTGAATATCTCCTTCAAACATATCTTCTAAATAATTTCATATGGTATATGCTCTGTCAATTTTCTTGATCTCAGAAAATTCACTGTTGGATAAGGCTCTGATTAGGGCTTCTTTAGCAATTGCATTATTAGTAATTGTTTCCTTTTCTCTATTAGTAGCATCATCCTTTGCAAGGTCTTTAAAATATGGAATTACAACTTCTTGTGTAGCAATTTCAAAGATCTCAAAGCCAACACACTAGAGATGTGTTATCAATTTGTTTTTCCAATCCAAAAAATTTTCTCCATCAAACTTAGGGATTTCTTTTCTGAAGTAAGACATATGTTCTACCTTAAGCTATTAGTAGCTTCTTCTCCAAGGCACTTGGCTCTGATATCAATTGTTAGAATAGTCCCAAAGGATAACTGAGAGGGGGGGTGAATCAGTTATCAGTAACTTTAATTATTTTTCTCCTTTAACTTCAGAATACAACAAAGTAAATGCTTAATCAGATAACACAGTACACAACACACAATTTGATTACGGGGAAACCAAATAGTAAAAACCCCGGTGGAAATTAGCACCCCCAATGAACTATACTTGTTTATAGTAATCCCTGTTAGAATATATTTCAACCCTGTTAGGAGTTGTACTTTACAATGCAATAAGTCTAGTGACTTGGTTAAGGGTCAGACCATGTTAGGAGTCTTTTACAAATAACCCTGTTAGGGGTGGTGGACTCACTGTCCAAAAGCTCACTGCTGGATGGTGAAGGATACAACCTTCTGTATAACAGATATGCACTATATCTAATGATGAACTGTAGAGTAGACCTATTGTCTTGATTAGTTCCATTGTATTACAATCTTTCACTTCTTCTTCACATAGACTCTTGATGAATGAACCAACTCTGATAATCTGCTCTGTACATCTTTCTTCTCTTTTTGTATCATTCACAGTTAGCGTATCACAATTGACTTTCTATAAGTATCTTTCTCAAAGTATGAGATCATGGCACCTTTAATACAACTCTTCATAGTTCATCCTTGTCAGCTCTACTAAGCACACAAGCATAATTACAACCGCGCAAGTATAAACTGAATAGACGTGACGCTTCACTAAGTCGGCTTCACCAAATCAACTCAAACAACACAATCTTGATATAATATGATAGGCATGTTTAATAAAAGATAGTTAACTCATAACTAACCATGAATATATTCACGCATATCCTTAAGATAGGCACAACTCAAGAAACATGTCAAATATATCGGCTCTATAAAGATGCACTTCCAGAACTATAACTGCCACTAACAGAATTACACAACTTGACTAAAACATCATATCTAGATCTACGTGTATGAACATAACATAATAAACATGTCACCAACATGTATCTAACCACGTAAGTCTTCATGTCAGCATTCTGATAAGTACATACAGAATTAATACTGTGTATTATATGTTGTCATAATGACAAACATACAATCAAAAAACTGAATAGAATCAAATCTCCAACTCTTAAATGTGGTTCCAAGTGAAGAAGAACAAGAATATGAAATGGTTTATGGAAATAATATTGAAAATGTGAATGTATGGATTAAAGATGATAATGTACAATTTGAAAATGAACATGTAGTTGTGGACAATGGAAGTGTGGACATGGAAATGAAAATCCACTCATTGAATATGAAGGAATTGACAATGATAATGGTGCACAAAAACCAAATCAATGTTACACATCTCCAAACTATATGAGAAATGAGGTCCCTTGGGAGGAAGAAAGACAAACTTCAAATTTGAGACCTTCAAGAATAACAAAATGGTTACTTGAAATTGATGAGAACATAATGAGCAATTTCGATGGAAAGAGATCAAAAATAACTGATCAGTTGTGGGTTTCAAAACTTTTTGATCATTTTTTTAGCCACAAGACATTGGTCAAGCAATGTCAAATATTTGTGCATTTGTAAAGATGAAGAAGATGAGACATATACTAGTCAAATTGAAGATTAGTGGGAACAAGAAAAAGGAGAGTAATGTTATTATTTTGAGAAATATTTTTAGTGCTCTAAATTCCATTGGGAAGACTACCATGGAAAAAGAGAAGAGAGCTGCTAGGAGGGTTATTACAACCTCCTTAGTAAGTCATCATTTGAGAAAGGCTCATTTGATGAGACAAACTTTTGTTGACTTGAACCTAAATCGTAAAAATTTTGATAGAGCACTTGCAAGAAGAAAAAGACTCGATGATCCTCTTCAAAATGATACATGGGCTTATGGTGGGAGACTTCCACATTGTGACAAGAAGATTAATGATGGTTTTAAGGATCAAAATCAGCTATTTTGGAAATCTAACTCAAGAGTGGACCACCAAATATGAAGGATGTCTGGAAGTTGAGAATTGGCATTTGAGTCCACACCCCACATCCCAAACATTATTTGGAGGTGATTCAAACATTGTTGTTCAAAAACATTTGTGAGACACATCCAACATTGCAAATATCACAAAGAGTTTTAGAAGCCTTCAAGCCTTTTTGTGTTCCTCTTAAGATTTGAAAAACTTGTTATTGAAACTATCATGTGGAGTTTTCAATGCACCATGAACTATTATGATCCCTTCATTATACTTTGCATACTAGTGAAATGTTGGAGTATGGTGCAAGTGCTCTTCCAAAATCATCAAGAGACTTGCTAGATATTTTTTATGTCCTAGAGATGATGGATGTTTCTTTTATAGACAAGATTTATTAAATGACAAGTTCTCGGAGTGTGGTGGGTTAGTGAAGTTTGTTTCACATTTTCATGGGGGCTGCGAACACCATTTTGGAAAGACAATTGTCCAAAAAAGGTATATGAAACCGTTAAATATATATTGAAAATGGAGGTGAAGGCTCTAGATGTGAGTTGGTTACAAAAGAATGCAACCTAGCTGATTTTATTTCATATTTTAAGAAGAATATTTTTTACAAGTATGCAAGGCATAGTCACAGATCTCAGTGGCTGGATCAACAGTTCAGGATGTGTAAGGACACTTTCCTGATTGGTGTTATTATATCAACCGTTGACTTTGCAGAGAACTATACATTGAAGCTCCAAAATGAGTTTCAATCTCAATATTACAATTCTATTTAGGTTGTTTTTTTTTGTGCACATAACATATAGACATTTCCCTAATAGTGAAAAATATGATCGAAAGAAAATTAGATAATACCATTTTTATATGAGCGATGATAGATCTTAATCTCACGAGTATTTCCAACATTCCTTTGAGAATTATTTTGAGTGGGTGTGGGAAAATGATATTTCTATATATAGATTTCTCATTTAGTCAGATAACTGCATAGGTCAATTAAAAAATGCTCGCATGTTTTATTAGTTGTTTTGTCGTATGTTTTATTGGTTGTTTAGAATGCCAATGGAATATAAATTTTGGTCCCCATAAATTTAAAATATTCGCCTACAATTTCTAAGAGACCCCAAATCGACGGCCTATATTTGCCTAGAATTTTACAGACATGTGTCTCTAATGGACATAATTTAGCCAACTTTATTAATCATGCAAAGGTATTGGATGACTCATAATCACCTCAGAAATAACAAAAGACATGTTATAATTACATGGGCTTCGCCAAATATTTGTATACCTAATACCTCCCGCTAAATTTTATGAATAAGGATTAGTATAAAAACATTCTGATATCTATGATATCTCTATATTTGATCGTAGCAAAGTTTCAGAAGTTTCAAACTATTGAGTGCAACTGTATACTCAATACTGCATCAGTGAGTCACGCCTGCATTACTAAATTTTAATTTGAGGCAACGGTAAGTGATATTTATTCTATGACTCATTGACTCTCTGATTTTGAGTTCATTTACATTATTTTAGAATAGGTTTTCAACAATGGGGTTTCTTTTCCCTTTCAGCCCAAAATACACTGCACACCATTGATCTGTGCTCATCCAACGGTTGCTGGCACTGTGGCACTATCGCGGGTCCCCTTAACTTTTGGCTTATCATTTGATGTCACTAGAACATGTGTGAGTGTCAATTAATCATTTTAAATTACAAATTTGGCTTATTAATTATTACATTTAATAAATGTTATTAAATGTTTAGATTTACAATGTAGTCGGATTTAGATTTTAATTCAATTATTTCTATCTTATAATCACACATCGATTTGACACATTGGCAAATTAAAAATAGAAACTTGCTCTGAAATGATAAAGAAACTTAATCATTTAAAAAATTCAGAATCTCAGTCTTCAGATTTAAAAAATGGAAGTACTAATCCATCGCTTAAGCATATACATAAATGTCTAATACACAGGTAAAGCAACTAATTAAAATATTGTAATCACAAAGAAGTCTAAGAATCATTTTTTGTACCCATAAAAAAAAAATTGAAATGAACTTGGAAAATTTTTATTATTTTTTTTTCAAAAACTTACATCGTACAGTAAACACAAAAACCTACTAGGCAACTTCTTATCGGTTAAAAAAAAGTGAAACTTTGCATGTCCATTGTCAAAAAACTAGGGTAACGGGAATGGGTAAACTAGGGAATCAGGGATCTTCATCTTCCCTTTCGTCTGAGTAGAATTTTCCAGAGAGGATAATCTCTAAGAATTTTTCAAGCCATGTGTAGTCTCAATCATCAAATTCATCAAGGTAAAATCATTTCTGGAGAAAATCCCTCCCAAGTCGTGCCAATTTCCTGTGTCACGTTAGTTTCTCGTGATTGAGGTTCAACAAAAAGGCTTGTCTGGCCACATTTATGCCCGACACCAACAGCTTGTGTATATCTCTTGGCCAAGGGATCCCCACACCTAATTCCACAAAAATAGAAACATTGAAATCATCCTTCAAGAATTTCTCTTTAAAAACCTTCCTCAACAGCATCAACATATCCACCTTCTGTCCTCTAAGGTCTAGGAGAGACACAAAAAACCAAGACGTAATGTCCGTGTAGATGTGGTATCTGTCGACATTCTCAAGAAACTCTCGACCCAATAACATCAACACAACATGATTTATAAAAGCGTCATCACTAACCTCCCTAAAAATAGAAGTGAGGATTTCTTCCAAGACATTGCCCAAAAAGGACCTCTGGTCATTTGGGGATGCGCATCTCAAATGGATTGGTGTATCCATCTTTAATTATCGAAATCCTAAAGACCTAAAAACCTAAACCTTAAAACTTGAGGCACAATTTCTACCACCGAAAGCTCTACTCTTAATCTACCAAAATAAAAATGAAGAAGAAAGAAACAAGATTGTCTATAAATAGCCCCGACCCCTTGATTGATAGTAGTAGTGATCACAGATACTTAGCAATTAATAATTATTATTTCTTTAATCATATTTAATTCAATTTCCATAAGACCATTATGTGTATTATGCGTGTGAGAGATTTAAATTGACTGTTCTTTATCTTTCATATCTAAATGTAAATCTTTCCCATAAATGCTTGTGTACTATTGACAGTTAAAGATAACAATTCATTTATTTCTTTTTGAGTTACGAGTTACAAGTTCCAGTTGCACTATCCACTGTCCACATCAACAAATATCCAGTAGTAATCAATGATCATAGTTACAGTGCACTTTTTAAGGCTTGATACGTGTCATCATTCATGTGACTTCCTACAGAAGTCAGTTTCCTTCCAAAATTTGGCCTGAAATTAAATTTCAAGAATTGATCTAGGATGATCAAATGGTCTCAAATAATACATTTAACAATATCTAATTAGGTTATGTATCAAATGTCTGATCAGTTATATACGCAACAAATAAAATTGATATTCGCTGCACATTGCATTAATTACAATGTTACATGTCATTATTCGGGCGACTTCTTGGAAAACTTTGTTTCCTTCACGAAATTGGGCTGAAATTAAACTTTAGCCATTGATCTAGGATAATCAAATGGTCTCAAATAAGACATCTAATATTAGTTGGCATTGGCCCACATGATTCATTAACGAGTCCCATCTTTTGAAAATCGCAAAATAAAATATTTATTTTTCCCATAATTAACGATAGATTAGCCAATAAAATAAATATATTTTCAAACGACACATAAAAATTGCCAGTACAATTTTTTTTTTACCTTCACAATAAAATAATTTGCCTCATATATTATATATTTTCCCCCACATTAATTTATAATTCGCCATGATTTTATGGAATTTTCATTTGGCAGGGAAAAAATTGTCTACGCCTTTATATTATTTTCCTAATTTGGAAAAAAAAATTCACCATCATCAATAAGAATTTTCCCCTAAATTAATGTACGATTCGCCAGGATTTTACACTTTTTCCTAGGAGAGGGTTTCTTAAAGTTATCCTTGGTTTTTTCTATCCTAAACTGGCCTCCACCTACCACAGCCACAGAGGTAAGGAGTTTTCATGGCCTTGCATAGTTGTATAGGAAGTTTATTAGAAATTTCAGTGGGATATGTGCACCATTGATGGATACAATTAAGGATGGGGTAAAAGCTAAGTTTATATGGATTGTTGAAGCAGAGAAAGCCTTTGAGTTGTTGAAGAAATAAGTAGGTACCCAACCAATCCTCCAATTACCAATCTTTGAGAAATTGTTCACCATTGAGTGTGATGCTAGTGGAATAGCAGTAGGAGGTGTATTGAGTCAAGAAGGTAGGTCAATTGCCTTCTTTAGTGAGAAATTGAATGAGGAAAAGAAGAGATATTCTTCATATGATTTGGAACTATATAATTTACTCCAATCCCTTAGAAAAAGGAGGCATTATCTATTGCCTAAGGAGTTTGTGGTATTTACTGACAATCAAGCTCTTAGCTACATAAATACTTAGAAGAAACTAAGCAATAGACACTTTAAATGGATGGAGTATTTACAAGCATTTACCTTTACTATAAAAAATAAGAAGGGGCAGCTCAATAAGGTTGTAGATGCTTTAATCCAAAGGTTACTTATAGTCCAAGAAGTCCAATTGAATAGCATTGACATTGATAGTTTCAGAGACTTATACAAGGCAGATAAGGACTTTGGGGAAGCATATAACGTATGTGTTGACGTTCAAAACTATTTTCATAGAAAGTTCTCAAAGTTTACTTTACAAAATGGACTGCTATTCAGGGGTAACTAGTTATGTGTGCCAAGAGGATCTATGAGGATGAATCTCATACAGGAGAAACATAATGGATCTCTAAGTGGTCACTTTGGTATGAACAAAACCTTAGACCTAGTGCAAAGGTTCTACCATTGGCCAAATTTGGTGAAGGATGTCACTAAATATGTGGAGCAGTGTGTTGTTTGCATGAAAGAAAAATGAGGAATCAGTAATATAGGGTTGTATTAGCCTCTACCAATCCCTAACCGGCCATGGGAGTGTGTGAGTATGGATTTTATTTTAGGTCTACCCAAAACCAAGCATGGGTATGATAGCATTTATGTAGTTGATATATTTAGTAAAATGGTGCATTTCATCCCATATAAGAATACTAATGATGCTATCCACATATCCTATTTGTTCTTTAAGGATATTGTGAGGATTCATGGTCTTCCTTTGAGCATAGTATCATATAGGGATGTGAAGTTTATGAGCCATTTTTGGATGACATTATGGACCAGGTTGGATACCAATCTATCTTTTGGTTTAGCTTACCACTCTTATACTAATGGCCAAATTGAGGTGGTAAATAGGGTTTTGGGTAACCTATTGAGGTGCCTAACTAAGGATTATGGGCAGACTTGGGATGTAGTCATTCCCCAAGTAGAATATGCTTATAATGACAGTAAGAATAGGATGTCAGGAAGAATCCCATTTGAGGTAGTTTATGGCATGCACCCTAGGGGTGTTTGTGAGCTTAGAGATCTTGGAGGTATGGAGTATAGAAGTGGGCATGCTGAGGACTTCACCCATACTATGAAGGAGAGCCAAGAACAAGTCAACAAGCAAATCTAAGACAGTCAACAAAAGTTGAATCTCAAAGTGGATGAAAAGAGGAGAGAAGTTTAGTTTGAGGTGGGTGACTATGTAATGGTTCACTTGAACAAATCAAGGCTATAGAAGGTTTTCCCTACCCAGCTTCAGATGAAAAGGGTGGGACCTTGGAAATAATTATCCAAATATTGGGCTAATTCCTATAAGATAGACTTACCATCATATCTTTGGTGTTCAATGTTCAAGACTTAATCCAATTCAGAGGGAAGGTGGATGATATCAATTCCAATAGTCAAGGGTTCAGTGATGATGTGGAGACTACTGTACTACCTCCAAACTTTTAGTTGGTAGCTGACCAAGTTTTGGACTCCAGCGTGAAGAAAAATTCAAGACATAAAGTCTACATGGAACACCTGATTCAGTCAAAGGATAGGCTAGAGTCAGAGGCCTCATGGTTTGCAGAAGAAGACTTCAAGAAGGTGGGCATTTCAGAGGATCTCTTGTCCACGGGAGTGACATAGATTTCCTTATTGGGGAGTATGGTGCAGGAGCACCTATGTAGGCTAGAAGAGACAATTTAACCTAGAGCTTCTTTTGATGTTTTGGGTTGTAGTGGTTCTAGCTAGACCACTAGGTTAATAAAGTGACTAAAAGTCCTAGTGTGTAGTGTGTGAAGTGAGAGGATGTCTCTCTAGGTCCTTAGTGACCTTTGAGTCCAATCTAGGTCTATTAGGGTGTTTTATGATTTTAGTGCAAAATGTGGCCAAGAAAGGGACTAAGGGTCATATTTGATGTTTAAACCTCATAATTAGTGATTTAGGAAATATTGGACACCTTTTGACCATGTTTGGATAGCTTCTCCAAAAAGTTGCAAAAGTTGTCAATGTTGTCATTAACAACATTGACAACATTTATTGCAAGAATGAAACTTCGAAGGAATTTGTTCCTCAACTGTCTGGATCTGGTATTTTAGTGAGTTTGTCAACTATAAGAGGTGATCCTTGAACTTTTTCAAGGGTTGGAAAGTTGATGTTAGAGGATGTATGGACTGTGAAATTGAAGAACAGTTACAGTTTTTGTATTTTGTGAGGATCTGATATTGTAATGGATTGAAATTTTTAATGTAAGCTTTGTTTTTGGTAATGTAGGTTTTTCTACCACTTTTTGTGGTGGTATTTTATTGAATTGAATAGTTTTAGTTGCTGTAGGAAAATATTTTAGTTTCTGTCATGTTGCTGGTTTGAATTGGGCAGTGTATGCAAATGGGGTCATAGATCCATTTTCCACCATGGCACTTGCATGGGCTCTTGTATTATGGAAGGTGATTCCATGTACATTATTTACAATGAAGGAGGGGACCAAGAAATTATGGCAGCTATTTTTCACATGATGCCCGAGGTGAGCCAGAGATGCATGGCTAGGGATCACTAGCAGTTGTAGAGAAGATTGGAGAGATTGAAATCATTCATTGCTTTAATCAAGCATTGTTGGAAGATAGTGTGTTCAGTAAAAGAACCCTAAATCAGAGGACAAGTTTGGGTGTGGCATTTTGTTAGCCAACAACATCAATTTCTTGGGCAGATATGGTGTTTTGTTTTCCTACTTGTTTAGATTTTTTATAATTTAATGCAGAAAAGGAGTCCAACTATGGCTAATCCTAGTAGCCCTCTTTTGGGTGTAATTGACTTGGAATTTGGAACTCGTTGAGGGTTTCTATCCCAAAGCTGTTTGGGGAAATTGGAATTAGTTAAAAAAATAGTCTTGAATGCTAGCCTTCCACATGGATGATTTTGGGATCCATTTGGATCAGATTGTGTAGATGGAGCAAGAAAGGGCCTTTGAATCCTAGGAAGGAGGATGGTGAGTTTTGATTCTACATTGTTGGTGTTCACTAGTTGAAAGGATTAGGTTATTGTGAGAAGAATCATAAGGAGGATAGGGTTAGTTGAAGAACCCTAGTAGGTCAATAGATTGGCCTAGGAGACCCTTAGAGGAAGCTAGGGAGAGAAGAAATACTAGTGTTAGATCAAGATGCCTCATGTTTCCTAGTGAATATTGGATAGGGGAAGAACCCCTAATTTACCTCTAAGATAATCAAAATAATCCTTCATTAGTGGCTTTGTAAATATATCATATAATTTTTCCTTTGAATTCACATATTCCATTACCACATTCTTCTCTTGAACTTGTTCTCCCAAGTAGTAATACTTGATATAAATGTGCTTGGTCTTTGAATGCATAACTGGGTTCTTTGATATATTGATAGAACTTGTACTATCACAGAAAGTAATTATAGGATTGAAAATAATCTCTTGCATACCTTCAATTAGATGTTTCATCCAAACAATATTCACACAATTCATGGCAGCAACAACGTACTCTACCTCAGTAGTAGACTATGAAATGCAAATTTTCTTATTTCTTATCCATACTACCAATTCTTGAACTAGAAATAATGCACTTCTACTAGTACTTTTCCTATCATCAATGTTTCTAGCCCAATCTGGATCAGTGTAGACTTGTAGATCTTCTTGTATATGTAGTCCTAGAAAGAACTTAATCTCTCCAATCATTGACATTTCAAACTCTTTCCTCATTTCATCAGCAAATGTCTTACATAATCTGTTATTGCCTCCAAAAATAATATCATCAACAAACATTCCAGCAATCAAAACCTTGTTGTCACTATCACACTTCAAGTAAACATTATTGTTATCACTTCTTCTTGGAAATTATATTTTTAATATATAAGAGTGCAATCTATCATATCATTCTCAGGGTGCTTGCTTAAAATTATAAAGAAATTTATGTAAATTACATGCCTTTTTCTTGTTTGTGCTCTCAATGAATCCTTCAGGATTCTCAATGTAAACTTCTTCTTCCAGTATCCCATTCAAAAATGTAGAATTGACATCCATTTGAGAAACCTTGAATCCTTTTTAAGCCACATAAGCTAGAAGTATTCTAACTCCTTCCAATCTAGAAATAGGTGCAAAAGTCTCTCTATAATTTGTTCCTTATTCTTGTGCATAACCTTTGCAAACCAATATAGTTTTATTTTTTATAACTTCACCAGTATCATTTAGCTTGTTTTTGAAAATTCATTTAGTACCAATAACATTTTTATCCTTTGGCTAGGTACTAAATTTCATGTATTATTCTTTTGTACATGATCAAACTCTTCTTCATTTCTTTTGTCCAATATTCATTATCTAGTGGGTCTTTAAATTTCTTCGGCTCAAATGAAGATATCAAACATATATTGTATTTTACCTTGCTTCTAGTCATCTGTCTAACATCTTTATTTCAAATAATCTTTCTTCGGGAGTGGTAGCCTCCTCACATATTTCTCTAAAATAGACTCGGCAGGTCTCAGTGCTTCATCCTCTGTTGGAATTATGTTATATTTGTCATCAGTGAAAACACTTATTCGATTCTAAATGCTTACCGAGCTCATCACTAAGTCCACAGCTTATACCGAGCATTCAGTAATCACCTTGTAAAGGTCAGCGGTTAAACAGTTCAAACCGAGTAGAACAGTGGTCACCGAGTATATGAACAGTTCATTAGTGTTTACTGAGAAGAGCAACATTTACTGAGCAGACGGTAGTCACCGAGCTTCACCGTAACTACCGTGAATTCAGCTACTACCGAGTCACCAGAGGTTACCGAGTGACACTATACCTACCGAGTCAGCAACGGCTACCGAGTTCCAAGCTACACTTCGGGACTAGTATGGACCGAGCTTCTACTCTTACCGAGAGCATGACGATGCCGAGTATTGTAGTGGATGCTGTGAATCAGAAGATCACTGAGCCAGCTTGAGGAACCCGAGCTTCTACCGACTCAGTAATATTTTGTTTACTTATGAAGGGCCGACTCAGGAATAAGTTTATCTTATTTATATGTATTTGGCCGACCTTGCAAATTGTAATTATGGGAACGGTATATATATGTAATGTAATATATCATTTGAAGTGTGAAAAAATAAGAGTAATCAGCAAAAATTAGCAGCAGAGCAGAGCATTTTTGCAAGGTCAATAAAGGAGCAGAATAGCCATATCTATCATAGAAGGTGATCATTATTCAAAGGATCTTATCAACAATAAAGTTGTAAGTCAAGATCTACTGTTTCATCTTAACAGTTGAATCAGTTTGTAAATCCTTTAACAGGGTAGACTTAACAGTCTTTCATAAATCTCCTAACAGAGTGCATACTTCATTGTATGT
>MU226831.1:2025514-2038939 GCA_018584345.1 Thuja plicata | reverse complement strand
TATATCTGTGTGTGTCTTTGTGTGTGTAAATATATATGTATTTATATATCTATATAGATATATATAATATATATATGTATATACATATATATATATATATGTATTATATGTATATATGTGTGTATATGTATATGTATATACATATATGTATGTATATATCTGTGTGTGTGTGTGTGTACATTCTAAGCTTTGATGCAGATTGCACGTATCGCACACCAACTTCCCTAAATTGTCAGGATGAGCATGCCCTAATGCATTATCTCAATGGTAAGAGAGAGTAAATAACATTCAAGCCTAAATCCGAAACTAAGACATCATTTTTCTTGAAATTTTGGACAAGTATCTGGGTGACTACCTTCTTCAAATTTGTCGATGTGATGTGAATTCTTGAACCCTTGTTTGAGCATGCTTATGTTGTTGCATCTTTTCTAAATTTTTATTTGGTCAAATTTCAAAGTGCATGGAGTCATGTCAGTCAATGTTTCATTTTGTCATGATGTTAGCAAAAGATTAATTAAAGGTTAATTATAAAGATTATATATTTAAACTTTCTAGAATATTGTAACACTAAATATATAGATATTTAATTAATAAGGATTAATTAAATACCTATATTTATTAAACAAACTTAATTAAAAGGTCAAAATATAAAGACTGAGGATTTAATTAAATATTAAATCTAAATGAAAAAATAATCTATAATTAATATAAATAATATTTAAAAATTAGGTGACGTATTAATAATATGTTACAAATGTTAATTCTAATTAAGATATTCATATGCAATTTAATTGCACCTTAAATTAATAAATTGGAATTTGAATTCTAATTAAAAGACTGAGATAAGTGTTTTTAAGGAGAATTATGTATTTAATAAAATACAAGAAAACCAAAAGAAAACAATAAAAATGGAAAGAGAGGATGTATATGTGTGTGTATGTATGTGTGTGTGTGTGTTTCTATATCTATATCTATATCTATATGTATATACATATACATATACACACACACTCACTCTCTCTCTCTCTCTCTCTCTCTCTCTCTCTCTCTCTCTCTCTCTCTCTCTCTTTTAGGTATTATTCTTATAATATAAATATAATAATAATATTATACTATTATATAATAATAATAATAATAATAATAATAATAATAATAATAATATATTAACTCTGATATTAGTAAATATCATACTAATATTAATATAATATAATATTACTATTATACAATGCTAATATAAATATTTATATAATATTAATATTTTATTAAATGAAATATATAATATACAACCTAAAAAAACCAAAATGAAAGTTGAAAATAGCATTGAAATTGAAATTTTAAAATTGGGTGGGACCTATCGCATATCTGATAATATCATATATGCAAAATTATTGGATATCTGATATTATTTCAGATATCTGATTAGGTTTGGTAATTGCCTTGGGATTTGGCTTTGCAATGCCAAACGTGGATGGTCAACCAAAAAGACATGTTCACCCTATTTCCTCTGATCTCAAGACTTCAACCATGTAGCTAATCACCTTTTTTTCATCCGAAATTGATGAAACAAAAAGGATTTCTTAAAGCCATTATCTTCTTTCCATCAATATAATTGTTGTCAAAATTTGACTTCACTAAGTAATTATTACTTATTTTCTAATTGAGTTACCTCTAAAGTCCCAACTGACACACTCATTGAAAAACAACTATAACTTTCAAACAGTTTGTCCTTTTTTAAAATTTGAAACATGTGTATCATTTTATGCTTCGCCTGTTATAAGAAAAAAAAATCAATTTGGTATAGTTTATAAATAGTTAAGGAGGTCAGACATGGGAGTTTTTTATTCTGAATAAGTTGCAGCAAAAAACTCATAATTAATTATTTATTTGGGAAAAAATTAAACAAAAATATGTTTCACATCCAGGCATGAGTCTACTACTTATATCTAGAATATTGTATAAATATATCATCATTTGCTTGTAATTAAGGTGGTCAGACATACACATACTTTTTATCTTTTTCCTAAAAATTTTGTACTACTGCATTGAAATCTAACGTTTTCAACAATTAGATTTTTTTTTTTTGCAGAAAAGAGCTAGTAGTTTAGAAACTAAATTCAATTTCCTACAAATTTTGTTCTTACAACTTTTTCACATAAGGTTGATAAGATGTTCAACTTTTTATGTAAAGTTGACTAACCCTTATTTTTTTTATTTTTCATTGCCACTTAAGGCCATAGTTTGGTATACAATGATCATGCACATACCTGCTAGTTAGATGAAGATAATGATTATTTGCATATGATAATGTTATGTATATTATGATAATTACTAACCTCATACTTGCATGTGTATGGTTGGTGTTTATGTTTTATATTTCTATTTGATGTGCCTGATATGGTTGAGGGACGAAGTCATGGTCATTTTCTTGCAAGATCTACATAATGGAATATATGATAAATATCTCATGATAACAATAAGAATCTCCAAACAATGAACATAGAAGCAACATCATCTAGGATCATCTGAGAACATGAACACGATGTAAGATCTAAATGTTAAAAAGATTCACTACCACCCAACCACACGGAACCTAGAGATCCAACCCACCATGATGAGGAGATAAACACTATAGCTCACTCAAAGAAATAGCCAAACAAGAAAAACTAATGCAATGGTGCATATATAAAATTGTAATAAATGGTTATAAGTTTAACAAGTATAAATGGTTAGAATACAAATAAGGTATACCAAGTGGTCATGTAGGAACCTAGAACATATATAAGAAAGTGTCATCATATGTGTCAACTCTTGATTTATCCTGGGAGTCTCTCTCTAGACTCCAATTCCCAAGTGATCATACAAGGTATAAGTAATCCTTTTGTACATAAAATTTTATTAACTATTCTATATCCATGCATTCTCTAGGTGACAAGAATCATCTCACACTCAATCCTAGCTTGTACTAGCGCTCAAGGAATTGGTGAGAAAGACAATTATCTTAATAATGTTTCTCTCCTGATAAATTTATGAAGAGATCACTTTATTAACCTACTTACAATGGATTATCTTGGCAGCCACATTAGGGCCCTGATGCCCATTGCAAGCCACTTCCCCTCTATGCTCCTAGATAACCTACCTTGATACTTCAACTAAAATAACTAAAGAGAAGGAAAAAAAAACCTTTAAAGACTTCTCATAAATAATCAAGTCATGGAAATTACCAAAGAAGGATTATGTAGCATAAATAATAATATCCATCCTATATAAGGATCCAAATTTTCAACCCCGCAATGGACATCTCAATAAATTATCCATCCCATAATGGATATCTCAATAAAACAATCACAAACTCTCATAGAATCATATCACAAGTTCAAAAATAGCATCTACCTCCCAACATGAAGTAAAATATAATCCAAAAAGACTATTGTTCAGACCATAGAACAATGGACAATAGCACCAAAAAGGTGAAAAAGTAAATCAAATTTTAACATAATAATGATTTTCACCTCTTGTGGCCAAATAATATAATGATCAATACTTAATGGAGAATATAACATAACTCGTTGATTCAACCAAAATAACACATGAAGGTCAATCATGATATTGAAATGGTTATGAAATTTCTACAATATAATCCCAAAGAGTAAAAGGTATAAAACTATAAATAATCCAAGTCTGAAAGACAAAATCCACCTAGGGAAACACTCTACATGAATGGACAATATGCACCCACATGATGACATAAATCACACATATACTTGATATATTTGATGAATCCATTTATATCATGTTATGATTTAGTTTACAAATATGTCAATATAAAGTATCTCATTAAGTATAAATATTACTTAACATTCAATTAAAAATGATATTAATACTTAGTGTTGGTCTTGAATCCCTATAATCTTAATTAATTATAATTTAAAATTAAATTATAATTTAATTAGATTGGTTATACTAATGTTAATAATTATGAAATTAATTAAATTTTAAATTAGTAATATTTATTAAAAAAGAAATTTAAAACATCATATTAAAAATATATAAAATAATGTAATGGGGAGAAATACATTATAACAGGAATAGATATCGTGAATGCACCATTGTAATGAATGGTTTTAGTGTTGGAAAGATTAGGCTTAATAACAGTGACATTTTTGTATATTTCCTCTATACAAATCAGTCTGTAATTTCAATGGTAAAATCTCATATGTAATGATACAGGTTGGAAACTTATATTGATGGAAAAATAATTTGATTCCACATATTTTAAATCATTACCACTCCTAAATAAAAGGTCATTTGAATGGTGTAAAAAATAAATCTCCTTGACAACCTTGTTTAGAAATAAATGTTACCAGTTTTGGTAAAAAGACCATAATTTTTTTTCAACCGTTTGATTTTCATAAAAATAGGGTAAAATATTCATAATAGTCTCATATACAATCTCACCAAAGATTTTTTATAAATACGTATTTTTCAAAAGTTACTTGGATGATTGTTCGTGTATCTTAGATTAAAGAATCAAGTCCAACTAGGTCTAGTATAACAATCAATATTGACCTTTTCTGTACATATGAACTCTATCTAATTTTAATATATGTTAAATAAAATTGAAATGGGTGTCTAGAAGTGTCTTTATATTTTGAAAGTGACATCCGTAATGAAATTTATGCACAGTCAAACCAATTAGGAAGGCTACAACGAAGAGACCTAATTGTGAAAGAAAGTTTATGTGAATCCCTACTAGTGTATTATTTAAATAAATCATATCTAATAGTGATGTAACACTAGTCTTGCTTTTCCCTAGATTCCTCTAGGGGCTCCTATGTCAATCTCTGACCTAATAGGGTTTTTCCACTAACCCTATTCTCCTTAGGATACTCCTCACAAAATCCTACTCCTTTCAACTAGTGAATACCAACAATGTAGAACACAAACTCACCATAGCTCTTCCTAGGCTTCCAAAGGCCTTTCTTGCTCCATCTACACAAATTGATCACAATGGATCCCAAAATCTTCAATATGGAGAGATAGTCTTCAAGATTGTTTATTGGACCAATTACAATGTCCATAAACTTCTTTTGGATTGAAACCCTAAATGAGTTCCAAGTTCCAAGCTAAATTCACCCCAAAGAGGGCTACTAGCATTAGGCCTAATTAGGCTCCTTTTCTGCAATAACTTGTAAAACTCTTTAAAAAGTTAGAAAAAAAATACCATATTCTGATACCCTTTATCAAGAACCTAAGGATTTTATAGGTTTTGGCTCCCAGAGGTGTCCATATAGTACCTCCTATACATATGCCTAAAATTTGTGGTTTTAGGTCCTTTTCATTGTCTTCTCAAGAAATTGATTTTCTTGGCTAGGAAGTATTCACACCCAAACTTCTCCTCTGATTTTGGGTTCCTATACTCACCCTACTACCTCCCCATAATCCCTGATTGAAGAAAATAATGCTTTCAATCCCTCCAAATTGCTTTGCAACTATTACTGACCCCTAGCCATGAATCACTGACTCACCTAGGGCATCTCCTTATAAATAGATGTCATGCTTTCTTGGGCCCCTCCTTCACTGTACATAATGTATATGGAGTCACCTTCCATATTCCAAAGGCCCATGCAATTTCCATGGTGGAAAATGGATCTATGAGCCCATTTGTGCAAGATTCCTTAATCAGGACAACAACCAGATAGAAACTAAAAGAATCTATTAAAGAAACTAAATAAATAAAAAAATAGAAAACTAACTCCACATAGAATCCTAAAACAATCTACATTAAAATTATCACAAGCTACAGTAGATGATCTAATCCATCTTAATGCTAAATTCTTAGAAATTACAAAAACTATAACAGTTCCTTGATTATACAGTTCGTACACACTCTGACACAATAATCCCAACCCTTGAAAATGATCAATGATAGCCTTATGTAGTTGAGCAAGGAACTAAAACACCAGTTTCAAACAATTATGGAACTAATTCCATCAAAGTTGCATTCTTGCAACAAATGTTGTCAATGTTGTCAATGACAACATTGACAACCTTTGCAACTTTTTAGATATGCTATCCAAACTCAGTCAAGAGTTGTCCAAAATTCCCCAAATCACTAATTAAGGTGTAAAAACATGAAATAGCACCCTTAGTCCCTTTCATGGCCACATTTGGCACTAAAATCACAAAACTCCCTAATTAACCTAGATTTGACTCAAAGGTCACTAAGGACCTAATTAGGCAACCTCCCACTTAAAACACTACACACTAGGAGCTACATGTACCTTTATTAACCTAGTGGTCTGGCTTGAACCACTAAAAGACAAAACATCAAAAGAAGCCATAGGTTATATTGCATCATTACCCCTACCTAGGTGCTCCTACACCATACCCCCCACAAGGGAAAGCTATGTCACTCCTATGGATAGTATATTCTATAAATTTCCCACCTTCTTGAAGTCTTCCTCAGCAATCCATGAGGCTTCTGACTCTAGTCTATTCTTCTACTAAATTAGGTGTTCCATGTAGACTTTATGCCTTGTAGTCTTCTTAACCCTGGATTCCAAAACTTTGTTAGCTACCATCTAAGGTTTGCGAGGTAATACAGTAACCTCAACATCCCCAATGATGCCTTGACTTCCCTGACTAATCTCATATACCTTCCCTCTAAACTGGATTAAGTCCTGCACATTGAACACCGAAGATATGGTCAAGTCTGATGGTAAGTCTATCTTATGAATTTTGGTAGGGACACCTTTATGTAGCCTTGAGTTGTTCAAATGGACCATCACATAGTCACCCACTTCAAACTGAACCTCTCTCATTTTTCATCAAGTTTTGCTTTCAACTTTTTTTCATTGTCTTGGATTTTCTTTTTGACTTGTTCTTGTATCTCCTTCATAGTATGGGTGAAGTCCTCAGCATGTCCACTACTATACTCCATACCTCCAAGATCCCTATGCTCACAAACACCCATTGGGTGCATCCCATAAACCACCTCAAATGGGCTTCTTCCTATCATTTTTTTTAACTGTCATTGTAAGCATATTCTAATTAGGGAATGACCGCATCCCATGTTTTCCCATACTCCTTAGTTAGCCACCTCAATAGGTTACCCAACACCCTTTTCACCACCTCATTTTTGCCATCAGTCTAAGTGTGGTAGGTTGAACCAAATGATAGATTGGTACCCAATCTAGTCCATAATGTCCTCCAAAAATGGCTCATAAATTTTACATCCCTATTTGATACTATGCTCAAAGGAAGACCATGAATCCTCAGAATCTCCTTAAAGAAAAAATAGGTTATGTGGCTAGCCTCATTAGTAGTCTTACATGGAATGAAATTTCCCATTTTACTAAATCTATTAACAACTACATAAATGCTATCATACCCCTGCTTAGTTTTGGGTAGACCAATAATGAAGTCCATGCTCACACACACTCCCATGGCCTATTAGGGACTGGTAAAGGCTAATACAACCATGCATTACTCATTCCTCCTTTCCTTCTTGCAAACAACACACTACTCCATATATTTGGTAACATATTTCACCAACTTTGGCCAATGGTAGAACCTTTGCACAAGCCCTAAGGTTTTGTTCATACCAAAGTGACCACTTAAAGATCCATTATGTTTCTGTTGTATGAGATTCATCTTCATAGAGCCTCTTGGTACACATAAATTATTACCCCTAAATTACAGTCCATTTTGCAAAGTAAAATCTGAGAACTTGCTATGGAAATGGTTTTGAAAGTCCACACATACCTTGTGTACTTCCCCAATGTCATCACCTTCCTTGTAAATATATCTGAAACAATCAATGCCAATGCTATTCAATTGGACTTCTTGGACTGTCAGTAACCTCTGGCTTAAAGCATCTACAACCTTATTGAGCTATCCCTTCTTATGATTTATAGTAAAGGTAAATGCTTGTACATACTCCATCCATTTCAAATGCCTATTGCTTAGTTTCTCTTCTGTATTTATGTAGCAAAGAGATTGATTGTCAGTAAATACCACAAACTCTTTAGGCAGCAGATAATGCCTCCATTTTCTAAGGGACTAAACTAAATCATATAGTTCTAGGTCATAAGAAGAGTATTTCTTCTTAGCCTCGTTCAATTTCTCAATAAATAAGGAAATTGGTCTACCTACTTGACTCAATACACCCCCTACTGCTATTCTACTAGCATCACACTCAATAGTGAACAATTTCTCAAAGCTTGGTAATTGGAGGATTGGTTGAGTAGCTACTTGTTTCTTCAACAACTCAAAGGCTTTATCTGCTTCTAGAGTCCATCTAAACTTAGCTTTGACCCCCCCTTTGATAGTATCTAATAAAGGAGCACAAATCCAACTAAATTTTCTGATAAATTTTCTATAAAATTGTGATAAACCATGGAAACTTCTTACCTCGGTGGTTGTGGTAGGTGGAAGCCAGTTTAGGATAGTACAAACCTTGTCTTGGTCCATCGTCAAAGACACTTTGGACACTATAAGGCCCAAATACACTAGTTCTTGTTTGAAGAACTCACACTTTTCAAGGTTGATAGCCAATTTCTCTTCATGCAATCTCTTCAATATTGTGTCTACATGTCTGATGTGCTCCTCCTTTGTCTTGCTAAATATCAGTATATCATCAAGATATACAACTACAAACTTCCCTATGAAGTTCTTGAGCACTTCATTCATGAGCCTCATAAATTTTCTCGGAGCATTTGAGAGACCAAATGGCATCACAAGCCATTCATATAACCCATGTGTGGTCTTCAATGTCATTTTCCATTCATCCCCTTCTTTCACCTTGATTTGGTGATACCCGCTCTTCAAGTCCAACTTGGTACAATACATTGCCCCTCCAAGGAAATCCATTAGATCCTCAATCCTAGGTATAGGGAACCTATACCTTATTATGATCATGTTTATGGCCCTTGAATCTATGCAAAGTATCCATTTTCCTCCCTTCTTGTATCCCAGCACAATCAGGACTGCACAAGGGATTATGCTCTTCTTGATCAAGCCTTGATCCAAGAGTTCTTGCACTTGTCTTTCTACCTACAAATTTTGATCAAGAGTAAGCTTGTATGCTACTTTATTGGGCAGAGATGCCACTAGCATAAAGTCTATTTGGTGACTTATTACCCTCTTAGGTGGTAGGGTTACAGGAGTACCATCACTCACTATGTATTTGTATTTCACAAGCAGTTATTCTACCTCTAGTAGTAATGGCTCCTTAACTAGTTTTTCTTCCTCCTTAGGTCTAATCACAATAGCATACCCTTCACTCTCATCCTCTTTGATACCTTCACTAACTCCTTTCCACTACACAACATGACATTGGGATTTTTGACTGTGGTTCTTCATCCTCTAGCAAAGACTGAATCTTGAAAGATTTACCTCCTTTCTTGAAGGTGATGTAATTCTCCTTCCCATCATACACTGTTCCATTATCAAATTTCTAAGGCCTTCCTAATATAAAATGGAAAGCATCCATTGGTAGGATGTCACAAAGGAGCTTATGCTTGTATCCTGCTATTGAAAACTCAACCCATGTTTTCTCATTGACCAATACACTTTGGCCTTTGTTGAGCCAAGTTACCTTATAGGTATTTACATGGTGTATTTTAGCTAACTTGAGTTTCACTACTGCCTCCTTTGAGATGATATTATCTATGGATTCAGAGTCCATAATTACTTTACAAACCTTACCACGGATTTTACATCTAATCCTAAACAATGCCCTCCTATGTTTGGGCTCATCCTTGATTGGTTTCCTTATCAGTACTCTCTTGAACATCAAGTTCTCACCCATCTCTGAATCTAGATGGTCAATCTCAGGTGCCTTGACACTTGAACTGTCCTCATGTGCATATGCTACCCTTTTATCATTTTTTGTTGTAGAAGGTTTGTCAGGACATTTGTAGGGTGGATGACCTAATTGCCCACCATAATAATACTTCATGGTTGCAAAGTAAGAACTATTCCTACCTCATAGTCCTCTTTTAGGACCACCATGATATCCCCTACCTCTGTCATAGCCTTCTCTTGAACTAATTTTAGTATGCTTCTCTATAAACTTGTTTTCACCTTGTGACCTTTTCTCACTACCTCTACCTTGGTAGCCTCCCCTTTGAGCCCTTTGGTCTCTTCCTCTACCTCTATTATTCTTGAAACTAGAGTCACCCTTCTTCTTCTTCTTCTTCTTCTTCTTCTCCTCCACTCTTATGGCTAACTGAAGACACTTTTGTATTGTAGTTGGTGTCCATAGGCTAATATCCTCATGGATGTTCCACTTCAATCCACCCAAGTATCTAGCAACTTTGATTGACTCCTCTTCTTGCAATTTAGACCTTAGACATAATATTTGGAATTCCTCAGTGTATGAGGCCACATCTAGGCCCTTTTATTTCAAATTTTTCCTCTTTCTATGAAGTTAGATTTTCTATGGGTTACTTCCCCATTCTTACCCTCTCATCCTGAAGGTATTTCCACCAAGTCAGAACTGACCCTCTGAGTAAATACTTGGCCACCTTAAGCTTTTGAGCTTCATTCACACCCTCACATTCTAAATGGTTCTCCATTCCCTCTATCCAATCCATTACTACTTCAATATCCATCTTTCCACTAAACAAAGGGATTCATTATAATGATTTGACACCTAATGCTTTGATGGCCTTCAAGAATGGCTTCTCATTCAAGACAGGGTCTGGTTTAGGAATGATGTCTTCCTCAGCAACCTACTTTCCTCTATCACTACTTTCCAGTCCTTCTCTACTTCGAGTTGCTTCATTAGCAACTTCTTAAAGCCTTAGCCTCATGCCTTCTAAGGCTTCTTCAAGGAGTCAGTTCCTCTCCTTCTGCTCATCAAATTCCTTAGCTAACTCAACATTTTTCACCACCTTTGACTCTCCTACTGGTTCACCATTAGTTGCAGACATACACTAACTTCCCAAGTTTCTCAACTTTTTCTGATACCACTCTGATGTAACACTAGTCTTTCTTCTCCCTAACTTCTTCTAGGGGCTCCTAGGTCAATCTCTGACCTAATAGGGTTCTTCCACTAACCCTATTCTCCTTAGGATACTCCTCACAAGACCCTACTCCTTTCAACTAGTGAAAACCAACAATGTAAAACACAAACTCACCATAGCTCTTCCTAGGTTTCCAAAGGCCTTTCTTGATCCATCTACACAAACTGATCCAAATGGATCCCAAAATCTTCCATATGGAGAGATAGTCTTCAAGATCTTTTATTGGACCAATTACAATGTCCACAAACTACTTTTGGATTGAAACCCTAAACGACTTCCAAGTTCCAAGCCAAATTCACCCCAAAGAGGGCTACTAACATTAGGCCTAATTAGGCTCCTTTTCTGCAATAACTTGTAAAAATCCTTAACAAGTCAGAAAAATATACCATATCCTAATACCCTTTATCAAGAACCTAAGGATTTTATAGGTCTTGGCTCCCAGAGGCGTCTGTACAATACCTCCTATACATATGCCTAAAATTCAAGGTTTTAGGTCCTTTTCACTGTCTACTCAAGAAATTTATTTTCCTTGCCAGGAAATATTCACACCCAAACTTCTCCTCTAATTTTTGGTTCCTATACTCACCCTAATACCTCCCCACAATCCCTGATTATAGAAAAGAATGCTTTCAATCCCTCCAAGTTGCTCTGCAACTGTTAGTGGCCCCTAGCCATGCAGCACTGGCTCTCCTAGGGAATCACCTTATAAATAGCTTCCATGCTTTCTTGGGCCCCCCCTTCACTATACATAATTTAAATGTAGTCACCTTCTATATTCTAAAGGCCCGTGCAATTTCCACTGTGGAAAATGGATCTATGACCCCATTTGTGCAAGATGCATGAATCGGGACAGCAACTGGACATAAACTAAAAGAATTTGGTAAAGCAACTAAATCAACACAAAATAGAAAAATAACTCCACAAAGAACCATAAAAAAATATACATTAACATAATCAAAAGCTACAGAAGATGATCTAATCCATCTTAATGCTAAATGCTCACAAATTACACAAACTGTAACAGTTCATTGATTATACAGTCCGTACAAACTCTGACACAATAATGTCAACAATTGAAAATGATCAAGGATAGCCTTATGTAGTTTACCAAGGCACTAAAACACCGGTTTCAGATAGTTATGGAACTAATTCCATCGAATTTGCATTCTTGCAACAAATGTTGTCAATGACAACATTGACAACTTTTGCAACTTTTTGGATATGCTATCCAAACTTGGTCAAGAGTTGTCCAAACTTCCCCAAATCACTAATTAAGGTGTAAAAACATGAAATAGGACCCTTAGTCCCTTGCTTGGCCACATTTGGCACTAAAATCACAAAACACCCTAATTAACCTAGATTGGACTCAAAAGTCACTAAGGACCTAATTAGGCATCCTCTCACTTAACACACTACACACTAGGACCTACATGTCCATTTATTAACCTAGTGGTCTAGCTAGAACCACTACAAGACAAAACATCAAAAGAAGCCCTGGGTTACATTACATCATTATCCCTACCTAGGTGCTCCTACACCAAATAGGTTTTGCAATGTAGAAATCTGTACAAATCTCAAGGAATTTCCTACTGTGATTTATCAACAACCTAATTAAATAAAACCATATGTTTTCATAAAAATGTTGCCTGTAATTTCTCTAAAATAATTCTATGGTTTTCCAGAATCAATATCAACATTAATTTCCACACAAGAAAACCCTAATACTCTATCATTTCCAATTTATCAATTTACAAAAAAAAAAAATTAATAAAAACACTTCAAAACTCACCAAACAATCTTGCAAACACAAAGAAGACAATCTTTCAAAAAGAAAGAATTGCAAAAACGGTTTCAAACCCTTCCTTAGTCTACAACTTATATGCAACAAAAAAAACTGATATGCAACTCCAAATCCAAAGCTTTCAATAAAATTTTTAACTTCGAAAATCCAGACAAACCTGTGACCTGATAAATCGATATATCTAAAATAGCCAGATAACCTCTACTATAGAAAACCTAATAAAATTCGGGTTTCTAAAATATGTAAAAAACTAAAATAAGAGAAATCTTGTTAAAATTAATAAAAGGATTTTTTTCTTTTAATATTAAATAAATAAATATTATTTTTTCATTTATTTATTTTATTTTCCCAATATATAAATGAATATGTAAAAAGGTTAAATTGTTAAAAAGTTATAGTTGTTTTTCAATCAGTGTGTTTGGTGCAGGAGCACCTACTCTAGAATCAACAAACAATACTCTAAAGAGGTCCTAAAGCACATCTAGTTAGTTTAAGTATCTTAGTCAGGCACCTAGACCAAGTTGTGAGGCCTAGTTCCAGGATTGGCACAATTATAAGCCCCTGGCTAACTATGGTCAAGAGTGGTCAATGGGC
>MU226831.1:2013348-2025447 GCA_018584345.1 Thuja plicata | reverse complement strand
GGATCACTTGGATCACTAGATTAGGCTTAGACCAAGTTTGGTCTCCTAGAAAGCAAAAGTTGCAAAAATGTTGTCAAAGTTGCTTAGCAACTTTGACAACTTCTTGCCAAAAGTTGTAATCAAAGCCACCAACAGTTAGATAGTTTCAAATTCGGTTGTAACTGATGGGGGAAGCCTTCAAATATCCCTTTCAAGTAGGTGGAAGGTAAGATATGTAACTTGGCATTTTGAATCAATAAAACAAACTAAATTTTTACAGATTCTCAAGGACAGTGATCTTGTACAGATGGGTACAAACTAGTGCACATGCAACTCTGAGACCAAAAAGGTTTTCATCCAATATTATTTCATATGCAATTGGTTTCATGTTCTGATTCATTCTATTTTGGAAGATATAAGTGTTTCATGCAGGATTGCCTGGATTATAGGCTTTCAAACAAGACTTCAAGAGGGTTTGATCTTTGGACCCGATTCCACCATGGGAATCTGATGCCCCTTGGTGGAATTCAACCTTTGTCTATGTACTTTCAAACTATGCATGTTACAGGTGGATTTCTGTAGGGAGTTGGTTTTTCCACAAAGCCCTAGGTGTACATCTCATGTGTGCACCATTCTATGACTTAGGACAGTCACCATAACTTCTAGTTGGGGATTCACCAAGACCTCTAACCTTGGATTATGAGTTCTTTTATATGTCCACACATGCCCCCATGCTTATTTTTTGCATTGGCTTAGGAGAAAGAGCACTTGTAGTGCATTTGGAGACCTAATTAGGCATATTAGTCCGGTCTAAACCTTGTGACAATAGTGACTTTTGTTTGCCTCCACTCCTTTGTGCTTAGATATGTTTAGTAAAGCCTTAAAGGGTATCAGAATTCCTAACCAATTTAATACCTTCTTTGGAAGCATTTTGACTTATGTTTAAATTACCCTCTAGAAAGGGCTACAAGCCAAATCCTTAGGTTGTGAAGAAACTTAGTGTTATGGGTTGCTTGTAAATGAAAGAACCATTAGAACTAAAGAAATAGGACCTAAATAGGCTAGATCAGTGATTGTAGGCCATCCTTGGTCTTATAAGTTGTCTCATGGGGTTTGGTTGCCTTTTGGGTTAAGGAGACCTATTGGTGACTTCTAAATTGTAGGTGTTTTGGACTTGGCATAGCCTAGTGATTAGGTTGCCTTGGGTACTTGGGTTGTGATAACCATTTCCCCTAGTCCTTACCATACTTGTGATAAGTATTGGGCACTTGGACCCCATTTGGGTAGTTGAGCCACTAAACCTCACCAATTGTGCACTGTTTGAAGGCTTCCACTTGCCACTTTGCATCAAGTGGTATCAAAGCTATGTATGATCTTGAGAATGAGGAGATCCCTACAAGGGTCACAAATAGTGAGTTGGAAAAGATGGTGAGAGAGAAAAAGGCTGCAAATAAAGCCTTAACTAAGAGGCTTCAAGAACTTGAGAAGAAGCTTGATGACAAGGACAAAGAAGATGGGTCTGAAAATGAAGAAGGGAGTGAAGAAGAGGAGGATGATGTTGATCAACATATCCTTGTAGACCAAAGGCCCTTCCTAGATGCCTTAAAGTCCATGGGGAGGAGAACCATGGAGGAAAAGATAGATTTACCGGTCTTCAATGGCAAGATGAATGCAGACTTAGCCTTGGTTTGGATAGAGGCTTTAACAACATTCTTTGAATGTGAGGACATCCCTAAAAAGTAGAGGGTAAAGGTGGCAAGATCCAAGTTAAAGGGAGCATCCCTAACTTGGTGGAACTTCATCCAAACAAAGAGGGTGAAGAATGGAAAGAGCATGATCAACTCATGGAATAGGATGATAGCCTTGATCAAAGAGACATATGTACTAGAGGACTATGGGATACAACTCCATAGGAGGAAGTAAAGTTTAAAACAAAGGACATGGATGTAGGCTCATACACTGAGGAGTTCTTAAAACTATGTATGAAGACCAATGTGGCAGAAGATGAGGAAGAAAAACTAGTAAGATACATGAATGGATTGAAGGTATCCATTCAAGAATAACTAAGCCTACACTGCCCTACCACAATCAATAAGTTCTATCAAATGGCACTCAAGGTAGAGAAAAAATGGAAAAGAAAATAGGATTTTGGCAAAGGAAAGAATAATGATGGGAAAAAATTTAGAGGCAAAGGAAACTCTTGGAACAAGGGATAGAATAGTGGCAGCAGCAACAAGACCCCTGATGAAGGAGACAAAGAAAATAGTGACTCTAATTCAAGAGGAAACTATAGAGGAAGGAGGCCCTTCAATAGGGGAAGGACAAATTCAGGAAGGGGTAATGGACCATAGAAATCTTACTATTGCAATCAAATGGGACACCATGCAGGAAGATGCCCTGAGAAGAGACACAACAACAACCAAGGGGAGAGGAGAGCACAACTTGTCAAAGAAGACAAACAACAAGACAATGCTGATGCTAGAGACTTGGAACCAGAGGAAGGAGTATGCTTGATGATGAGGCAGGTCTTCCTTCAAGTGCCACAGACCCAAGAACCTCCACAAAGGAAAAATCTCTTCAGAACAAAAATCAAATGTCATGGAAAGGTATGCAATCTACTTATAGATTCTGGTTCAACTAAAAATCTTGTATGTTGTGAAATGGTTCAAAATTTAAACCTCTCTAAAATGCCACAACCTTTCCCCTATCATGTTTCATGGTTAACAAGAGGCCAAAAAACTCTAGTAACAGAACAAGCATGGATAGAATTCTCAATTGCAGATTTTAAAGACAAAGTTCTTTATGATGTGGTTGAAATAGATTCCTCACACATCCTTCTAGGCAGGCCCTGGCAATTTGATGTAGATGCCATACACCATTGTAGGAAGAACACCTACTCCATCACTAAAGATGGGAAGACCTTTAGTATGAAGCCCTTGTCAGATAGCAAATCTGCAAAAGAACCCACTGTGATTATCATGGGAGAAAAAGAGATGTTGAAAACCTTGAAGGAACCTAATATTGAACCCTTTGTCTTAATCTCAAAGCCCAAGGATAACATCAAATCTGATCAAAAAGAAACTATACCAAAAGAAGCCATGGAACTGCTACAAAAGTATAAAGATGTCACTGTTAGTGACCTGCCCACTAGCCTCCCTCCCATTAGGGATATCAGTCATCAAATTCACCTTATACTAGGCTCATCCCTGCCTAATAATGCACCATACAAAATGACACCCCTGTAGCATGCAGAGATTGCAAAATAGATCATCAAATTGATGGAAAGAGAACTCATTCAAAAGAGTCTCAGCCCATGTGCAGTACCATCAGTCTTGGCCCCTAAAAAATATGGCAAATGGAGGTTATGCACAGATAGATGGGCCCTAAACAAGATCACAATATGATATAGGTTCCCCATGCCAAGGATTGAGGACCTATTGGATCAACTAGAAGGTGCTTGCTACTTCACCAAGATAGACTTAAAGTTTGGATGCCATCAAATCAAAATCAAACCAGGAGATGAATCAAAAATAACATTCAAGACTACTGAAGGTTTGTTTGAATGGTTAGTAATGCCCTTTGGCTTAAGCAATGCCCCTAGCACTTTTATGAGGCTTATGAATGAGATATTCATTGATTTTATTGGAAAATTTGTTGTTATTTACCTTGATGACATACTAATATTCAGTCATAGCAAGGAAGACCATCTTGATCATGTGGAACAAGTACTAAGAAGACTCCATCAACACAAGTTGGTAATTAACTTGGAAAAATGCATGTTTATGAGGAAGGAACTTGTGCTCCTAGGATTTTTGATCCCACAAGGTACCCTCAAGATGGACCCTGAGAAGGTAGAAGCAATCATTAATTGGCCTCCACCAAAGAACCAAGGTGATGTAAGAAGCTTCCATGGACTTGCAACTTTCTATAGGAATTTTATCTAAAATTTTAGTCATGTGTGTGCACTAATGCTTGAAACTATCAAAGGTGGAAAGAAGACTAAGTTTATGTGGACAAAGGAATCCAATGATGCATTCCAATACTTGAATAATGGAGTTTCCCAATACCCTATCTTGGTCCTCCCTGATTTTAACAAGGTCTTCATTGTGGAGATAGATGCAAGCAATTTGGCTATATGAGCAGTCCTAAGCCAAGAAGGCAAGGCATTTGCTTTCTTCTTAGAGACATTGAATGAAGCCAAAACAAAGTATTCCATTTATGACCTAGAGCTCTATGCCATGGTCCAAGCCCTCAAGAAATGGAGGCACTATTTTATCCCAAAAGATTTTGTAGTCTACACTGACAATCATGCATTAAGCTTCCTCAATTCACAAGAAAAACTCTCAGTCAGGCATCTCAAATGGGTACAACAATTGCAGGCCTATACCTTCAACATTAAGCATAAAAAGGGTGTAGCAAACAAATTTGTTGATGCCCTTAGCAGAAGGATTGGTCTTATTGAAGAAGTTCAACTACAAAGTGTGGGAATTGAGTCCCTCAAACACTTGTACCTGGGTGACCCTGATTTTGTAGAAGTATATCAGATTTGCACAAAAATGGAGGGCAGATATCACACTGATTTTTTTGAATATCTGATTCAGAATGGGCTTCTATTCAAGGGAGCACAATTATGCATACCAAAATGTTCAATGAGAGAAAATATAATTAGGGAAAATCATTGTGGTGGCCTAGGAGGTCACTTTGGCATTGGCAAGATAGCAGACATGGTGAAGAGGAGCTATTTTTGGCCCAAATTGAACAATGAAGTTAAGAAGTTTATTGAATCCTATACTATTTTCCAACAATCTAAAGGGATGACAACAAATCAAGGGCTCTACCAACCCTTACCAATCCCTTCAAGACCTTGGGAGTCCATATCAATGGATTTTGTCATGGGACTGCCTAAAACCAAGCAAGGGTTTGATAGTGTGTTTGTCATAGTGGATAGGTTCAGAAAAATGGCCCACTTTGTGCCATGCAGGAGCACAAATGATGCATCTCATATAGCCAACCTCTTCTTTATAGAAGTAGTCATAATTCATGGTTTTCCTCAGACAAGGATGTAAAGTTTCAAGGACACTTTTGGAGGACACTCTTCAAGAAGTTGGGACCAAACCTCACTTATAGCTCTGCCTATCACCCACAAACAGATGGGCAGACTGAGGTAGTAAATAGGTCCCTAGGCAATCTCCTAAGATGCCTAACCAAGAAATACTCACAAAGTTGGGATACAATCTTTCCCCAAGCAGAGTTTGCCTTGAATGACTCTATAAATAGGTCAACCGGTAAAAATCCATTCCAAGAAGTGTATGGTTTGCACCCCAAAGGACCACTAGATCTGATGGAACTCCCCTCTGATTTCAAAATCAATGCTCAAGGCCAAGAAATGGCAGAGCTCATCACAAAGGTACAACAACAAGTAAAGAAACATTGCAAAGGTCTAGTTTGAAGTACAAAGAAAATGCTGACAAAAGAAGGAGAGAGGTCCACTTCAAAGTGGGAGATAGGGTTTGGGCCTTCCTAAGAAAGGAGAGACTACCTAAGGGTAGATGCTCCGAAATACAAATGAAGAAAGTTGGTCCCTGCAGCATACTTAAAAAAATAGGTGAGAATGCCTATGAAATCTCCCTTCCTCCAACTTTGCAAATCTCTCCAATAATTAATGTTGTAGACCTTACCATCTACAAAGCTACAGCAGATGTAATGAATGAACAAGGTGAGGAAACAAACATCAACAATGAAGACTATGTTACTGATCTTCCCCAAAGCAAACCATTGGAGTTAGAAGCAATTTTGGATACAAATCTATTAAGGCAGACCAGAACTAAGAAGTACATGTAGTACTTAGTCAAATGGAAGGGACTCCCCACCATAGATGCTACATGGATGACTGAAGACAAATCAAACACCATGGGACTTCAATGGACCAGTTACCCTCAAGAAGGGACTTGAGTTTTAAAACTCAAGGGAAGTATGGTGCAGGAGAACCTACTCTAGAATCAACAAACAATACTCTAAAGAAGTCCTAAATCACATCTAGTTAGTTTAAGTATCTTAGTCAGGCACCTAGACCAAGTTGTGAGGCCTAGTTCGAGGATTGGCACAACTATAAGCCCCTGGCTAACTATGGTCAAGAGTGGTCAATGGGCCTAGGATCATAGGATTTAGTCATTTTTCATATTTTTAATGTTTTAGATCCATGTTGGATCACTTGGCTCACTAGATTAGGATTAGACCAAGTTTGGTCTCCTAGAAAGAAAAAGTTGCAAAAATGTTGTCAAAGTTGCTTAGCAACTTTGACAACTTCTTGCCAAAAGTTATAATCAAAGCCCCCAATGGTTAGATAGTTTTAAATTCGGTTGTAACCAATGGGGGAAGCCTTCAAATATCCCTTTCAGGTGGGTGGAAGGTAAGATACGTAAATAGGCATTTTGAATCATTAAAATAAACTGATTTTCTGCAGATTCTCAAGGATAGTGATCTTGTATGGATGGGTATAGACCAGTGCACATGCAACTCAGAGACCAAAAAGGTTTTCATCCAATATTATTTCATATGCAATTGGTTTCATGTTCTGATTCATCCTAGTTTGGAAGATTTCAATGTTTCATGCGAGATTGCCTAGATTATAGGCTTTCAAACAAGACTTCGAGAGGGTTTGATCTTTAGACCCGATTCCACCATGGGAATCTAATGCCCCTTGGTGTAATTAAACCTTTGTCTATGTACTTTCAAACTATGCATGTTAGAGGTGGATTTCTATAGGGATTTGGTTTTTCCACAAAGCCCTAGGTGTACATCTCATGTGTGCACCATTCTATGACTTAGGACAGTCACCATAACTTCTAGTTGGGGATTCTCCAAGACCTCTAACCTTGGATTCTGAGTTCTTTTGTATGTCCACACATGCCCCAATGCTTATTTTTTGCATTGTCTTAGGAGAAAGAGAACTTGTAGTGCATTTGGAGACCTAATTAGGCCTATTAGTCCGGTCTAAACCTTGTGACAACAGTGAATTTTTTTTTCCTCCACTCCTTTGTACTTGGATATGTTTAGTAAAGCCTTAAAGGGTATCATAATCCCTAACCAATTGAATACCTTCTTTGGAAGCATTTTGACTTATGTTCAAATTACCCTCTAGAAAGGGCTACAAGCCAAATCCTTAGGTTGTGAAGCAACTTAGTGTTATGGGTTGCTTGTAAATGAAAGAACCATTGGAACTAAAGAAATAGGACCTAAATAGGCTAGATCAGTGATTTTAGGCCACCCCTAGTCTTATAAGTTGTCTCATGGGGTTTGGTTTCCTTTTTGGTTAAGGAGACCTATTGGTGACTTCTCAATTGTAGGTGTTTCGGACTTGGCATAGCCTAGTGATTAGGTTTCCTTGGGTACTTGGGTTGTGATAACCATTTCCCCTAGTCATTACCATACTGGTGATAAGTATTGGGCACTTGGACCCCATTAGGGTAGTTGAGCCACTGAACCTCACCAATTGTGCATTGTTTGAAGGCTTCCGCTTGCCACTTTGCATCAGTGTTGATTAGGACTTTAGAGGTAACTCAATTAGAAAAAAAAATTATATTTACTCACTTAACTCAAAATTTGACAAAAATTATATTGATAGAAATTTGATAATGTCTTTACGAAACCCTTTTTGTTTCATCAATTTCAGATGAAAAAAAAGGTCGTTAGCTACATGGTCGAAGTCTAGAGATCACAGGAAATATGGTGAACATGTATTTTTGGTTGACCATACACATTTGGCATTGAAAAGACCAAACCCAAGGCAAACACCAATCCTAATCGGATATCCAAAATAATATCATATATCAAATATTTTTGCATATCTGATATTATCGGATATGGGATATGTCCCGCCCAATTTCAACATTTCATTTTCAATGGTATTTTCAATTTTCATTTTAGTTTTTTAGGTTTTATATTATAGATTTAATTTTATAAAATATTAATATTATATAAATATTTACATTAGTATTGTATAATAGTAGTATTGTATTATATTATATATATTAGTATTTTTTAAATATAAATTAGTACTATATTATTATTATTATTTATATTACTATTGTATAATAGTATAATAATAGTATTATATTTATATTATAAGAATAATACATGTGTGTGTGTGTGTGTGTGTGTGTGTGAGAGAGAGAGAGAGAGAGTATTAATATTATGAAAATATAACATTAATATTATAAAAACTAAAATTTATAATAGTAATGAAAAACTAAAATAAAAATTCAAAATAGCATGAAAATGAAAAAGTTCAAAATTGCAAATTTTAAGAAAAGAAAAATTTGAGCGGGAGATTTCAGATACCCGATAATATTGGATATGTGATTTGTTTTACCGACATCGAAAAGCAAAAAAATGATTCTCTGCGTCCCTAAATCTGAGAACCTCATTTTTTGCAGATAATTTTACAGGATTGCAACTATGGAAAATATTAAAAATTTTACTTTTTCCACCCTTTTTGTTTGAATTTGTCTATTATCAAAGGTTTTGCATCACCTTTTTGGTCTCAACATGGGCAGTAGTATTCATTGAAAGCATAAACGGAAGAGGAAGCTCACAAATGAAGAGATTGAGGTGTATAGACAAATGGATAGGGTTGCCCATCAAAACAAGAGACAAGGTATGTTAAATACTAATGAAAATGAGGCCATAGGCCCACCCTTAATGTTAGAATAGTCCCAAAGGATAACTGAGAAGGGGGGGATGAATCATTTATCAGTAACTTTAATTCTTTTTCTCCTTTAACTTCAAAATACAACAAAATAAATGCTTAATCAAATAACACAGTACACAACACACAATTTGATTACGGCGAAACCAAATGGTAAAAACCCCGGTGGGAATCAGCACCCACAATGAACTATACTTGTTTATAGTAATCCCTGTTAGAAGATATTTCAACCCTATTAGGAGTTGTACTTTACAATGCAATAAGTATAGTGACCTGGTTAAGGGTCGGACCCTGTTAGGAGTCTTTTACAAATAACCCTGTTAGGGGTGGTGGACTCACTGTCCAAAAGCTCACTACTTGATGGTGAAGGCTACAACCTTATGTATAACAGATATGCACTATATCTGATGATGAACTGTAGAGTAGACCTTCTATCTTGATCAATTCTAGTGTATTGCAATCTTTCACTTCTTCTTCACATCGACTCTTGATGAATGAACCAACTCTGATAATCTACTCTGTACATCTTTCTTCTCTTTTCGTATCATTCACACTTAGCGTATCACAATTGAATTGCTATAAGTATCTTTCTCAAAGTATGAGGTCATGGGACCTATAAGACAACTCTTCATAACATCCTTGTCGGCTCTACTAAGAACACAATCATAATTATAGCTGCGCAAGTATAAACTGAATAGACACGATGCTTCACTAAGTTAGCTTCACCAAATCAACTCAAACGACATGATCTTGATGTAATATGATAGGTGCATTTAAAAAAAGATAGTTAACTCATAACTAACCATAAATATATTCATGCATATCCTGAAGAAGGTGAAACTCAAGAAACACGTCAAATACGTCAGCTCTGTACAGATACACTTCTAGAACTGTAACTGCCAATAATAGAATTACACAACTTGACCGAAACATCATATCTAGATCTGTGTGTATGAACATAACATAATAAACATGTCACCAACATGTATCTAACCATACAAGTCTTCATGTCAGCATTCTGATAAGTACATACAGAATTACTACTGTGTATTATATGTTGTCATTAATGACAAACATACAATCAATCAACTGAACATAATAAAATCTCCAACAATCTCCCCCTTTGACATTGATGGCAACATATGATATCAAAAACATCTTCTGTGCATAGTGTCCTCTTTCTTGTACAATCTTCTCAATATCCTCATCAAAGATTTCTCTAAATTACTGTAGTTCCTCTGACTATGTTTTTGTTCCATGTATATACTCCCCCAGAGTATATGCTCCCCCTTAGTACATACTCCCCCTTACTATATACTCCCCCTTTGACATCAATGGAAAAGGGCACCATAAATCTTTAGGCACAGGTACTACTCCAGAAGTAGAGTAGTCAACCATTCATCAGTCACTTGATAACTGATGTATCTTGCTGCTTCTTCTAAACAGACTCAAGAGAGGGAACTAATCCCAAATTTTCCCTGAGATACTCAAAAGTATCCTTTGATAAGGGATTTATGAAAATATCTGTCAACTGTTCTTTGGTGCTCACATAGTCCAATTTTACTTCTTTGTATGCAACCTTTTCTCTTAAGAAATGGTACTTGATCTCTATGTGTTTTGTCTTTGCGTGCATCACATGGTTCTTAGACATGTTGATAGTGCTAGTATTATCACGTGAATAACAATAGGATAATCAACATAAATGCCAAAGTCTTTAACCATCTGCTTGATCAAAACCATGGTTGAACAATTTAGTGTTGCTGCAACATATTCAGCTTCTACTATTGACTGAGAAATACAGTTCTGCTTCTTGCTTATCCAAGAAACCAACCTGTCTCCAAGAAATACTGCTCCTCCTGAAGTTCTTTTCCTATCATAAATACATCCTGCCCAATTTGCATCTGTATACACATGAAGTTTTACATTTTCTGATTTAGGATACCATAAATCATAGTCTATAGTTCCCCTTTAGATATCTGAATATCCTCTTGATTGCCATTAATTGATTATGCTTGGGTTCAGCTACAAATCTTTCAACAATGCCAACTGCATTAGAAATGTCAGGTCTAGATTGAGTTAGATAAATGAGTTTACCAATCATAAATTTGTACAATGTCTTATCAACTACTGTGGAATCATCATCTTTTGAAAGCTTGCTTCCAATTATCATGGGAGTGCATACTAGCTTACAGTCTTCCATCTGGAAGGTCTTCAATATTTAGTTCACATATTTTGACTGATTAATGAATATACCTTTGTCTGTTTGATTTACATTCAGTCCCAGAAAGTATTTTATAGGACCAATCATACTCATTTCAAATTCATTTTGCATTTCTTTTGCAAATGTTGTACTGAGCTTGCCATTACCTCCAAAGATGATGTCATCAACAAATATGGAAACTAGTAATAATCCATTAGGTGTCTCCCTTGTGAATAGGTTATAATCTGCTACTCCTTTCTTGAATCCAATCTTGGTAAGATAACCATCAAGTCTCTCATACCAAGCTCTTGGGGCCTGCTTAAGACCATAGAGTGTTTTCTTCAATCTGCATACCATGTCAGGTTCATCTGAAAGATTAAATCCTTTAGGCTATTCTATGTAGACTTCTTCATTCAAGTCACCATTCAGAAAAGATGATTTTACATCCATTTGATAAACTTTAATGTCTTTGAATGTTGCATATGCCAAAAATAATTTAAAGGCTTCAAGTCTGCTCACAAGGGCAAATGTATCAGTGTAGTCTATTCCTTCTCTCTGTGCATATCCTTTACATACCAATCTTTCTTTGTTTCTTACTACTGTACCATCTTCATTCATCTTTTTTTTGAATACCCACTTTGTTCCAATCACATTTTTGTCACTGGGTCTAGGAACCAATTCCCATGTATCATTTTTAATTATCTTATCTAATTCTTCTTTCATTGCATTCTTCCAATCAGAATCATTGCGAGCATCTTCAACACTTAAAGTTTCAATCTGGGAAAGTAAACATACCTCTTCATCTATTGCTAGAATTTTTTTTTTTGATCTGGTCAAAATACTGTTGCTTTGATCTCCAATGATATCATCTTTAGAGTGGTATCTAGATGTGAATTTTGGAACCTTCGGTGTGACTTCTTCTTCTTTAATCTGAGATTCTTCTCTACTTGATTCAGGGTCATTACATGAGACATCAATGCAATCAAAAATTTCTTCAATAACAGTATCTTTGCTGCTAGGTCTAGGTTCATCATTAATCATAGGTGCATATTCATAGTACCTCTCTTGAACCATAAAATTTTCATTAATCTTAACATGCGTGCTTTCAATTATCTTCTTTAATCTCAAATTGAAACATCTATATGCTTTGATTTTAGTAGAGTAACCAAGGAAAATACCTTCATCACTTCTGGCATCAAACTTACCAACACCA
>MU226831.1:1982355-2002456 GCA_018584345.1 Thuja plicata | reverse complement strand
AGGTGTCAAGGCCAAATGAAATGGCCGAAAGTGTGGAGTCATCCACCTGCCTCAACTCCTCCTCTGTCATCGACTGAACATAAATGGACCAAATATATATACATAAGTGCATGCAGTCATTAAAACTTATCTAAATAAATAAATTATTTTTAAATTAAATAAGTCATGTGGCAAATTTATTTATAATGTTTACTCTTACCGTATCAACATAACTCCATGGCTCTCTGTACCCCTCCTCAACACTCCCATGAGATGCAGATACTCCATGCGGTGTTGCAGCCTTTGTAGTTGTGTCTCTTGTGTAGCCTCAGTAAGCAGTCTGAGGCACAAATTCTTATAAATAATGCAAGTATGGGGAACGCATACATGTGAACTGCTGCCAAATGTCGATGCGCCAGCATCATCAGCACCAGGAGCCAACAATGACCTAGTCTGCGTGATCAACTGATCACTCAGCATGTGAATGGCCCTAATACTCTGTGAGGTAACCTCTGCAATGATATCAGGATGCTGCACTAGAGGAGGGGGTGCGACATCAATGGGGGGGACTAAGGTAGTGGCCTTTTTGCACTGGGAAAATGGCCTAGTCTGAGGATCTCCTCCACCTACGCCCATGTTGGGCCTCATGCTCCAATAATTAACATTGTGACCAAGTACAAACTCAACATACAATTTTTTTATGAAATAGAAAGGGAGCTCCAAATTCCTATGGGGTGGTTTATCAAAAACCATCCACTATCAATCCCAAAAGTGTGTGCACATTGCTTCGTTTGTGCACCATTTTATTGATAATTTTGGTTTTTTGGGGTCAAATTTTAATCCAATTTTAGGATTAACAAAAAGGGAGGCTATATCTTCCTTAGTTATATTAAGGGCAGCAATCCCATCATGGTCAAGCCTGTCATCAAATTGGGTGTGTATATCATCATGCCAATGAAGAGTAGCATTATGTTGCTGCGTAAGGGTGTCAATGTTTTCAACAATGGTATTTAGGGTGGCAAGCATAGGAGCTAACATAGGTATATTATTATACATGTTTTTGAAGCCTTGTATAGTGTTCAAATTTTGTTGTATTAAATCCTCTAAAGATTGAGGGTTTTGAAGCGGTTCAGGATTGTTTTGGGGATCAGTATTTGGCAGGGGCGGGTTATTATCTTCATTGTTGTCAGCCATGCCTGATTAAATAATATACAAATATAAATTTCAACTTGATTTCATATTTATTAAAAAAATCAGTACAAAACCCTATTTTTACCAAAAAAAATACATTTAACATGAAAATGAAAAAAATTAATCCAGATATAGCAAGAATTTACTTACCAGATAAAATGTGGAGTCAAATTTGTTGTTCGAGCAATCAGGTACCTGAAAAAATCATGTATATGATATTTCTAGCCATTTTCCAAACCTAAAATGATGAGAGAAATGAGAAAAGTGGCTCATGGGTTTTGATTTATGCTACAGGTTTTGGGTACCCAAAAAAATTGGATACCCGATATTTTTAGGTACCCAAAAATATCATGTACCTGATTAGGCTTGTGCTTTGGTGGACCAGGTTTGTCCAGGTGTACTGACACCTAGGCCTACTAAAAATTCAACAAACTTTTTCATGCTCTTTTGGACGAGTGAAAAGTGGATTTTTTCACATCGCCACTTTTTGGCCCCCCATGATCTTGCACATACCCTACTTATCTTTACTATGTTATAAAAATTGATATGACATAGTCTCTTGTGCCATAACCAACTGTCATCCACCTTTGCAACAAAATAACTTATATTAGAATTGAGCCGAAAAACATTACCTTTTGTTTTAGAGCCTAATGCAATCATGTCTCCATCCTTGTTGTTAATGATGCACTTGTTGTCTTTGAACTCCAAATGATAACCCTTGTCAAGTAGATGTCCAACACTTAGCAAGTCATGATGTAATCCATCAACATATAGAACATCATTTGTCTTGTTCTTTCCATCCAAAGTGATAGAACCTCTACCTATGATAGGTTTAGTCCCATCAACATCAATGTAATCCATCAACATATAGAAAATCACCTGTCTTGTTCTTTCTATCCAAAGTGATAGAACCTCTACCTATGATAGGTTTAGGAGTGTTATCTCCAAATCTAACCATACCACCTTTGAATTTGTCAAAATGAACAAATCTATCTTTGTCACTTATCATATGATGGGAGCATCCACTGTCAATGATCCAATCAGTTTTGATGTTTGCTTTGGAAATTAATGCTAATTCTTGTTCTTCCTTTTCATCTACAATGTCCATTTCCTCGAGCAACCTTTCCATGTCTCTAAGGGAAATGAATCCAATTTCATCTTCTCATGAATCTTCATCAGTTGCACCTTCTTCAGCATGATAGCATTCCTTCTTATATTGTGGTTTGTAATCAAATCTGAACTTCTTGACTCTTGTGGGACACTTAGATGCAAAGTGACCAATCTTGTTACATGAAAAGCATTTGAATGGAAGCTATCCTTCATATTTTGCTTTTACTTTCTTTTCTCTTTTATCAATCATAGCAATGATTTCTTCTAGTTCTTCATCAACTTCTTCTTTCTCATTATGACTGGAGATGTGTAAGGATTTCTTACCATGGACTGAGGCTTTGAAAGTTGTTTCACTTTTAGGTTCAATCTTCAATCTTGATATCTCAAATGCAGAGATTTTGCTTATCAAAGTCTCTCTCTTGAAGTCTTGTGATAATTTCATGGTTTCTTCTAGAATACTTATCTTGTTTTCATAGTCTAATGTTAAAGTGGTTAGTAACTTGTCCATTATGTCTTCTTCTGATATTTCTCCACCATTGTTTCTGATTCCAGAGACTGCTTCATTTATCCTTTAATTGTAAGCTCTAATGTTCTCATCAAGTAACATCTCAAGACTATTGTATTTCTTTTTCCATGTCTTCCTGCATGCATTCTTTGCTTGAGTATCTCCTTCAAACATATCTTCTAAATACTTCCATATGGTATATGCTCTATCAATTTTCTTGATCTCAGAAAATTCACTGTCGGATAAGGCGTTGAATAGGGCTTCTTTAGCAATTGCATTATTGGTAAATGTTTTCTTTTGTCTATTAGTAGCATCATCCTTTGCAAGGTCTTTTAGAGATGGAATTACAACTTCTTGTGTAGCAATTTCAAAGATCTCAAAGCCAACACACTATAGATGTGTTATCATTTTGTTTTTCCAATCCAGATAATTTTCTCCATCGAACTTAGGGATTTCTTTTCTAAAGTAAGACATCTGATCTACCTTAAGCTGTTAGGCTTCTTCTCTAAGGCACTTGGCTCTGATACCAATTGTTAGAATAGTCCCAAAGGATAACTGAGAGGGGGGTGAATTAGTTATCAGTAACTTTAATTGTTTTTCTCCTTTAACTTCAGAATACAACAAAGTAAATGTTTAATCAGATAACACAGTACACAACACACAATTTGATTACGGGGAAACCAAATGGTAAAATTCCCAGTGGGAATTAGCACCCCCAATGAACTATACTTGTTTATATTAATCCATGTTAGAAGATATTTCAACCTTGTTAGGAGTTGTACTTTATAATGCAATAAGTATAGTGACCTGGTTAAGGGTTGGACCCTGTTAGGAGTCTTTTACAAATAACCCTGTTAGGGGTGGTGGACTCACTGTCCAAAAGCTCACTACTTGATGGTGAAGGCTAAAACCTTCTGTATAATAGATATGCACTATATCTGATGATAAACTATAGAGTAGACCTACTATCTTGATC
This sequence comes from Thuja plicata, assembly GCA_018584345.1. Classification (NCBI taxonomy): domain Eukaryota; kingdom Viridiplantae; phylum Streptophyta; class Pinopsida; order Cupressales; family Cupressaceae; genus Thuja; species Thuja plicata. The sequence continues at coordinate 1,998,695 of MU226831.1, read as the reverse complement.
AGTTCTAGTGTATTACAATCTTTCACTTCTTCTTTACATAGACTCTTGATGAATGAACCAACTCTGATAATCTGCTTTGTACATCTTTCTTCTCTTTTCGTATCATTCACACTTAGCGTATCACAATTGACTTTATATAAGTATCTTTCTCAAAGTATGAGATCATGGGACCTGTAAGACAACTCTTCATAACATCCTTGTTGACTCTACTAAGTACACAAGCATAATTACAACCGCGCAAGTATAAACTGAATAGACGCGATGCTTCACTAAGTCAGGTTCACCAAATCAACTCAAACAACATGATCTTTATGTAATATGATAGGCATGTTTAGAAAAATATAGTTAAATCATAACTAACCATGAATATATTCACGCATATCCTGAAGATAGGCGCAACTCAAGAAACACGTCAAATACATCGGCTCTGTACAGATACACTTCCAGAACTATAATCGCCAATAATAGAATTATACAACTTGACTGAAACATCATATCTAGATCTGCGTGTATGAACATAACATAATAAACATTTCACCAACATGTATCTAACCACGCAAGTCTTCATGTTAGCATTATGATAAGTACATACAGAATTACTACTGTGTATTATATTTTGTCGTCAATGAAAAACATACAATCAATCAACTGAACATAATCAAATCTCCAACACTTAAATGTGGTTCCAAGTGAAGAAGAACATGAATTTGAAATGGTTTATGGAAAAAAAATTAAAAATGTGAATGTACGGATTGAAAATGATAAGGTACAATTTGAAAATGAACATGTAGTTGTGGACAATGGAAGTGTGGACATGGAAATGAAAATCCACTCATTGAATATGAAGGAATTGACAATGATAATGGTGCACAAAAACCAAATCAATGTTACACATCTCCAAATTATATGAGAAATGAGGTCCCTTGGGAGGAAGAAAGACAAACTTCAAATTTGAGACCTTCAAGAACAACAAAATGGTTACTTGAAATTGATGAGAACATAATGAGCAATTTCAATGGAAAGAGATCAAAAATAATTGTTCAGTTGTGGGTTTCAAAACTTTTTGATCATTTTTTTAGCCACAAGACATTGGTCAAGAAATGTCAAATATTTGTGTAGATGTTAAAGATGAATAAGATGAGACGTATACTAGTCAAATTGAAGATTAGTGGGAACAAGAAAAAGGAGAGGAATGTTATTATTTTGAGAAATAATTTTAGTGCTCTAAATTCCATTGGAAAGACTACCATGGAAAAAGAGAAGAGAGCTGCTTGGAGGGTTATTACAACATCCTTAGTAAGTCATCATATGAGAAAGGCTCGTTTGATGAGACAAACTTTTGTTGACTTGAACCTAAATCATAAAAATTTTGATAGAGCACTTGCAAGAAGAAAAAGAGTCATTGATCCTCTTCAAAATGATACATGGGCTTATGGTGGGAGACTTCCACATTGTGACAAGAAGATTACTGATGGTGTGAAGGATCAAAATCAACTATTTTGGAAATCTAACTCAAGAGTGGACCACCAAATATGAAGGATGTCTTGAAGTTGAGAATTTTCATTTGAGTCCACACCCCACATCCCACACATTATTTGGAGGTGATTCAAACAATGTTGTTCAAAAAAATTTGTGAGACACATCCAACATTGCAAATATCACAAAGAGCTTTAGAAGCCTTCAAGCCTTTTTTTCTTCCTCTTAAGATTCGAAAAACTTGTTGAAAATATCATGTGGAGTTTTCAATGCACCATGAACTATTATGATCCCTTCATTATACTTTGCATACTAGTGAAATGTTGGAGTATGGTGCAAGTGCTCTTCCAAAATCATCAAGAGACTTGCTAGACAATTTTTATGTCCTAGAGATGATGGATGTTTCTTTTATAGACAAGATTTCTTAAATGACAAGTTCTCAGAGTGTGGTGGGTTAGTGAAGTTTGTTTTACATTTTCACAAGGGCTGTGAACACGATTTTGGAAAGACAATTGTCCAAAAAGGTATATGAAACCGTTAAATATACATTGAAAATGGAGGTGAAGGCTCGAGATGTGAGTTGGTTATAAAAGAATGCAACCTAGCTGATTTTATTTCATATTTTAAGAAGATTATTTTTTACAAGTATGCAAGGCATAGTCACAGATCTCAGTGGCTGGATCAACAATTCAAGATGTGTAAGGACACTTTCCCAATTGGCACTATTATATCAGCCGTTGACTTTGCAAAGAACTATACATTGAAGCTCCAAAATGAGTTGCAATCTCAATATTACAATTCTATTTAGGTTGTTTTTTTTTTGTGCACATAACATATAGACATTCCCCTGATAGTGAAAAATATGATCAAAAGAAAATTAGATAATACCATTTTTATATGAGCGATGATAGATCTCAATCTCACAAGCATTTCCAACATTGCTTTGAGAATTATTTTGAGTGGGTGTGGGAAAATGATATTGCTATAGATAGACATCTCATTTGGTCAGATAACTACATAGGTCAATTAAAAAATGCTCGTATGTTTTATTGGTTGTTTAGAATGCATGTAGAGAGAGGTGTGCCTCATATTTGGATTTTTTTTAGGCCGGAGATGGAAAAGAGGAGCATGATGGAGCAGGTGAATGTGTAAAGAGAGCTCTATTTAAGGAGCAATTAAGGATTTCAAGTGTAGAACTCCTTGATTCTTGTTCTATTGTTGATTGGTGTACTTCAACATTGTCACAAGGGGACTCTAGATTGACTGGTGCGTATATTATTTTTTTTGGTTGAGTTGGGCACAATAGGAGATAGGTTGGATTGTCAAACAGTGATATATTCTTCAAAAATGCATCCATTTTGAAGCTCAGACTCTAGTACATGGACCATTTGGATATGAGAGTTGGCTTGTTTTTGTCTGAATTGTCTTCGGTATGATTGGGATCAGTGAGTCAAGTGACTAGGTTGATACGTGGGTTCCACATTATCTAAATACTTTATCTATCACACTCTGTGTAATAAATGATGACATGTATTGTTCACTTGACTACAACCATCTTTGAGATCTTGTACAGCCAGGACATGTTATTGCATTGGTTTCACCATAGGGGAGTGATGAGAGATCAGATTACTGGTTAGTACATTATGTACAAGGAAATTAGAAACTTTCACAATCGACGAAAGGTGGTGATATGTTCACATATCCAACAGGCTGACATGTTGTTGCGGGGACATGGTTGTGCACATGCATGATTAGAAATAATGGAATTCCCACGTTTGAAGACTATGAGAAGCACAAAACCATTCTCATGTATTTACACCTTGTTATAGAAATCAATGTTAAGTTGTTGAAATGTCAATGAATACCAAATAAAAAATAAATTTGAACTATTAGTATTGTTGATCATGAAGCAATATTGAATACCATCAACAAGAGAGATGACCCTTCAGGAATACTTCAGTAGGTAAGTGCAACTCGCTGCAAGGTTTTCCATGTTAATTGTACACTTACGTTCAATACATTAATTGTAGTTTTCTTCTTCATTTGTTTGAGCCAATAAACTTGGTTTTGTATGTGGATTGTAAGTGCATTTGGATACATATTTGATAGATATAGAAGATTGAGGTGTGCATTTGATTATCCCATAAAAAATGATGATAAACTTCACTATGCATTGGCTACTCATGTTATTTGGTTCATTTAGTTACTTATACATTCATAATCTTTTTGTCAACCTCTAAACTCATTTTTTTCTCTATTAACTTTTCTTGTGCCTTCTGAATGAAAGGAATGGAATGTAGAAGTCATCAAGTACTATTTGTTAAACTTATACACTTTAGGAGTGGAAATGACACACTTATTTTTGATATATAGTTGTGTATCTAAGATTTTGAATAATTTTGTATCTTGTACTTTTGATAATATTTATATAATTTATTCATAATATGGTTGTATCAATGATATAAGATAGAACTAAATTAAGTACATAAAAATGAAATAATAAATTATCTTATATAGTTCTACTTCTCAACAATATAAGATGTCTTATAAATTCTTGTACAAAAACTTAAAAGGATTTGTTGGATTTGTTCAAAGTAGTAAATTATTTGATTCATATTGTAGGTTTTTTGTGCAAATGTGGGATCAATCATTCACCTATTAATCCCACATAGTATCGAAATATTGTAGTGCTAAGTGGCTCAAGTGGGGCTACAAGTTGGGTTAAGGGCTGTGGGATTTTTGATGTAGTAGAGTGGGTATATAGAGTATAATATTAGTTGTTGTCTTGTAATGGAATAGATCGATATATAAAATCTTATTATAGGTGATCATTAATGGTATCCAAGAAAAGTGGTTCATATTTTTTCATGTTGGATTCTTTATGTGTATGGAAAAGACATATAGTTGGTTGAGAAGTTTGGGATGTTATAAAATGTGCATGCATGGCTTTGAGGGCACGAAACATGTGTTGTGTATGTTAATGGATTTGGGTTGTCTAAAGACTTACAAAGATGGATTTTTTGGTTTGTTGGGCGGGGTGGTTGAATACTAAAAATAATTGAATTTTAGTAGTGTTGAATGGCTTAATCATGATTAGTTTCATAGTTCAAATTTCAAACATACCACTAATATTCATTGCAACGGAACTGATGGAGTACCTGGAGGGTATTACAGGTAAGTACAACATTTTCGCCAGTGAGATTAAGATATAAAAAATGAATAGGAGGTCCCGAGGATTTGGTAAGGTAAAATTCTAGAGAATTAAGAACCGTTCATCATGGGACCAAACCGTCAACTCCATCATCTTTGGTTGGCTAGGTAAATTGTAGGGGAGACCTTTTTCTCTCGCGTAGCATCAAGAACAATCTGGTGCATGTCAGACCGAAGATTTCCAAGGTGCACTAAGAGAAAATGGGCAGCGATATCTTGGATTTTGTAAGGGATCTCAGAGATATGTGAAGTGTAAAAGGACCATTCGTGAAGTGTATAGTCATCATTCTAGAATAGTCATCAACAAGGAGAATGAAGTATCTATCACCCTAATAGCTCTTTTTTCTCATTGGTCCACATAGGTCAGTATGGACTAACTCTAGAATAGTATTAGATGTGTAGGTTTTTTTCTTAAAGCTAGACTTTGTCATGTTACCTTTTTGACAATTTTTACACATGACATGGTTGGGTTTTGACATGCTTGATAAGCCTCTTACTTTCCTTTTATTAGTTATCCTAACCATGTTGTCAAAATTCATGTGACATAACCTTTTATGCCACAACCATATATCTTCATTTGTAGCCAATAAACAAGTGGTCTCAATCTTAACAAGATAGAATAGGTTACCTTTTTTTTGTTCACCAACACCGATCAACCTTCCTAATTCATTAAACATCTTTTACTTTTTTTTTCTCAAATGCAACTCGGTGTCCTTTGTTATTCAGTTGTGAAACACTCAATAGATTGTAGTTAAGTCCTTTCACCCAATATGAATTTTCAAATTTGATCAGATTATTCAACATGATTGTTCCTTTACCCTCAACTGGACAAGGTGAGTCATTACCCATTCTTATTAATCCACCATTATAATATTCAAAATTTTCAAAATTTTCCTTATCTCCAGTCATTTTGTGAGTACAACCACTATCAATAATCCAGACATTGTTTTTACTAACCTTAGATATGAATGTAGATTCTACATACCTTTCTTCTTCATTTGAATCATCCTTCATGGAAAAAAATACCACCTCAATATCTTCGTCAGATTTAGTGTCATTATTTTCAGCTTTGTTCTCAGCCAGGTAACAAGCCTTCTTTCACTTTTCCTTGTAGCCTTAGTTATCTCTTCTATAAGATTGTCGATTGCCTTAGTAATCTCTTTCATCACCTGTGTCAAACTTCTTTTCATAAGTTTTGTCATTGCTTCAGTCATCTTTTCTTTTGTTAGGACATCTAGCAGAAAAATGTCCAATCTCTTTACAATTAAAACATACCAATGGTAATTTACCTTTGTATCTACCTTTTCTTCTCTGCAATCTTCTATCTATTAAAGCTTCAATCACATCAATTTATTGATCATGACTATCACATTCACTATCGTTTCTATCCTTATTTCATTCTTAGGACATCAAACTTTCCTCCTAGGCTCTTTGCTTTAGCCCTTGGCACATTTTTATCTCCTACATGTACTAGCTTCAGTTTGTCCCACATTTTCTTTGAAGTGGTGCATGATTTGACATCTTCAAATTCAGCATTGGATAGTGAGGACGAAAGTTCTATCATCATAGAATTGTGGTCATGATTTTCTCTCAATTGATCAACTTTCAGAGGTCCAGTAGGTAACACAAATTTAGTATCTAGGTACTGTGTGACATCATTTCCAATACCTGATAGGTGGATTTTTATCCTGCTTTGTCATGATGCAAAGTTGTCCTTGTTCAACTTAGTCACATCCCTTTTCCTCATCTTGTGATCTTTATGTTGAGTATTTAAACTCCCTTTCTAAGCACACAAGCTTTGATACCAATTGTTAGAATAACTAAGAGGGGAGGTGAATCAGTGGCCTCAATAATTAATCCAATAATTCAATCCAAAACTGTATACCACAAATATAAACCTCTAATTATCTTCAGTCCTACAAGATGTATATCTTGTATGAATCTAACATGTATATGTTGCTCGTAGAATATACTTTTTATCCTCTTAATAAGCTTTACTGAATAGTACTTTATCTTATTCTTAGCCTTTACCAAAATACGATAAATAACTTAGTGTTTACCAATCAATCTTGTTTTAGTAATGTGTAACACAAAACATCAAAGCAATGAACCATATACACATTTGACACATGGATTTTTGACGTGGAAACCCTGTTAAGGGAAAAATGAATTGGGATCGGTAAAACAAAATTTTAACTCTTCTGAAGTGAGCTCGGTGAAGATCCAACCTTGTTAAAGGTTACAAACATACTATTAAGTGTGACCTTGTTAGAGGATTCAAAACAAATAGTTTATCACTTGACCTAGAATTCACTATGTTGTCAACATGAAAACCTTTTGATACTAGTTGGGATGTATCTCAATATATAAAGGATGGTTAAATCCCAATCGATCAAGAGATTTTATGAATCAATGGCTAAACTAAAATAGTATATGATCTGTTCATAAACACAACTTAATATTACAGATTTTAGATCTATTATAATTCCATAATACCTTTTATGATCAATGTTATCTTCACTTGCTTTTCTCCACTTCTTTCTACTTGGTGAATGTTGTTGCTTCTCTATTTCTCGGTGCCTGTAGAATTCTTGGCTCTGTTCCACTAGCCTGTATGACTAGATCTACATGAAGACTTTTATCTTCGCCATAATTCTCTTCAACATTCCTCTTTTTTTTATAATGAATTACTTGTCTCTTTATATAGACAGGTTTTCACCGTTTCTTGTCCTTCTTGTTTTCTTTATTGATCACTTCTTGCTCTGTAAAGCTCGCCATGCTAGCTTTAGCTTTATTCCACAAATCTCTCACTATTTTCTAGAATAAAACATGTTTTAAATCTCCTTCTTACCTTTATCTTTTAACTGATCGATGATAACAAAGTAAACAATCAGTTAACTCTAAATATAGCTCCTGCTAGCTAGGTGTTTTGTCATTTTCCTAAATTCAGTTCCCATTGGTCAACACTTTAGTTGTGCTCGATGACTACTATAGATAGCTCAGGCATCAACTTCAGTTATGTTTGGTGACAACTATAGTTATCTCAGTAATGTGTGTTCGAGTACTACTTTCTCGGGTAACACTATCCGTCGGTTAACACTATGAAATTTTGTGCTCGGGGTTTATTGTCGGTCAAGGTTTACTGTCACTCGGTGTACATGATTATCGATGACAAAAACTTTGTCTTTTTAGATCTTTAAGTGTTGTGACAATGTCTGTATGAGAGATCATACCATATCAAGTTGACATCAATGACAATATAATACATTAATTGCTTTAATATCTTGCAATTACTTTCTGCAGCTCGGTGATCACCAATTTTGTCATCTTCAACCATTCAATCAGTTATAGTTCATCAAAAATAGAATATGCAATTATAATCAATTAAAAAAATGATAAACAATATCAATTAAACCCTGGTTTTTATTTTAAAAAACTACAAATTTCAATTTTTGAAAAAAAAAAACTTAAAATTTCTACGTACTTATATAATTTGGAGAGATATGACAAATAGGGAAATTGGATATGCGATTTTTCTGGATATGAGAAACCTGTGGGATGCATTTCATGTTTTCACAATGAAAACTAAGAAATGTTGCCTATGGGCCTAAATAAATTTTACTGGCGAAATTAAGGTATCTGATATAAAATTGGATATCTGATAATATCGTATATCCAATAATATCGTATATCTGATAATATCAAATATCTAATATTATCTAATATCCCATTAGGCTTGTGATTTGTCTTTTGGTTTGGCTAGGTGTACTGACACATTGGCCAACTATAAAGTCAACACACTTTTTAGTGCACTTTTGGACGAGTGAAAAGATCATTTTTTCACATCGCCAGTTTTTGGCATACCATGATCCTTCATATACCAGCTAACATGATATAAATCAAATGATAAAAGTATCATAGCATTGATTCCTCCAATTTAAATAAAGATCTAATATGCACATAAAAAGTGGTCTAAAAGGTTTGGCATCATATAAATTAATTGTAGTAAAGGGGTTGGTATTACATCCTCCCGCCCTAAATTACGTGTACTCCTATAATCCATCAACTATGACTACGGTAAACTAAAAGCTAAAATATACTATCTACAAATGTTATACAAAGAATCATACTATCCCCACAACTTTCCACAATCTCTTTGCAAACAAACCAAGCTAAGGGACAATAATTTATACTAAAAAAACATCCCTCAACAACCACCATGCTCCATTAAGAATTTTTACAACTAGAACAATGCAATTAGATTTACTAAATATATGTATAAATAGATAATTAGATTTACTAATACAACATTCCCTATTTCAACTCTCACAAGGACATGCATATCTAGTAACTAAGAGTAATATAATTATAGGTAAAACATGAAACTAGAATCACCTTTATCAGTCATTCATCATTCAACAATTTATTAAATATCTCTACATCTTTTATTCTTTCAACATCATAGAAGACATCTAAAATGTAATTCTATAAAGTATACATTTGTATTTATATCAAATAATAAATTGAATAGTTCATACAATGATACTTAATGCAACACTCATACAAACATATACGATACATAATGCATTTCATTTCTACATAGAAATATAGTATAATCTTCATGATTGCCTCCCTCACATGTACTATCAGAGGTCCAAAATGAACATGATAGAAATAATACTTATCACAAAATAGGGCCAACAATAACAAACATTCTAAATAGTCATCTCAACAATTTAAAAAGGAAAAACTGAAACGAAGGAATACCAGGTTCAACATTAAATTATAAATAAACTCAAGTGATTTCAATAGTAAATCAAGTGTGACCAGTACAACAAATTAGATAGTGAAAAGAGAGTTCGGTGACTAATCGAGGCACAAGAAAGTTCAAAAATTCAATGCTAACCCACACACAATACAAACACATCATCAATAACCAAAATAGATTATCAATCATTAAACATTTCCCATAACAAAGTGACTGGTATCAACCACACTTAAGGGAGTAAATGCTTCACAACATCCAGAGATCCAATATATTGGACGTGCGCTCTCTCTCTCTCTCTCTCTCTCTCTCTCTCTCTCTCTTATAAAATTAAAAGAGAAACAATATTCTATGAACATTTATTTCATTTGATTTCCATTACATATTTATGTATTTAAGATTCTTCTACCTGTTAACCTATCTCTAAACCTAACTCTAACTGTTATACTAATCATAAACCCTAAACTATAAAGCTAGCCTTAATCATGACCCAAATACTGTTTGTATACCTCGACATTAATCAGGATGCTAATTCTATCTCTAATCATAATTATAACTATTATCTTAACCCTAATCATAATTATAATTTTATATCTTACCTTTAACCTTATCCTAATCATAATTCTAACGCTAATCCTAACTCTACTACTAAACTAAATTATATCTATAATTGTAACTCTATCATCTACTCTATCTTTAATGCAAGTGATAACTAGGTAGAATTGTAAAATTAACCCTATATACAATTCAAACCCTAAGGTTAAATCCAATTTTATATTTAATGCCAACCATTTTCGTCGTCATAATCCTAATCATTACTTTATCATTGGGGTTAAAGGGCAAGAGTTCAATTTTGGTTAGCGTTAGGGTAAGGATTCAATAGAGTTTGAAGTTAAAAATTTATAAGGGAAAATATTTAGTTATGTTTAGCATACAGTCACATTATGGTTAATATTTAGTTAGGGTTAGGGATATGATGATGATTAAATTTGGGTTATCTTTTAATAAAAGTTAACATTTTAATAATAAAATTAGTACAATTAATGTCTTATATGTTGTGGTGTGATTACTACTAGCATACTATATTATACACCTAGAGATATCCTTCTAAGCAGTTTATTTTCATTAATTTGTAAGGTGCAAGGGTATCTCTTGACATATTTTTGATATATAAATATTTAATATATACATGTATTCTAGTAATATTGTTAAGTATAATATATAAATATATAGTGCTATAAAATGGACAACCAATATAATTAAAATATATCTTAGAAAATATAATTGAATGAAACAAGAGAAAATTTGCATTACAATAGATTTACAATTGTTATTTTTTATTAAAGAAAAAGAAGGTCTTGATGGGGCCCCAAAATCTATTACAATTAGATTTTGAGGGGGAATTTGAAACCCAACTACGATGAGATACTACAACATGGATATAATTTAGAGACCAACAACCCAGAGCTAGCGAAGAGCCATCAAACATACAATAGCCAAGAGAAACAACTAAACCAAAGTATCAACTGCCCAATAGGCCAACACCTTACATCATAGAGGGGATCTCAAAAGCAAAGAGATACAAAGGGGTTTGAAGGCTTTCCAAGCCACAATAACTAGGTTTTGACATGGCTCCCAAAACCATACCGTAGCTTTCAATGAAACCATCAAAAGAAACACTACACTCCTCCTTAATAAAAGGTATCAAGGAAAGGATAAAAAGGAGCTCCAATATCATAGAGACCACGCGAGAATCCACCCCAATAGGAATCCCAACCACCTCCCACAAAAATGAAGCCAAAGAAGGAACCAACTATAGAAGAAGAAATCTCCAGTCCAACAAAAGGGAAGAGAAGGAAGTGAGCACATTAACACACCTCCACTTGAAACGCTCACAAACCAAAACCACCACAATTACTACAACGAAAGAGCCATCACCAATTACATCGCAATATATAGATAGGAAAAGAAACATCCAAACTAGAGAAGGAAAGCTGAGAATACAATAAAGCCCCCACTCAAAAGATCATCACAACCAACCTCCTCATAGAATCCATCAATCAAATGCTTCTCACCTTATTAATCCCATAAACATTGAAAGATGGAAGACACCGACCACAAGTAGAAGGAGAAGAGGATCATATGAACAATAAAACAACCTCTAATAAAAAGCACACAACCAACCGCCCCCACCCACATTTGTAAAAGAAACCTCCAAACAACAGTGCCTAGACATATCATCTCAAGAGTGAGAGGAACCTTAAGTAGAAGGGAGGTAGAAGAAGGGCCAAAATTATCAAAGTGCCCATTCTTGTGAAAGTCAAAACCATCCACCACCACCGACCAACAAGAAAGGAGGCCAACAAATCTTGAGAGGAAATCTTTGAAAGGAAACATAGAACCGAATCCACCACTGGAAAAGAGACATATGGGAAGAAAATCCCAAGACAGAGAGGGGAGGAAGAGGGGGTTGAGATTATCACAGTGCCCTCCCAAAATTAAACCAACACCCCCAACCTCGAAAAACTCTGAGAACAAGAAATATCCACCAAGAAGCTCAATGCCAAAACCAAAGGAACAAGAATAACTCTTCTTCATAAAATAAATCCTAGTCAGAAAGGAGGAAAAAGAGCCAATATCATCAAATCCCCTATCTTAAGAAAATCAACACCTACCACCACTATCGTCCAACCAAACAAACCAGTCCCTAAAGAAAGAGCCCAGTCCAAGCATAAACATCTCCCACCACCAAAAGCATCAGCACCAAACGGAAGAGAATACATCTCCAAAAAATTAGAGACCTTGATCAGAAGGAAGGAAGCAACAGGGCCAAAATCATCAAATCCCCCACTCTTAATAAAATCAGCACCAACTACCACCTCCATTAGACCAAAGAAACTAATCACCCAAGAGAAAAAAAAAACTCTCAAAAACACATCACCACCACTCCCAGACATCAACAACAAACCCTCGGCCTAGAGCCAACCACTCCCACGACAAGAGGGAGCTAAAAGAATAGAGACACCCTAGGAGTCTCCACAGCTAAAACAAGCACTGGCAAAAAAGGGTAACTAAACAATAGAAACCCAAAGAAGAGAGGAGAGGTGAAGAAGTCCAATCTCACCAAAGCCAATCCCCAAAAGAAACTCAATCCCCACCACCTCCAACAACTCCAAAGTGAGGAAGCCATCACCAATAAATGCATCACCATTAACAAAAAAGAAGCATCTCTCACATCTCAAAGTGATAGCCTGTAACACCCAGAGAGAGATAAAAGCATCCAAGGCCTCAACAACATAGTATAAGACTTTTTGCAATCTAGAAAAATCTAAAACCCCATTATTCCCATTATCATGAAGAGAATTTGAACAAGCCTGCAGAGCATGGGGGGATGAGGTATCCTTCTGAACACTAACATCAGAGAAAAGATGAAGCAATAAAACTTGTTGCTCCTCAGAAAAATCACTAACAAAAATAGGAAAATAGGGGAAAAAAATCACACTGGATGCCCATGAAACTCAGGAGAAAATGAATGTCATCACTGGATGTCGTCACTGGGGTCCAAATCTCCAACCAAAGAGGATGCAACCTCCACCGTCAAAAGAACAATGGCACTGAAAGAGTCATAGTAGAACATGACAACTCACTACCTAGAGAAAGGGGATCCAAAACCCCTAAAGCCATCACTGATGTACTGATTCCCAACAAGGCTGAGCAAGGCCAGCACACGAGCATAGCCAAAATGACAACAAAGACACACTAAAATTGTCAAAGAAGGCCCACTCACCAACCATGGGAGAAACAATCAGTCCCTACATGCCCCAAAGATACCAAAATACATCCTTCCACATTGCGTGAGTCCCCGTCCATACTCCTACATCCAAATAATCTAGTCCTTCCATGCAGAGCGGGATAGTGACCACTGGAATAACTCAATAAAGAAGGGATAAAATTTCTCCTCACAATGCAAGAGACAGTCCAAAAATACTGCATCATCAATATTATACTCCCTCGATGCCAAAAGGATAGGAAGGGTACCAAAGGAAAAACCAGGATAATCCCCAAACAAGAGCTTGGGGATCAGAGCACCAAGCGACAAACCAACGCTAAGCTACCAACAAGGATAAACTCCAACATCCCCAAAAACTTGTGCAAAGACAAGATTTTCCTTTGCAAGAAACAAATAATCAACATGAACATGGGAGGGCACATAGAACAACTCGCACTCATCCACAACTTCAAAGTCACTAAAAACAATAACAACCAAGCCACCCCAACCAAGATAAGCAGGAAAGTGGCGATCTCCATCTTCATCTTCATTAGATTCTCCCTTGGAGGAGTCTGCAGCATCTCCTTGGCCAATAGAAATCCTAGATGAGCCGCACCCCTTCCCGCTCAAACCAAATTTTTTACAATTAGTTTATAATTGATTTATAACTATTGTTAATATTTACTTATTAGATCAAATTTTGTGAAAGATAAAAGTGCATAATATAAAAGAAGAACGACTAGACAAAACACTGAATTTATTGTGGTTAATCTTAAAAGCCTACATCTACACTGAGAGAAGAGAAATATTTATTAGTTCAAAAGAATGGAATACAATACAACAACAACAATAAGTAGGATGTTCGAATGAGAGAATTTGAACAACCACCACTTGGAGGGAAAATATAATATATTGTGTTCCCCAATTAATGCAACTGTTGGTCTTCAACTCAACAATCTCCCACCTGATGGCCAATGGATGTTGCCACTGATAAGCATTCCCCTATTGTTCCTGCTGATTTACCTCTTCTTCAAAAGTCCAAGAGAAGCCCTAGCACATTCAAACTTCTCTTTGGGTACAACTTTGGTGAATATCTCATCCGGATTGAGCTTTGTGTCAATCTTAACAACCTTCATCTTTCCTTCTTCGACCATGTGTCTCACGAAATGAGCATGAATTTCAATGTGTTTGGAATGTCTCTGAGATGTATGGTTGTGAACCATGAAAATGGCACTGTGGCTATCAGAGAACAAAACATAATCATCTTGTTGATACTTCATATCACTAAGTAGACGTTACAATCAAATAATCTCCTGAGAACCTTCAGAAAGAGCCAACTTTTCAGCTTCAGCAGAAGAAATAGCAATAGAGTGTTGCACCCTCGAGGCCCAGCTAATGGCAGCTCTAACAAACATGAAAGTATAACTGGTAGTAGACCTCCTTTTATCCAAATCTCCAGCAAGATCAGAATCTGTGAATCCTTGTAGTTGTTCATTGTTGCCACCAAAACATATAAAATAATATAAAGTACCTTTTAAATATCTTAGTATCCATTTAACAACTTCCCAATGAAGCTTCCCGAGATTTCTCATGAACCTACTTACTTCTCCCACCGCATGAGAAATGTCGGGACGGGTGGAAACCATAGCATACATTATTCTACCAACTAATGATTTATAAGGAATGTTGTCCATGAATTCCTTTTCCTCTTGTGTTTTAGGACACAATTCATAAGACAACTGAAAATGTGAAGAAAAAGGAGTAGAAACTATCTTTGCATCAGTCATGCCAAATCTGTCCACAACTTTGTTAATGTAATCCTTTTGAGACAAAATAATTTCTTTCTCCTTTCTATCCCGTGTGATTTTCATACCAAGAATTTTCTTAGCTGCCCCTACGTCCTTCATGGAAAATTTACTTGCCAACTTGGTTTTCAGCTCACCAACAATTCGAGAACTTGTGTCAGCTACCAACATGTCATCAACATATAGAAGAAGAATAACGAATTCACCATTTGGAAGTTTCTTGTAATAAATACATGGATCAGATTCACATCTTATGAATTTTTGATCAATCATAAAGCGATCAAATTTCAAATACCACTATCGCGGGGCTTGCTTGAGCCTATACAAACTCCTTAACTGGCAATAAATATGGGCATTCCCTTTTTCGATAAAACCATGAGGCTTCTCCATATACAGCTCCTCATCCACATCACCATGTAGAAATGTAGTATTTACATCAAGATTCTCCTATTCAAGATCCCACATAGCTGTGAGTCCCAAAACAGTCTGGATGGTCGTCATTTTAACAACCAGTGAGAAAATCTCAGTGAAATCAATCCCTTCTTGTTGACCATATCATTTTACCACTAATCGAGCTTTATAGCATTTTCTGCCTCCGCCTTCATCTTTCAATTTATATACCCACTTTTTCTTAAGTGGTTTCTGATTTGGTGGTAGAGAGGCCAAATCCCAACTGTGGTTACTTTCCTACAAACTCATTTCTTCGTTCATAGTAGTCATCCATTTATCCTTATTTCTTCTTAGACAAACGACATTATAAGTGGCCAGTTCAACTTGCTTAGAAACCAACAATTTGAGCATTGTCTCTTCAGCGAATAATAGTTCATAGTCAGTAAATTTTGAAGGAAGCTTGTGCTATCTTGTAGACCTCCTTAATGGAAACAAGGTGTTTTCCTCGACGTGTAACTCAATATCTCTGTCTAGACAATTTGCATGTTGCGTGTTACAATTTGTGGTGTGCCTTTGCAAATTTTTGCCGTCTATGTGAGCAGAGCTGTCTGCTAAGTCAGGCAATTGATTTCCAAACTCTGTGTTATAAAAAACATGATTTGGCAATAATTCCTTCTTCCCTATTTGCTATGGATACTTTCTATCTATTTCAATAGTTGCCCCCGATTTATCCACTTGCTTAGAGTTGTTTGTAAGCACATCAGTGTGTTCCGCGTGAGTGCAAGGCAGGGTCTATTTTTAGTTCCTGCCTACGGCAGAGAACTATTGTCGAGGGCTCATCACTTAAACAGTGATTAATGTCTAATTGTTCGGCCAATCAAACTGGAATATTCATTGCATAAATTTTATTTTCAATGTATGCAAT
>MU226831.1:1950532-1980331 GCA_018584345.1 Thuja plicata | reverse complement strand
TGGAGCTATTTTGGCTAAGGGCTTACAAGGATGTTCCGAAGGAAACACATATTTATTCTGAAGGTTTGAGCTTCACTGTCATTGTCTGCACTCTCAAACGGGCAGGTCTTTAGTCAGGCCCTCTCACGATTGCTGTCATGCAGGCGTCGAAGTAGTGTAGCTTTATTTTAACTCAATCTCAGTTATCAAACTACTATTAGTTAGACAGGCATTCAATGAATTGGGGATTTTAATCTTGGTTTTCAAACATATTCAAGAAACCTTAAAACTCAAAACTGTAAATCCTTACTATACAGAAAATATTCACATAATCTTTGTCAATGCTCGTATATCTCCAAAGAGCATGCATATCCATTTCTAACTTCTCCTTCATTCTCGTATTTTCCAAAACTGCCATGCCAGCACTTGGCAGGAACTGCGCTGCACTGCAGCTCTTGTTTAAAATTGGGACCAAGTTTCCATTACAGCAGTTTCTCCCTTGCTGCGTGTCGGTGCTAGGAGAAACATGATGCGCGTAAGGAGAAGAAGCATTGTGAACATTGTGCAGGGGAGTAAGGACTTGGCGTGATTAGGAAAGGATCAGACCCAGCGCGAATTAGGCTGGAGTCTGCCCAATCAAAGTCAAAGCGCTGAGGTGGAGCAAGGTCTTGCAAGGGTGAAGGATATATAATGCCCACGGGTGTTGAGAAACTCGTGGGAGACTTGCTTTGCCTTTCAGAATCATAAGTCACGCTGCCATATGTTCTATTATATGCAGCATCTTCATTTTATGTATTTCATGTAGGGGACCAAGGTAATTCAGAATTATTATTAATTGGAGATAAAACCGCGACATTATTGTCACTATGGTCACTAGAATCATTATTATATGCAAACTGTGGATGAAAAGAGGAAAAACCAGAATCAGAGGATTGTGTTATAGATGGAATTGAGGTTAAAACAGAGGTGGGTGAAGAGGATGTATGCTGAGTATTCGTTGTGGTATAGCCTTGTGAATTGGACATGACTTGAGAATTTGCAATATCAAACAGAGGAATATAATTAGTTTCATGTCTCTGTGTTTCTTCTGACAGATCTGGGAACACCATTTCATTAAAAACCACATCTTGACTCCTTACAATTTTCCTCTCAATTGGATCCAACATACGAGATCCAAAGTGTTCTTCTCCATAATCCATAAAGATACACTGTTGAGATTTAGAATCTAATTTGCTCCTTTTTTCTTTTGGAACAAGAACAAATGCTTGGCGATCAAACACGTGGAGATGATAATAAGTGATTCACTTTCCTAACCACTCCTCTTCCAGGATACCAAAATCCAACCCAGATAAAGGAATCTGATTAATTAGATACACAACTGTATTGCAAGCCTCGGCCCAAAACTCCTTTCTCAAACCAGCATTAGAAAGCATGCACCATGCTTTTTCAAGGATAGTTCAGTTGAGTCTCTTCGCTGCTCCATTCTCTTGAGGAGTGAAGGGGACAATCTTAATTCTCTGAATACCAAGGTCTGCACAAAAATTGTCAAATTCCAAAGAGAAAAACTGTCCTCCATTATTTGTTTTTAAGCATTTAATCTCATGACCACTTCGATTTTCAACAAGTGCTTTGAAAATTTTAAATTTTGAAAACACTTCAGATTTACGATAAATCATATAAATCCATACCTTCCTTGTACAATCATCAAAAAAGTGACAATAATTTTCCCCTCCATGAGAGGTTACCTCCGTAGGACCAAAGACGTCTGAGTGTATCAACTCCAATAGTGTTGTCTTCTTGTCATGGTCATTCTTCAAGAAGTTGACCTGTTTTTGTTTCCCACAAAGGCAATGTTCGCAAAACTCCAAATCAGTAGATTGAAGACTGGGTAATTGATCTCGGTTCAGCATAACCTCAAGTCCTTTCTTGCTCATGTGAACCAATCTTTGATTCCAAAGAGCGACATCGCTTCCCACAAGAGTCATAGAAGCTCCCACCTCACCAATAGTTTCAACAACATAAAGGTTGTCCACTTTATCACCTTTTGCGATAACGACAGAACCACTAGTGACTTTCCTTTTGTCTGTAAGAGTGGTGAGGAAACCTTGTGTACATAGTTGAATTATAGAAATTAAATTTTTCCTCAATTTAGGAATATGCTAAATATCTCTTAACAACCATTTAACTCCTCAATCTAAGTGCTAAACAACATTACCTTTTCCAATAATTTCACACAAATTATTGTCACCCAAATAAACTTTTCCAAACTCAGCTTCTTGGTAGTTTGTGAATAAATATGTGCATGAAGTGGCCTAAAAAGAAGCGTCAGAATCTAGGACCCAAGATTTGGATGTTGTGTCGCTTGTGGAAAGAATTAAGATGTCATCATCTTTATCATGAGCTATGTTCACTCCACTATCCAATACCTTTTGTTGTGCCTCTTTTGTATTTCCTACACTTTCTTAACATGACCAGCGTTCCCACAAAACCAACAACTGCCTTCTCTTCCTCTAGGTTGTGATCTTCTAGCTAATTGTGACCACTGGTTGTAATTATTTATGCCTCTATTTTGGATTCTTCCTCTATTCTCGGTGCTCACCATTGTGAGAGCATCACCGGATGAGGGCTCATCATTCTTCCTCCTTAAGTCTTCAAAAAGAAGAGTGACAAATACTTCATTGAAGGATAACTTTTTAGAACTTCGGGTTGAAGTGCTTACTACTGTAATAACACCATCCTAGTTGCTTGGGAGAGAGCATAAAAGAAGAACTTTAGTCTCATAATCTTGTGTCATGCCAATTGAATTGGCTTGGCTGATCAATGTGTTGAATTCATTGATGTGGCTTATCATTGCGCAACCTTCCTTCATCTTGAGCTTGTACAATTTCTTCATGGTGAATACTTTATTCACAGTCGACGTCATAGCATATGATTTTATAAGTTTGTCCCAAACTTCTTTTGTTTTTTTCTCTTCTGCAACATTGAGCAATACATTTTCATTAAGAGAAAAGAAGATTGTTGCCTTGGCCTTTACGTCAAGTGTTTCCCAATCTTCATCTTTCATGGCAGTTGGCTTCTTTGTTTTTCCAACGAGCGCAAGAGAAAGGTCTTGCTTAATCAACAAAGATTTCATCTGAATCTTCCAAATCCCAAAGTTCTTCCCAGAAAATTTATGCATTTTGTAATCTTCCATGATTTTGAAATTTCAACTATCAAAATCTCAACAGCGATTCAACCTTATTCTGATACCAATTGTGAAAGATAAAAGTGTAGAATATAAAAAGAAGATCGAATAGACAAAACACAAAATTTATTTTGGTTCAGCTTAAAAGCCTACATACACACTTAAGAGCAGAGAAATATTTATTAGTTCAAAAGAATGGAATACAATACAACAACAACAACAATAAGTAGGCTGTTCAAATGACAGAATTCGAACATCCACCACTTTGAGGGAAAAGATAATATATTATGTTCCCCAATTAATGCAACTGTTGGTCTTCAACTCAACAAATTTAATCAAGTTTATATTAAAAGAATAATAATCTAAATTTGTATTTACTTAAAATAAAATAGTAACACAATTTATATATTGTAAAGATGAATATAAAGAAAGTGAATTGAAAAAAAAAAAAATGTATATATATTTTCAAAATATAAAACAATCCTACATTGTTTATTAATCTTTTTCTAAATAAAAATTTAATTAAACTATATCTGTATCTATCTATATATCTATATAAAAATTTATTCTAAAATTATTTCATTCATATGATTTATATCATATATTTATATGTTTAAAATTATTTTAATACAATAAAATTAAAAATATATATCTAATTTTAACTTATTATAAAATAATTTTCTTCTTACTCAATAGAACTGAAAAAATAAACAATAATAGAAATTTTGAATAAATATAAAAAATACAATACTAATTAAAACAATTCAATGAAAGACTGTAAAGAAGAAGAAAAAAAACAAACAACCTCTCCGAACAAGTAAAAGTAACAAGCAGAAGAGTCCAAAGACATAAAATGCGCCTGCCACCATTTGTTTTTATACAGCAGTTGCTGAAAGATTGTCCCGGTCTCTAATGTCAGGCAATTAATACTGCTTCTGAATTTGGAGATTTGTTTGTGTCTGGGCAGCTTTTACATAGCGCGTGGAGCAGAGTGATTTTATCCTTTCAAAAAGACCCTGCCTTTCGCTTTGCTTATCTCCACCACTTGTCCCCAATATTATAATTTGGTCTGAGACTTTCAAAATGTGGTAGGGCCGGCTTATAAGATTTCATGTTAATCCTAAAAATGTCAGGCATGGGACTCTTTTATCAAAAAAGTGAGGTATAAAACTCTTTTTTGATGAAAAAAATTTTAATTACGATCCAATAAAGAGTTTAATATCTAAATAATCATCCCATTAAATGAACACAATTTCACAATTTTTCAGTTAGATTCTATCACAAAATTCTTCTCATCATTCCAATTTTTTTATATATCTTTAAAAGCCTACTTTTTACAATAAATGTTAAGAATAGTGCATATTTGAGTAAATGACTTTTACAAATTTTCTTATAATACAGGTCCTCCATTTCTCCTGAGTGGAGGTTTATCTTTCTCATCAACAATTTACACTTATTTATTCAATGTATACCAAAGATTTTCTATGTCTTTTTATATTGAAAGAAGCAAAAAAAATAAATAAAATTACACATAGTTTTTCTCAGTAATACAATAAGAGAAAGGACTCAGTACCTGCACACCCTAACTTGGCCCAAACGTTAGCTTTTCAAAAAAAAAAAAAAAGATTGTCAGTGCAAATTTCCTACTGCATAGCCATTTCCTATAGAAACTGCCCAATACAGTGGTCAAAAGCCATCATTTCAAAGTGTCATTACTAAATGTCTCAGATAGTCCAACCAAATAGCTCACAATTATTAGACCGCCAAATAGTTACTGGTCCTTTCCCTATTACAGCTGTTGACATATACAAGCTACAGCTACGTGAGACATGTAAAAATAAGAATTTGAAAAAGTAAGCTGGAAAAAGCAACCCTAATTCACTGAAGAAAAATCATAGGTAACATGGGAGACAAGGGCAGTATCATTATTGTCATTATTGCTGCGAAAGGGTAATGATTTGGCAAAACCCATGATGTCTATGACTTGTCTTTAGTGAGTACTGAAAGAACTACTTTTGTCACCACTTCCACCCACGATTTCCATCCTTATCAATTCTAGTGAATGTCTGTGTCGAGCAACTCATCATGCATAACGCTTCAGGACTGCTTTATCACGTTTCCACCCACGATATACATTATATTCGATTCTAGTGGATGTCTCTGTCGAAACTTTTATGTTTACTTTAATATTAAAAATTAAATCTCATCATGGTGTTTTGGTTATATAAGGCAGGGAAATACAGTCTGCACACTCACCCTTCGAAATGGCTCTCAAATTCATTCCTTCCTCTGGCTTGAGCTTCTGCTTGAAATCTAAGCCTACCCATCATACTATACTTTCTCCCAAATCATTCCCAACATTACCTGGAAAATGTATGAGGAGTCCGACAATGAATAAGACCTTGGCCACCACCAGCGTTGAAGATCTCACTCGCCGCACTGGCAATCATCATCCCAACTTGTGGGACGACGATTTTATACAATCTCTCCCAAAACTGCCTTATGATGTAACCCTCTTTGACACCATTATGCTTTATTATTCCATTCTCTTTCTACCATCATAATATGAAAGACAATGTTTTTTTTTGGGTTTTTCTGTACTTTTTCAGGCTCCTGAGTATCGTGAGCGTGCTGATAGACTTGTTGGGGAGGTCAAAGAAATGTTCAATGCAGTGGGTGCTGCGGATTCTTCTGCACAAAATGTTTATAAACGCATTGAAATGGTGGATAATGTTCAACGCCTCGGAATTGGGCAACATTTTCGAAAGGAAATAAGAGAAGCACTTGATTACGTTTACAAGTATGCCTTATAAAAAGTTAAAACTAAGAACAAGATTGAGATGTTATATTATGATTTGGGACTGAAATTTATTTGAATTGCAGGTTTTGGAACGATATCAGCAGTAGAGATCTGAATACTGCAGCTTTGGGACTTCGAGTCCTTCGACTTCACAGATACCCCGTTTCATCAGGTGCTTGTGTTTACTGATCAGTTAAAATGTGTGTAAAGGAAATTTTGTAGTTAAGCGTATTCGAGTTGGAGTAGTACTGAGATGGATTGACCTTCCAGAAAGTCTCAGTTTTTCATCAATGAGTGTTAGATGGGTTGGTGTGAACCACTACTTATGAAATATAATTAATAAATTTGACCCAAAAATCTACACAGTTGAATTCTAATAGCATATCACAAATTCTAATAGCATATCACAACTTGACTTAGTGTAAAATGTATTTCCTACTTATCAATATCAACAATATCAATAGTTTAGATAGTTTAGATTATGTTAAATCCTGTGAGTGTAAGCTTAAGAGTGTTGTTGATTAAGAACTCTATCATTTAGATTCAAATTCATTAGATATCTTATGTTGGATAATATACTGGCAGATGTGTTAGAACAGTTTAAAGGAAAAGATGGACGGTTGTTATGTAGTAACAGTCAGTCGGAGGAGGATATCAAAAGTATTATAAATTTGTTTCGAGCTTCTTGGATTGCCTTCCCAGAGGAGACAATAATGGACGAAGCTAAAGACTTTTCTACTATGTATTTGAATCAAATATTAGACAAGTCTGATATTTTCAGTGCTAATCTTTTACAAGAGGTAGTGATGATTTATTTCCTTTTTTAATTGCCAGCAAAGCCCATGCATACGAAGTGTATTGATTATGTATAAAATACTAACACAAAAATTGTCATTCACAGATAAGATTTAATTTGGAGTACGGATGGTACTCGAATCTACCAAGATTGGAAGCATGGAATTATATCGACATTTATGGACAAAGCAGTTCGCGGCTCAGGTAATTGCAATAATTTTATGTTTCAATGTTGTCTATTTTAAGGTTGTCTATTTTTGTTTAGAGAAAAAAATACTAATAATCTATGACTACTTTTCAGGAACATGGATAATAAAAAGATTTTATCTCTGGCTCAGCTGGATTTTAATATTATGCAATCGCTTTATCGGACAGAACTTCAAATGATTTCCAGGTAAGTTTATTAAAAGGTATTTGATGTTTTGCTAATAATATTTTATAATCATGTTCTATATCGGACAGAACTTCAAATGATTTCCAAGTAAGTTTATTAAAAGGTATTTGATGTTTTGCTAATAATATTTTATAATCATGCTTTAATTTTGGATAATGACTTTTAGTTACACATGCAATGATTATAAAAATGGAGTTACACATTTTGTTAATATTTTATCAGATATAATATTAATATATTATTTTATATACTTATCAATTTATTTGTGTTTGTTGTATTCAGATGGTGGAAGGAATCACACTTGTGTAAATTGGATTTTTTCCGTCATAGACACATAGAATACCACTTTTCAGGGTGTGCAATTAGTGCAGAACCTAAATATTCTGCTTTTAGAATTGCTCTCACAAAAATTTTTACTATTACAACTTGCATTGATGATATTTATGATACATATGGTACTCTTGAGGAACTTCAAGTTTTTACTGATGTTTTTAAGAGGTAAGTAATTTTACTAGTACTCTTAATCTTCATTTTTTATTTTTTATTTTTTCAATGTGATATTAATATGTAATATTTAAATGTGATTTAGGTGGGAGCCTCCTCCTATAGATTGTCTTCCAGAATACATGAAAATTGCATATTGTGCACTTTATGAAACAATTATTGAATGTGCACAAGAGGCAGATAGAATTCAAGGCCGACACACTCTCCACCATGCTCGAAAAGCTGTATGTTTTTTATGTTAATAGATAGATAGATGGCATATAATCTGTTTTTTTTTATTAACATACCATGCAATTATACAGAAGTATAGTCACATACTCATTTCTATATTCATATAATTACATGTTCCTTCTAAAGGTTTATATATTTTTATTAACATACCATGCAATTATACAGTAGTATAGTCAAATACTCAGTTCTATATTCATATAATTACATGTTCTTTCTAAAGGTTTATATTTATTTTTTTATTTTTTAGCGTTTAAAAGAAGAATTTATTTATTAAATATATATATATATATATATATATATATATATATATATATAATTGATGTAATTAAAATAAAAAATGTTATATATTTGTTTAAAATTTATATTTTCATTTTTATATATTCATTTATCTTATCATATACAAATTATTTCTTTACATTTTCTACATATATTATTTGAAATATTGAAATTAAACATATTATTTATCTTAATTATCTTGGTGCTAATTAATTGATATATCTATATTCTAGAGTATTTGGAATGAAGTCAATTTTAATATATACTTTGATACAATTAAATATTTCATATTTTTAAAATATTATTTTATATTCTAAAATTCTTATACAATATTTTTGAATAGTTGTATGGTGTCATCTTATTAATTTTTATCATTTTTTTTTATTTTTTAATAAAATATTCTTTTATGTTTCTTTTTTAAAACTTATCAATAGTAAAATTTTGTAATATATGTTGGTCTTTAATCACCTAATTTAATATAGTTAGTTTTCTATATCGACTCATATTTTCACATTTTTATTTCAAATTTATATATCTATAATAAATTCATGCCTTCAACAACAATATACATGTTATGTATTGATAAGAAATATAATTGTGATTGTGAATTTATTGTTTTAAAAGATCACTTCTTGAAATATGTACTATTGTTAGTATTCATTTAAAAATAAAAAATTTTAGATATATAAATAAATTGAATGATGAGAAAAAATTTGTGATTGATTTTAACTAAAAGATTGTGTTCATGTAGTGGGATGACTATTTAGATGCCATGTTGCAAGAAGTGAAGTGGCTTGCTAATGGGTATACACCAAATTTGAATACATTTTTAGAAAATGGAAAAGAGAGTTCAGCTTCACGTGCAGCTACATTGCAATCTCTATTAACATTAGATGTAATTTCACAAGATGCCCTTCAGAAAGTTGATTATCCATCAAAATTCAATGATCTTCTCGGATTGACATTTAGATTACTGGGTGACATTAGAACCTTCAAGGTATGTCATGAGATATCAATCAAGATATTTGTATGTTAGTAAAAAAGATTACATATGCATTTTTTAGTAATATTTAATCTTATGATTGAATGTAATTATTATTTTTTGAAGGCGGAGGCAAATCGTGGAGAAGTTAATTCATCCATAACATGTTATATAAGAGGCCATCTACTATCGAGCGAGAAGGATGCACTGAAGTATCTAAATTGCAGATTAGATGAACATTTGAAAGAACTAAATATGGAATATCTGAAGAATGATGGTGTTCCAACTTGCATCAAGGATTTTGCATATGACATATCAAGGTGTTTCCATGTTTTCTATAAAGAGAGAGACGGTTTTAGCATTTCAACCAAAGATATGAAGAATCATGTGAAACAAATCCTTATTGACCCTATTGAAATGTAAATATTATAAAGTGTATTATTATTAATGTTGAATAAGTTATTCTCTGTATTGTTGTTTGTTTAGCATTAATATATGACTTTTTAAAAAAATTTGGTAGTCTTATTCTTTACCCTTTTTAGATGTCTAAATTTTGGTTTCAATATATTATTTATTATATTTTTATATCTAATATATGTGATGGTAGAAAGATCACAATTGAATGGTAATTTGTATAGCGCTCTCTCTCTCTCTCTCTCTCTCTCTCTCTGAGATAATTAAGAAATAAAAAAAACTTCCACTCAACAAATTGAATGATACAAATAATGGCATCTCTCAAATAAAATAGAAAAGAAATGTTCTAAATAAAGAATGTGAGTAGAAACATGTACCATGAAATTTCAAATAAAAAATTGTATCAACTTTTACCATTATCAATCAACTAAAGTCAACATTTTCCAAGATTTTGTAAGCTATTTATGTGTACCTTTCTTCATAGACTCGGTTAATTTCTTATTCCAATTAAATTCTATTTCTTCGTTATGATGTCTTTAGTAATTTTCCTACATTACATATATTATAGTTGTTAACATTTTACTATAATGGACTTATTTTTCTATTATTGTAAACTTGGTTATTTTTTGTTCAAACAAGGACAAACATGTTAACGTCGTTGTGATATTGCTATCAGGATTCAACTGTGTAGTTTTTTGAGTCAAACTTATTGACCCACGATTCATGAGTAGTGGTTCACACGAACCCATCTCTCATGAGAATGAATGGAACACTTAGCACTCATTGGATCTAGGTAATATCACAATTTGACTTGCTGTGGAAAATATCTCCTACTTATCAATGTTAACGTCTTCAGACGTGAAGTGTCATGGTTTAAACACTTTTTTGGTGAACTAACCACTAAGGTTCAAATCATTGTTGGGTCATTGTGCTCATAACCCCTGTGCCTTCGCTAGTTTGTTGAGCTCCCAGACCTTGTGCCTTTGCTAGGCTATTGAGCTCTCAAGTTTGAACAAGTGAAGTGTGGCTATTGAGCTCTCAAGTTTGAACAAGAGAAGTGTGAGGGTGTGTCATTCCAACATCATTGGTCACATTAAAATATTTTCCTAGACCTTAATGTTTTTTTCAAAGGGACATAAATGAAAATTATAATGTAAATATGAAAAAAAATACATAGGTATTAATGTGTGGCTACATATTCATAATATTTTATTAAGTTTTACTTATTATTGCTATTTCTATTACTTTTAACATGAATTTTCTTAATATTTTTTTCAATTCCCCTTCATGGCTTCACACTCCTTCTTGCCCCCTTTATTTCAACTATTGGTTTCTTTCTCATCGCAATTTCTTGTAATCTAGCAGTGGATCTCCTTGTTGATGGTGGTGGTGAGGGCTTTACTAGATTGTTGGCTTCTTTGCAAGTGATTGTGGCTGGTAGACTGAAAATCGGATTCATATTATCCCTCTCTTCACCCATTTATGGTCTCCTTAAATTATTTAAAGGAGTGTATTAATGTGGTTGTGACTAGTGGATTGGAAATGAGATTCACATTCTCTCTTTCTCTTGATCCTTGGACTGTCTCCTTCAATTCCATAAAGGATTTTATTGATGTTTACCTTATCTAAGTAAGAATACCTTATCTTTCCCTATGTTTTTTATGTAAATCTATGTAAGGGGATATTGGTAATACTTTGTGTCATTTCCTAAAGTTGGCATTCCATACTATTAATTTCTCCCTATATCCTTTGCTCATATCCTTGTGGACGTTGATCTTTTGAAGGATTTACAAAGGATGTCATTGTTTATGTAAATTATTTCCCTTTAATTCAAATGATCAATTATGAGGTCATTCCTTTATGCTATTGGCACTATTTTCTATTATGCATCTGACCTCTTACTGTCCTTATAGCTCTTGATTAAGTTCTTTCTAAACATAGTGAGATAAATTCCTACCTAGCCATCTCACACTATTCCTTAATGACTCAAATGGTGTTTTAGATGGTTCTATTGATTTGTTGCATCCTTCCCCTACTACTTCAATTGGTTTGGATGCCCAAGGTGTTGTGTGCTCCTAAACTATCTTGGTCTCACCCTATGACTTGCATGATTATGCTCTCTCTTTGTTTTCTAGACACTCGGTCTTAATCACATGGACCCTCCCCCTCTTTGCCAAGATTTTGTTTTGTTAGAGAGGCCAGATAATGTCTCATTAGGAGTTAAGTCATTTATTTTACCTAAAAAGGGTATCTAATTATCTAACTATATTTTGGCATGAGAAATCATCAAGCTTGGATTTTTAAATATGGGTTGAAGCAAGAAGATGAGTCCACTTAAGGAAGAACTTTCATACTTATCCAAATTCACAAAATCACACTCAATGAAACAAGTTCTCGCTTAGAATGAACAGGGTCTCGTTTAGCTTTGGGGTCCCGCGCCTAAAATTTTAGAAACAGGATCCCATTTCAAAAAATAAAACGGGGTCCCCTTTTGAAAAAATATTATTTTTTAAATAAAACCTTCCATCGATTCATTTATACGTTATGAATTTCAAAAAAGCTAAACGGGGTAACGTTTACTAAATGAGATCCCATTTCTAAAAATTTTGAATTTCAAGCCCGCTTTTACTATTGGATTTTGGTTTGGAAAGAGGCTTGGGTAGCCGAACCATAGCCTTGGACTTGGTTTGACCTACAACTTGAAGGCTCTGCTAGTGTCCATACAAACTAAGGACTTTAGATATATATATGAAGACTTTTTCAGAGGAATATTTTGACAAAATAAAAAACCATTATAGATCAGACTGTGCAGATTCCAAATATTTAATTGGTTTTTGAATTTGATTAAAATTTCTATTTTTCATTGAATTTCTACTGAAACAGGTCCACAAACTAAAGATAATAGGCTATTTTTTTATTTTAATAACTTTTTTATTTGAAAGTTTCTCACCAAGCAAATTATATGACATCAAACTAGAGACAATTATATACACTTTAAAAAAAAAATTAAAATCATATGTTTTGGTCAAATTATGCTTGTCGTACACGAGAGATTTTTAAAACAACAATTATACCTAATAAAAAATTAATAAAAAAAATATATTCAACAAAAAATTATAAAAAATGTTTTCATCAATCTTAACTGTATTACATACCATTTTGCAAAAGGTTTGAGAGAAATAGTTTCATTTAGGTAAAATTTTGCTTGTCGTACACAAGCATAGTATGGTCCTGAAACAGTGACTTTTAAAATGTGAGTTTTAGTAATGCCTATTGCAAATAAAATTTTATCATCTAGGTATTAAAATAAATTACATACTTAAAGAGTAGACTTCGAGTACTACAACTTCTATTACTAATTTTTTTTAAGATTCAATCTCAAAGTGCTTCAAATATTCATCTCAAACAAGATGAATTTGAAACAACAGGAAAAATAGTTCCACTTTTTTGCCAAAAAGTGGACTCAACTTCTTGCTGGCACCCATATTATGTAGCTAAAATTTTTTAAAAAAAAAAATGGGAATGAGTGAAATAGTAAAGAAAAAAAAAAAGAAAAAAAGGAAAGAAAATTAAAGGATCTTTATAATCCCTTGATCTATTTACCAAATGATTTCATTCTTTATGTGAATGGTTTCCCTTTAATTCAAATGATTAATTATGAGGGCAGTCCTTTATGTTATTGCCACTATTTTTCTATTATGCATTTGACCTCTGACTGTCCTTGTAGCTATTGATTAAGTTCTTTCTCAATATAGTGAGATAAATTCCTACCTAGCCATCTCATAGTATTACTCGATGACTTGAATGGTGTTTTAGATGGTTCTATTGATTTGTTGCATCCTTCCCCTACTACTTCAATTGGTTCTGATGCCCAAGATTTTGTGTTCTCCTAAACTATCTTGGTCTCAACCTATGACTTGCATGATTCTGATCTCTTTGCTTTCTAGACACTCAGTCTTAATCACATGGAGCTGCTCCCTCTTTGCCAAGATTTTATTTGGGTGGAGAGGCCAGATAATGTCTCATTAGGAGTTAAGTCATTTATCTTACCTAAAAAGGGTATCTAATTATCTATCTATATTTTGGCATGGGAAATACTCAAGTTTGAATTTTTAAATGTTATGTAGCTAAAATAAAAAATAAAAATGGGATTGAGTGAAATAGAAAAAAAAAAAAAAAGGAAAGCAAATTAAAGGAGCTTTTATAATCCACATTACTAGCTATCTATTTTTAGGTCTACATGTGGTCATAATAATATGGGACTACCCCATACTTCTTGTAGGAGACACCTAACTATGGTACAAATGAGGAAAACATACATTGCCCCTTTGGGATTTGAATTTGTGACCTTTCTTCAAGAGAAATAGTGAATTTTCCTTACATTTAATATCAAATTGTGATAAATCATAAGGACATTTGTGAAGTTCAATTGTGACAAATAATCAGGAATTTGCAAAACTTTCCATATTTAATATTAAAAGTAAGGGAACTTCACTATTGTTTTTTGTCAAATCTTGGAAGTACTTCAATAGAGATAGAAGATGGGCATAATGAATGCGAATGATCTTAAAAATACTAATAGTAAAGTTTCCTTTCTTTTAATATCATGTTTTGTATTTCTTGATAATCTAGGGCTTCTTTTTTTTTCTCTATCTATGGTCTAAAAGAATATTAAAATTAAAACAAAATTTTCAAGGACTATCTTAAATGATTGTTAGTTGCATTGATAAAAAATTGTTATATATATATGATCAAACTTTTTAGATTATATTATATGCACCATAAAAATGAAAAGTCTCTATTTGAGAAATATGATTTTTGTATCTTTGTTTATTGAGATATATATCAAGTAGCATATGTGTTTCATTAATAAAATTTCATACCAATTTTTTCAACATTAAATATGGCTAGACATACTACTTGTAGTCTCAAGGTCATTTGTACTACATCTAGTGTGGGTTTCAAGGTTCTCAAAATTCACATGTTTATTCTATCAATTGAAGGATTTGATGCATAGAACATAAAGAAAATCAAATCAAAGGTTGGACAAAAGGAGGAAAAGAGACATTTATTATCCTCATCTTACTTCCCAGTTTGGGGTGACTCATTCTATGAGAAGTATGCTTTCTATTTATGTCCCCTAGAAAAGGGGGCCTTGATGTGAGTGCACTTTATGTGTCCACATTGGTTGGGGTTACTTTGTACAAGGTAGAGATTATTTTTATAGAACTAGAAGAGTGATATTGACACACTCCTAGAAGATGTGGACTCTTCAAGAAGAGTTCTTCTCTCATGTGCAATAGTGAGAGAGATTTTGACACACTTGGATGAGATGTGGAATTCCAAAGAAAATTTGTCCTCTTTTTTTGGAGGAGGATGAGGAAAATTAATGTTTTCCCATATTATGCATAGTTCTGTAGGTTCTATAACTACGATATCTATTGATCTCTAGAGTCAATGTGGTGCTTTCTAGCTGACAGATGACAATTGGTAACAATGCTTCATCAAAGTATTTAGAAGGATTGCATTCAAATCTTGCAATATTCCTCCCTTGCATAGATGTAAGTACTAAGGGATAATTTTAGTAAATATGACATCAATAATTATAATTTACAATAATAATATATAAATATCTGCTAGTCTAATATATTAGTTTAGATTGGTTGAGAACTTAGATTATTATAGGTGGTTATGCAAGGACATTAAAGCTTTACAAACCAACCTATTTTAATGTTAAAACGATTCAAATTGAATATCGATTTATTTATTTATTTATTTTTCATTTTCCCTGTGTATGAACAATTTTAAATTTATATTCTTGATTTCATTCTTGGTATGTGGCATAGTGACAAATATCAAATTTTAAATTATGTGTGTGGTCACTCTACAATTATGTTAACCTTGTTGCACTCTAGAAGACATAGAGCAATGTCTCTTTGTTAACTATATCTCATAACTTTCTTGTCAAATCCTATTAAAAAATAATTCATGGCAGTCATTGTTCTAGGATCTTTGAGCTTCCTCGCGAAATATGATCCTCGTATCACCAAAGGGTCCGAGATACTATCAGCCATGTCTATGGGGCCGAACAGTTGCACCCAATGTGACTGTTTGTTTGGATTTATTAATTAAGTTAAAAATCACAAACACTTTTGTCAGTGATTTTTAATTTAATTAATAATTCCAAACAAACCGTCACAACGAATAGATTGCAACTGTTCTACCCAGTATCCATTTTCAAAACTATCATATCTCTACGAATAAAGACTTGAAATTTAGATGATTAAGTATAGGTGATCGATGCTTAAAAAATTACCAGGAGGATTAAGGTTGCAGTATCCCAAGAAATCACATTGATCGTGCCTCAAAAGTGTAGAGATATAATCCCAACAAAAAGTCCTTTCAATTCAAATCAGTGGACCCAAAAATAAACAATTTGTGCCAGCACTCCTCTTTCACGTTTCCACTCACGTTAAAAAGCTCA
Source organism: Thuja plicata (assembly GCA_018584345.1). Lineage (NCBI taxonomy): Eukaryota > Viridiplantae > Streptophyta > Pinopsida > Cupressales > Cupressaceae > Thuja > Thuja plicata. The sequence goes on along the minus strand of MU226831.1, from coordinate 1,964,288 downwards.
TTACATTATGATTCACGCCCAAAAATAAACAATTTGTGCCAGCACTCCTCTTTCACGTTTCCACTCACGTTAAAAAGCTCATTACATTATGATTCCGATTATTTTATTTCTCGTGGACGTCTGTGAGGCTCTGGATCTGTACTGAAAACTAAATTCATTATTGTCTCGTATAAAATGTGAAATCTCAAACAACAATTCAGAAAGAAAGACAAAATAAAAACTGTTCATGGCATCAACCATCTACATAAAAGGTCAGGAAAAGTTGTCAGTAAAAGTTGTGACAAATCACTATCCTTACGCTACAATAATGACACTGAACTTGTCTCCCATTTTCGCTATCACACCTCTTCAACAATCAAATCAGCGGGCACTGATATAACTGTTTTAACTTTTTGACAGCACTCCTCTGCCAAGTTCCCACTCACGATACACTCTTTTTCAAATATCCTAGTGGATGTCAGTGTCGGACCACTAAGTTTGTGGTTTAATCAATATAAACAACTGAAATTCATCACCTCTTTATTTATAAACAAGACCAGGAAATACCCCTGCACAATCACACTTAGCAATGGCTCTCATGTCTCTCTCGTCCTCTGGCTTGAGCTTCTGCTTGAAATCTAAGCCTACCCATCTCTTTAAGCTTTCTCCCAAATCATTCCCAACATTAGCTAGAAAATGTCTGAGAAGTCCGATAATGAATAAGGCCTTCGCCACCACTAGTGTTGAAGGTGTCACTCGGCGCACAGGCAATCATCATCCCAACTTGTGGGACGACGATTTTATACAATCTCTCCCTAAACTGCCTTACGATGTAACCTTCTTTCACACCATTCTGCTTTTCTATTCCATTCTCCTTTTTATATGATAATATGAAAGACAATGTTTTTTTTTGGTTTTTCTGTAATTTTTCAGGCTCCTTACTATCGTGAGCGTGCCGATAGACTTGTTGGGGAGATCAAAGAGATGTTCAATGTAGTGGGTGCTGCGGATTCTCCTGCAGAAAATGTTTATAAACGCCTTGAACTGGTGGATAATGTTGAAATTCTCGGAATCGGGCGACATTTTCAAAAGGAAATAGGAGAAGCACTTGATTATGTTTTTGGGTATGTTTTAAACAAAGCGAAAACTAAGAATAACATTGAGATGTTATGTATGTATGATTTGTTAGTGAAAGTTATTTGAGTTGCAGGTTTTGGAACGACATCAGTAAAGATCTGAATACCGCAGCTTTAGGACTTCGAGTACTTCGACTCCACAGATATCCTGTTTCTTCAGGTGTTTACTATTTGATCAGTTAAAATGGCTGATATGGTTTAGGATTTTATCCCGATTAAGCTTAACAATGTTGTTGCTTATGTCATTTAGTTGTCTTGGACAACTTTATCATTTATATTCAAATTTATTAGATGTTTGATGTTGGATAATGTAATGGCAGATGTGTTAGAACAATTTAGAGAAAAAGATGGACGGTTCTTATGTAGCAACAGTCAAACAGAGGAGGGGATCAAAAGTCTTGTAAAATTGTTTCGAGCTTCTTGGATTGCCTTCCCAGGGGAGACAATAATGGACGAAGCTAAAGCCTTTTCTACTATGTATTTGAATCAAGTCTTAGAGAAGCCTGATATTCTCAGTGATAATCTTTTGCCAGAGGTAATGATAATATGCACACTTAGATCAGCTTTGTTTCATGTCTTGGAGCTGCCAATATAAAAGGCTAAATCCTAACAAAATTACTGTCTTAGATCAGCTCTATTTTATTTCTTTGGAGTGTTAATCTAGCAAAGGCCAAGTAATTGATTTTATTGAAATCCTAACAAAATACTGTGGTGCACAGATAAGATTTAATCTGGAGTATAAATGGTTCTCCAATCTACCAGGATTGGAAGCAAGACATTATATGGACATTTATGGAGGAAATAGTTCATGGGTCAAGTACTTGCAATAACTTCCAAGTCTTCCTATATAATCTTAAGATATTTATCTTTGTACTAAAATTTTGAAATTTTTTCTTTAATAAAATTTGATATCTGATATCTATTATGCAGGAAGGTGGATAATCAAAAGATTTTAAGTTTAGCTAAACTGGAATTTAACATTAACCAATCATTGCATCGGTCAGAGCTCCAGACGGTCTCTAGGTTAGCTGATTGAAAGATATTTGATTTCTATTAATAATCGTTTTCCTATAAGAAAGTTTTTTTTTTTTTAAAGTATGAACACATCAATAATTGTTCAGTTCTTAATGATTCTATGTTGATGGACTGTACGAGGGTAGTTCCTTTTTTTGAAACATTATTTTAATAAAAAATATTATACTAATATTTAATATTTTATTTATTTTTTTAATTTTTTAATTTTCTTTATTTTAGAAATTGATTTATGTTTGTTTATGTTCAGGTGGTGGAAAGAGTCAGGTTTATGCACCTTTGATTTTATGCGTCACAGACATGTAGAATATTTCTTTGCTGGATGTGCAATCACTGGAGAACCAAAAAATTCTGCTTTTAGAATTGTTTTTGCAAAATGTGTTGCTCTTACATCATTAATTGATGATATTTATGATACTTATGGAACTCTTGAGGAAGTTAAACTTTTTACAAAGGCTGCTAGGAGGTATGTGTTCTTGTATGAACTTTTAGTTTTAACTAATTATTTTTTTTAAATAATAGAAATTAATAATAACACAATGTGATTTAGGTGGGATTCGTCTCCTCCACATTACCTTCCAGATTATATGAAGCTTGCATATCGAATACTTTCTGACGCAATTATTGAAAGTGCTCAAGAAGCAAAGAAAGTTCAAGGCCGAGACACTCTCCACCATGCTCAAGAAGCGGTATAATTCTTTTTTTTTAATGAAATATGTCATATTATAAGTTTTAAATATTTTGTCTTAGTTAAGAATATACAATATGATTTTTTTTTCTTCTTATTAATTGATAACAATTAGAATCAATTAAATCAAATTTGTTTTATAAAAAGATATTATTTTTATTAGTATTTTATATTATTTTTTTGTTGTAAATATTATTTAATAAAATATAATATAATTTCATTTTTTTTTAATTTCTTATATGCATCTAATTATGATATTTTTTTCTTACATATTCAAATTAAATAGAATATCTAAAAAATAAATATTCAGAATTTTTATTTTTATTTTTAATATCTTTAAGAAAAGATATTTTTATGCATAGTAGGAATTCTCAAACAATTGTTTATATTTCTTGAATTCAAACCTTAAGTTTTAATCTTTCAATTATTCCATAACCAAGTTTTAGCCACTTTTAATTTCTTGGTATGTGTTGCATTTTATTTATATATTTATAACACTTAGGTCTCTAATCATTCCATTATTATTCTATTTTCAAATTTGTTTTATTTTTTTTATTTTCACATCTATTTTTAAAAATATATTGATTACATAATAATCACCTTATACATGAATAGGAAAATAGTTTGTGAATGTTAAAGTAGTTAGCGTATAGATTATTTTATCTATTATAATTAACAAAATAAATCTTTGTTTTTTTATTTGATGAGAAATTTTATATTTCTGTAGTGGATTAGTTATATGGAGTCTATGGTGGAAGAAGCTGAGTGGCTTGCTGCAGGATACATACCAACTTTGAAGGAATATTTAAAAAATGGATTAGAGAGTGCAGCTTTTCGTACAACAACATTAGAACCTATATTAGCATTAGATGGACTTCTTTCAGAAAACATCCTTCAAAAAGTTGATTATCCATCAAGGTTCAATGATCTTTTGTGTTTGACCCTCAGATTAAGGGGTGACACTCGAACCTACAAGGTATAATAACATCTTAACCAACGCATATTTTTTTATATGTATACAACACTAATAAAATAACTTATTTTGAGTGCAATTCAATTATATAATTAAATTTGAACATAAAATTTCTGTCTTTTTTTAAGGCTGAGGCAGACCGTGGCGAACTCACTTCCAGTATAACATGTTACATGAGAGATCATCCAAACTCTAACGAGGAAGATGCATTGAAGAATCTCAATATCATGTTGGATAAACATTTGAAAGAACTAAATTGGGAGTATTTAAAACATGATGATGTTCCCACTTGTACTAAGAATGTTGCTTTTAACATATTAAGATGTTATCATGTTTTTTATAGAGAGGGGGATGGAGTTGGAAAGTCTGGTAAAGATATAAAGAATCATGTAGAAAAAATTCTTATTAAACCAATAGAATTATAATTTCTTAATGTATATACTTTTATATGTTTATCAATTATACCACAAGTGTAATAGATAAATATATTTCCTAATGTATGTTATAATTCCTATTAATATATGCAATGTTTAAATTGCATTCATGATATTGAAAAAAAAATGTAATTTTTAAATATCATGTCCATGGTATTTTGAAAATCCATAGTAATGCTTGAAATGCTTCTATCTATAATTATTCCAATATTATTAGAAACAAATTTTTGCATCACAATTGAAGAGGAAAGACTTAATAATTGATCATGGAGTACGCCCTAAAATGTTCAAGTTGGAAATGATTGCTACCAGTAATGAGTAATGAAGGATATGAACTACAATGATGATAATTTTAAATAATAAAATATGTATAAGTGGTAGAATTTTCAACCTTGTGTCTCCTATCATTGCTTATTTTTTATTATTTGTCGTCTCATATAAGGATTAAATAATTACAAGATAATGAATAATCTCAAAAGTTGAATGCAAATAACTATTAATGTGTGCGATTTTCTATTTTCTAGGACTCATTTTGTGATCATGTTGCATATCTTAAATCCATGTCATGAAAGGAAATTCTCATAGGTGTTGCAGACTTGATATACAAAGGAGAGTAGATGAGAAAATTGTCTCCTATTATTATAGCCAATATCCAATATTTTGTAATATAAACTCTACCAAGTCATAAGAATTCATAGACGAATAATTTGGAAAATCAACATATCAACCTGGTGACTATACTAGGTTGAATTTATTAGGCTTAAATATTACTTTAATGGTGGAAAATAAGGTTCAATAGGATGCACGAACAAAATAGGAAGTTTAGGCCTATTTCTTCTTACATTGGAAGGAAGATGATCCATTATGCCTCAAGATGGATGAATCACTGGACAAATGCAAAGATCCTTCATTGTGAATTAAGGGATGAAATGCAATTATTGGATAGAAGAATGTAAGATCTAAGGACAAATGGAGGGAATTGAGTGTATAAAGGGAGACTGAAAAATAAACATATAGTTTCTAGAAAGGATCTGGAACCAGCAAACTACAACTGACTTGTGATTTAAATCTAAGGCTCTGGTAGGAACAAGGCACCCTAGTAGACCTATTCCCAAGAATAATTTACATAGCTTGACTAGTTACCAACAAATTTTTCTCAAACAAATTGTAGACTATAGATCTTTACCTAATCTTTCTGTAGCTTTTTCTACACTTCTATCAATTAGACCTTCCCATAGAAAAGAGTTAAAATATTATGTAGAAAGGGGTTTGCCAAAGTCAAACCCTAGTTTAGGAATTGACATTGAATTGGTTCAAAGATATGGAAATGTAATTAAAAAAAAATTGGAACATAGTAGAACATTGATCTAGAAAAAAGTGTTTATACCTCCATAAACCTTATTGAGCTCATGAAGATTCTTAAAGGCTACTTGATGTTGACTTTAGGATAATAACATCATGGATTCCTTCACAAGATTCTTAGATCTACATTTATTCCTATCTTCAATGCCTTGATGCTTGATGTCCTGCCTTAGGACTTGAAAATGAAAAATTGTAGTTGAGAGTTTAATTAGGAATTGATGTGATGCTCAAATTAGGGAGGGTAGCTTTCTTTTATACCTATCATAATATTTTAAGGTGGAGAGCTCAATAAAATCCAATGTGGGATTGAAATCCCTGCTAAAACAATGTAATTATCATATAGTTTAAATTTGGGCATGATCATTGGAGATTGGAGCACCTGAGGTATCTTGGTCCAATCAAGGGGGTTCAAATTTGAACTTGATGTCCCATTTGATAAAGGAAGCTATAATTACATGTGGAATTGGGTTGGATCAAGCATATCATAAACAAAAGACCAAGAACACTAAAATAGGGCCTAACTAAGCAAGAAGGTGCATAGGGATACAATTTACAATGCTAAATTTATCCCCCACTTTAGTAGGAGTGTGAACCTACTTCATACTATTGGTAAAGTAAAGAAAAACATAGGAAATAACTCTTATCAAGGTAAAAGAGATAAGGAAAAACCAAGCCCCTAAGTGACTTAGGCCCTCATCAATCAAAGACCTTGAAAAAGAAGCACTTACATGAAGAGAGAGAGAGAGAGAGAGAGAGAGAGAGAGAGAGAGAGAGAGAGAGGCATGACCATACTAGTCTAGTAAGGTTAAACTTAGTATGAGTCGTGTAGAGAAAGAGAGATTAGTGCAAAGGAGAGTTGAACGGTCTGGAAAGTTGTGATATGCTAGTCAATTCACGTCAAAGAATAACAAGAAAATCATATTATGCAAGGAAATCAGCCAAGAGAACAATGAAAAGGATAATCAAGGAAATAATTGTCTCTAACGAAATCCACCAAGAGAAGGTTGCACAATAAAAGACACAACTTGAAAAGAAATTATTATGAATTTTGTTTTTTTGTGTGTGCACAATCTATAAAAAAATAGTAGAGTGCATGTCCCCACATTAAATCAACTACATATACCTTACCAGGAACAATGGCTTTAAGTTAGCATACTCGCATCTAAAAGAAAAGTGTGTTTGGACACTATGATACGCCTCCAAGAAAGGTCAAAATCAATGAAAATAAAGCACATAATGAAAATAGATCACATAAGGGATCTATTGACTCTAGGGTTAATATGCATATTTTATAACTCATGTATATGAAGAATATTTGTAGTGAATTGACCTCATCCCCCAAGGGTAGTAGAACTACAAGTACAATGGAAGAAGAGTACATAAGATGAAAAAACAAGTCTTTTGGGTCAACATTGAAGAGACCAAAAGGAGAGATGGTTCTCACTACTTTGTATCATCTATAAGAAATCAACATGTAAGGCACATTTACAATAATAGGACATGTGCAACATGAGAGAGAGAGAGAGAGCATTTACAATAATAGTACATGTGCAATTACAAATGTCTAAGTGTTTACTAAATTTATTACAGAGTTTATGTCTTTAAAGGAATCGTGAATTTCCTAAACGTATAAGTTAGCAATCAAATGGGGTCAAGGGGGATCATGACCTACGTCAACATTCCTCAACCGGTTTAGTAGATAAATCTACAACTAAATGTCCACATTAAAGAAATATAGTTGTCTAGGTGGTTCAATACTAAAACATTTCGCTAAAGGGGGTACATTGTTATTTGATTTCAATTTCATTAATTAAGCTCTCCTTAACTAAGGTTAAACACCACATTAAATGAATTAACTAATATGAACTTAACTAATTAATCTTAATTAAATAAATGGTCAAAATCCCCTTTAATAGAGTTTGATTTAAAAATACTATATCTAATTTACTCAAAATCCCCCCATTAAAAATAAACATATTAGAACTCGTGATCATGTCTAGAAGGTTATAATGATATTGTTTGATTAATTAAGTTAATTAATTAGCATTATAAGGTTTGTCTCTAATTACAACCTACATAATTTAATTACTAAATTACTTGTCACTATCAACCTCAAGGGTTAATTAAAATTAATCACCTTCTTGTTAAAAGATAATCTTTTAATAATCACCCTATTAAACTTAAATCGATTTTCAAATATTATACATTGTCAAAGTTCATTTATTTAATAGGAAAGATTTTTCCCTAACTTATTCCTATATTTGCGCATCCATCTTTTGGTTATATTGAGCACTAACAAAACATTTAAATAAAGTTAAATAATCTTCTATAGGGAGTACATTAAAAGATGTGGGATTTAAAAGATGTTTGTCTTTATCCTCCCTGCCAAAAATTGTATCGTTCAACATGGCAAATACGTTTTAATAAAGTGACTTGTTATAATCTTAAGAAACTTTAAGTTCCTAAGATCACTTTGTAACCAATTTGACATATAGATATTAAATCATAATAAGCAATTCCCGAATGCTGAGCGTAGGCTTGATATTCCAAACTCCACAATAAATCCCTTTGGCCTGATACCGACTACGCCTAGGCCAAAAGTCACAGGATCCCTCTAACGTCCAAGTTAGCCCTCGGGACCACAGTAGATGGGCTAACGACAAGTAAACACATGACTAGCTCAAAAAGGGGGACATTACAAAGCCATAGGGCCGATGAATGGGCTTTGATCCAAAACATATGGACTCATAAGCAAACATAAGAGCCCTTTGGCCAATCAGCAAGGCCCAAGCATGAAACGTGGGGGCTAATTGCCAACATCTAGACCCCAAAATCCAAACGTATGACTACAAACCCCAAATCTGAGCCTAAGTTCAATCAGAATTGGGCCCTATAATGAAACGTGTCAGTCTGGTCTGTTAAGATTAGGCCTAAATTCGATTAGAATGAGGCCTAAATCAGGCCTAACATGAAACGTGTGGCTTTAAGTTCTAAGTCTGGGCCTAAAATAAATGAAGACAAGGCCTAAATTAGGCCTATAATCAAACATGTGGGCTCAAAACTCTAGGCATGAGCCCCAAACAAGGTAACGTGTGGGCCTCAATTAGCACCCATGGCCCTAAATCTGGGTTTATATCAAATATACCATGCTCTAATTTCCAAGCATGTGGCCCTATAGAGACAGCGTGTGTGCTTGTGTCCTAAATCAGGATTAAACTCGATGAAGGTAAGGCCTAAATCAGGCCTATGATGAAACATGTGGGCCCAAATTAGTAGCCAAGGTCCTAAAGCGAGCATAAATCAGGTCTTAGACCTCAAACGTGTATTTTCACTGGCAAACGTGTGGGCCTAAATCAATTGTTAAGGCCTTAATTTCGAACTTGCAGGCCCAAATCTAGTCCTATTCCCAACGTGTGGCCCCAAAATTTGAATATAGAGTCCATTTCTCCAATGTGTGGGCTCAAAGCTCGAAGCATAGGCCTTAAATGAAGCGTGTGGCCTTGAAATCATAAGGCAAACCCTAAATCAATCTCTGCATCCCCAAATTTGGGCCTTATAAAGCTAATGTGGGGTGTTATATATGAAGCGTATGGGCTCAAAATTCTAATGGCCCTAAAATGAAACGTGTGGCCGTGGACCCACAAACTAGGCCTTCGAAATCAATGGATCAGAACCAAATCAAAACGTTTGGGGGCTGAAAGGGGGCGACCATGGCACAAAGAGGCCTTAAATCCAAACGTGTGGCCCCATCTCAATCAGCAAAGCTCCTATATTCAATGCAAGGCCTCATCGAATTCAATGATGAACCTCCAATAGGCCTTGATATGCCCCGAATTTAATCAAGGAAGGCCCAAATTTAATAAAGGATTGCATTTATATGAACATAAGGAGGAATTCGATCCAATTAGAGGGCCTAATTTTGAAATTTAAAATGGCAAGAGGATTAAATTTAATAAAAGGTCATACATTCAATGCAAATGGAGATCTATCATCCATATTGCCACGGTAAAATTTAATTTTATTGTAGCCTTGAAAGATGAAATCAGTTTGAGAGGTCAACTATATAAACAAGGCCATTTCAACACTTCAAAGAAAATCATTTCAAATCTAATTGTAGGCATACCAGGAGAAATTTGAACAAGCAAAGGGCGAATTGAGGAAGATTTTTAATCAATTTTCATGCAGGGCTGCATATAGGTTCTGATAAAAAATTAGTGAAACCTGGGGACGCGCACCCCACCCAAAACCATGAAGTACCCGGTGCGGGGACATCCCGGGGACAGGTAATTGGGGTACCTGAGTACCCCCACATCCACCACTCTACAACCACGCCGCAACCAAGACGAGTCAGAACGCAGGCACAGACGTCCTCGAGTACCCCCACCTCCGCTGCTGCTAGGACGCGTCCTGAACGTGGGACGCACAAACATCCCCGGGATGTCTGGGTGTCCCCTATCGGCGGTCGGCATCCAATGCATAAAGTGTTTTTTTCTCTTTTTACCTTTGTTTTTTCCAATTGGTTCTATTCGAACCCTAAAATATTGTGGGTCCCATTTTGGGCCCTCTAAGCCTTCATTTGACCACTATACTTCATTTCTATCTCACATTTGGAGTACCCCCACATCTGCCACTCTACAGCCACGCCGCAACCAAGACGCATCGGAACGCAAGGAGGCACAGACGTTCTCGAGTACCCCCACCTCTGCTGCTGCTAGGACGCGTCCTGAACATAGGGACGCACAAACATCCCAGGTATGTCTGGGCGTCCCCTATCGGCTGTCAGCATCCAATGCATAAAAAGTGTTTTCTCTTTTTACCTTTGTTTTTTCTAATTGGTTCTATTCGAACCCTAAAATATTGTAGGTCCCATTTTGGGCCCTCTAAGCCTTCATAAGACCACTATACTTCATTTCTATCTCACATTTGGATTTCACATTGTTTGTTACAGTTGAGAGAGAAGAGTGAAAACTAGTTCAAAGAGTGATTGGAGAATGATTGGAAGAGTGATTGCAAGTGAAAGAGGAGCAAGAAGATTAAGAGGAAGATTCATCAAGCACAAGGTAGGGTTTTTAGAATTTTTTTTCTTTTATTTTCTGATTTTTATTTCTAAAACAAAATGTTTCTTTTTCATTGTTTCTTGTTGAAAGTGTGTTCATTTTGGTTGTTTGAAATTTCTTGTGTTTTCAATTTTGTAACTTCTTTTTTGTTATTTTAATATCTAAATTAGGCTGAAACTTCAAACTAATTTCTTAATAATTTATTTTTAAGTTTTTAGATTACTAATGAGGCTGAAATTTTTTCATTTTGTGAAATGCAGTGTCAAAATGGCCTCTCATAGTTATGATACCAGTGGAGATGAGATGGAAACTCATTCTGAGGATGCATGTCTATCAGAGTATGAACTTGAGAACGAGGCAAGTGACCATGGGGCTTATCCAAAAGCCCAATCTACTTATGTTACTACTAGACCACCTTCTATAGATTGCCCTTCATTTCTATCTCACATTTGGATTTCACATTATTTGTTACAGTTGAGAGAGAAGAGTGAAAACTAGTTCAAAGAGTGATTGGAGAGTGATTGGAAGAGTGATTGCAAGTAAAAGAGAAGCAAGAAGATTAAGAGGAAGATTCATCAAGCACAAGGTAGGGTTTTTAGAATTTTTTTTCTTTTATTTTCTAATTTTTATTTCTAAAACAAAATGTTTCTTTTTCATTGTTTCTTGTTGAAAGTGTATTCAGTTTGGTTGTTTGAAATTTCTTGTGTTTTCAATTTTGTAACTTGTTTTTTGTTATTTTAATGTCTAAATTAGGCTGAAACTTCAAACAAATTTCTTAATAATTTATTTTTAATTTTTTAGATTACTAATGAGGCTGAAAATTTTTCATTTTGTGAAATGCAGTGTCAAAATGGCCTCTCATAGTTATGATACCAGTGGAGATGAAATGGAAACTCATTCTGAGGATGCAAGTCTATCAGAGTATGAACTTGAGAACGAGGCAAGTGACCATGGGGCTTATCCAAAAGCCCAATCTACTTATGTTACTACAAGACCACCTTCTATAGATTGCCCCTCTGAGCTTTTGACAGAGTTTGATAGGGGATCCCAAGTCTCCTCTCAAACAATTTGCAATAAGAATAACAACCTGAACGCCAACATGTGGTGGCACAAGAAAATGGAAATGCAATTTTTGTGTTGCAGAATGGTTTGGGAGAATAACTAGAGTTAATGCACACATGCTCTTTTGGACAGGATATGGTGTGAGTGCATGTAAATTTTTTATGAATTCTGAAAATGTCAAGTACAGAATTGAGATAATTAAGCTTTGGGGTGTTCCTGAGGATAGTGTTGTTCCAATGCCTACTACTTTGTCTGCTAGGCAACAAGTTTAGGCAATTCAGCAGTCACAAGGGCAGCGACATACTTCTACTCGTGTCGTGAATCAGAGACTAGGAATGATGTCAAAGTCAGCTTCAGGACCTTCATCCATTCAAAGTTCAGTAGGGGAGGGCAGCAATAAGGGGAAACACAAGGCAAAAAGTTCAAGTAACCCTATAGCTGATTTGTTTAATGTGCACATGAAGGATCAGATAGATGATTCCATTGGCAGGTTCTTCTTTGTCAATGGCATACCATTGCATTAGCTCGATCTCCTTATTACAAGGAGACGATGTCCATGGTGGTGAAAGGTGGGGGCCATCATTTGTGCCACCAGGTGATCACAAATTGAGGACCACGATCTTCGATAACCAGTATAACAAGATCAGTGTGTTGATGGAGCAGATGAAGGCATGTTGGATAGAGTCTGGATGCAACATAGTTATGGATGGGTGAACGAACATTAGCCATCGTCCACTCATCAACATCATGGTTACATGCACAAAGGGCCCATACTTTTTGAGGGAAATTGATTGTTCAAGACATCGTAAAGATGCTGATTTTCAGTTCCAGGTCCTTAGGGTCGCTATTGAGGAGGTTGGGCCGCAAAATATTGTCCAAGTAGTGACAGATGCAACACATGTGTGCAGAGCTGCACAGAAGGTTGTTGAGGCAGCGTATACAAATATTTGGTGGACTTCATGTTGTATGCATGCCATGAACAATGCACTCAAGGACAGGGGGAAGATTGACTAGATTCGAGGATTCGTCAATGATCAGAGAGATGTCCAGATGTTTATCTACAACCACTGCACTTCACATGCACTCTTCAAGAGCTTCGCGAAGGAGTTCTTAAAACCAATTGCGACTAAATATGCATCGTATTACATTCTTTTGGAGAGAATGCTTGAGTTGCAAGACTCACTGCAACTCATGGTTATGACACAAGAATGGAATCGATGGGCTGAGGCCAAGACAAAGAAAGGGAAGAGGGTGAAGGAGATAGTGAAGAGTGATCAGTTTTGCAGTTATGCAACATACATAGTCTCCATCATTACTCTAGTTTTCCAGGTGATCAGATATAGTGATGGGGATGCACCTAACCTTGGAGAGGTGTATGAATGCATTGATGTTGGAAATAATGGGAAGTATGTACTGAGAGGGGAGGGGTGAATCAGTACCTCTAAAACTTTTAGTTAATTAACCTTTAACCTTATGTAATCAAATCTTTGCCTTACCGATCATATATGTTGTTCTTTCTTTATGCATGTGATATCAATTCATAATCTTAATTGTATGTAGACATTCATAGAAACATTCATGAAAGCAATAACACATAACACAAGATATGGTAACGCAAAAAACCCCTGTTAGAAGGTAAAAAATGCGGTGGGGATGGCACCCACAAAAACTTCACTATCTGCAGATTGGAAGGGGTCAATTTAAGGCTTACAATTTGATCACTTCTGATGATCTACACTATTAGGAGTATTATGTGGAGACTGGTTAAGGTCTACTCTGTTAAGAGCTTTAGCAACACTGTTTAGTGTGCACTCGGTTAAGAGAATTACAATAGGATTGTTAAATCCACCTTTCTTGAAAGGATTTCTTCTATTTGCTACACTTGTTAGACAGTAGACAAAAATACTCATTGACCTGAGTGTATGCAATCTACAATTGCTGATTACAGATCCATTAAAATCACATGTACAAAGTATCACCTAATGTGATTGATTAATACCTCTGTTGCTCGGTAGCCTTGATTCTTGGTTCTT